>JAHLJT010003656.1:4438865-4483325 GCA_031308135.1 Acheta domesticus | reverse complement strand
AACTGCATGTCTGAAAGTGCTTGTTCCGACCTTAAATTAAATTAAATGCAAAAACAGCATAAGAAAGTGCTTTACTGGAATCGAGCCTGAAACTTTGCCGTACTGAACTTTAAGAAGTGATTGATTAATTTGTTTCAGGAAAGTAGTGCATATCATCCCGTTGATTTCTCGATTGTACAGTAAAGTAATAAGTTTATTTTAAAGTACTGTTATATGTAATTCGTTTTCTTTTAATGTCTATTGCCCTCACATTCCTATATTATAGTTTAATTGTCTCTCTTCGAACAAAATATTGTACCACGCTGGCACAGGGATTATGTTGAATATTTCATAATTTAAAACATAATTTGTTTTTCATCTCTTTCTCCTCGATAATCTACCAACCGTTTAGTCTCCGCTCTATACATATTACTGTCGCAGCTGCTTTCGGGATATGAAGTTTTAGAAATCGTTTTCCTCGGACATTTCGGTCTTCGCCCCGCGGTCGGGAGAGACAAGCGGCACCACCCCGCACGGCGCATGTTGCGCCCCGCCCACCGCCGCTGCTTCCGGCGCGCGCCACTTCCGGGAACAGTCGCTTGCCGCCGGTGGCACCGCGAGGAAGGCCGCCGAGCCCCCGCGCACCATTTCGCTGACAGCGTTCGGCCATTTCTCACCCGCGCTCGTTACTGGCAGTTGGTGTAACGTTTCGCTGCACCAAAACAAAGCAGGCATGAAATGCGAATGGAAGGGATGATAATTATTACAAAAATCAAGTCTTACATTATTCCACCTTACTATGCGGTTAAAGCAGTTCAAAATGGCTAGTCACTGAATTAACCATTTTTTGTAAAAGAAAGGATGCTACATTGTTTTCTCCTCGTATGTATCTACCCATTCTACCCATATGTATAATACAAATATGTATGTAGGTATGCACTTTGGCACAACAGCTCTTTACGAGCTAAGGCCTACCAGCGGCGTCCCAGCCCTGCGGCCATGGTTTAATGGGTACATGTGGTTAGCACATAGCTTTTCCCTTCCCTACGCCGTATCTCTGGTATTCTCAAATTCTCTCATGTATGACAAATACATCTTATATAATGTTATTTGATGTTATTTTTCTATATTATATGCATAATAATATTGTTAATTTTTGCGATCAATAATGCACTAAGAAGTTTATTTTATCACTTTTCATGCGTTACTGTCTCTTGGAAAGTTGGAAACTAAGCGGAGGAAATTTGAGAGTGATGTGTGTGTTCATCAAAGGTGTACTTTTCCCACAATCCCAATGTGAGCCACTTCTTAGCCAATGTAACTCTAGGAAAAACGAATTTTACGTAAATAACCGCCTCAGGTATTTTCTTTTTTCATGTTTTTTCAACCTGTCTGTTAGAATCATCAATTGCCTACATTTGGTATTTTGTAAAAAGAAAGGGAGTTGTTCTCAAATATTATTGCTGTGATCGTCGAATTACAAAAACTGAACTAAAGAAAACTCGTGTCTTGAAGGAATAGCCTTTGTTACTAAGCATAACTTCTTTACAATTTAATCCCATTTTAAACTTCACTTACTGAATATTAATGTTTTTAATTTATACGTCGACCTCTCTCCCTTTCTCGATCTAATGTCTCTTATCCACTAACCCGGCTTTCGAAAGACCAATATGAACCATATCTCGTGCGATTGGTTGTTTACTGCATCGTAAGAGTGCAGCATACTTTATAGTTTGTAGCCTTCCGTTTACCCGATTTAAATCCCTTCTAATTATTTTCTCGTGGGAGAAGGAATCAATATTTTCTCTAACACCCAAGGCATACATGCGTGAGAAGTTAGTGTGTTCGGGGGCAAGTAAACTAGCAACTAACATCCAAAATCTAAACCGGGGTCAAACAGAAATGTCAAGGATACAGGATTTAAACAACTACAATGGACTAAAACGTCGACGAAAATAAAATATTTATGGAAATATATTAGCCTAACGCTTAAATGTTGATGGTTTTTCGATTTGTGATTCAAATTAACATATTACACTTCTGAAGTCTCTTTGAAATCAATCATATATTGAATAATCTATTTTTTAAATCTACTACAATATAAAAAATAGAGATACAATGTATATTACAAATATTAAATTGTAATTGATACACACGAAATAGCTAACATAAACGTGCTTTGGTTCGCAAAAGCAGAGGTGCGTCCTATTTTGAGGATGTTCTTGTGTCTGATTTACTAATGCTTTGTCATTAGGTAAGTTTGTAAAGAATGAATTAGTCATTAAGAAAGTACAAGAAGGGAAATAATTCGAATTTTACATTCCATGTGCTCACACCTAACACGCACAGAAATTGAAGAAAATAACTTTTAGTATACAATACTGATGTATCTTCTGAAGAAAACCCCATCAATTGACATTAAAACGAAATGTGGTTCAATTACAACCTTATCACCACAAACATCCGTCAGTTCCGCATTGAGACTCATGCTATGTTACCGCACACCAAATAAAATACAAACTGCTGGGAACGCGAAGTGCAGCGGGTTGGAGAACAGCTCTAATCTGCACCGCGGGCATAACTCCCGACCGCCTGAAATTAAAATGTTTAAACGCGAGAGAGTGCGCGTTGCGGCAGCACGATGGCATCGGCGCCCCCTACAACTCCCCGACACCCACCGACACGCCCACCCCTCCCTAACACCCTCCCCCGACATTCCCCAACACCCTCCGACACCATTCGATGCCCACTGCGCTCTCCAACGCCCCCTAC
Organism: Acheta domesticus; assembly: GCA_031308135.1. Taxonomy (NCBI): domain Eukaryota; kingdom Metazoa; phylum Arthropoda; class Insecta; order Orthoptera; family Gryllidae; genus Acheta; species Acheta domesticus. Next base: position 4,480,574 of record JAHLJT010003656.1, on the reverse strand, counting down.
GCCCTCTACGCTTCCCCTCTCGCCCTCCTCTCCCCCTCTCCGCTCGTCCCTCCCCCTTCTCACCTTCCTCTAGCTCTCATCCCTCCCTCCTCTCCTCTCCCTCGCCCTCCTCCGTCGCTCTCCGACCACCCCCGACGCCTTCGCCGCCGTCTCCCCTCCTGCGCCCTCCGATGCCTTCAACCCGCCCTCTCTCTCCTTGGCGCTCTCTACACCTTCCCGGGAACCCTCGATCCCTTTCCCACTCCCCCATACCCCCCCCGCCCTGCCCCCACAACCCAACGCCTCGAGGTGCGAGCGGCGGCGATAGCGACGCGCGGTAATTCGAATGTTATGCTAATGGGGGCGAGCATCATTGTCTTGCACTTAAAACCCTTTATTCGCGCGCGTGCGTTGCGGGCGCGGCCCGAGGCTTGAGAGGGACTGCGAGAAGAATAGCGAGGTGGGGATTTGGTTACGCGCCGGTTAATTTTTGTGGCCTGCGCTTCCGTCTGCGGCGGTGAATGATTTTCTTTTCCCTTTCTCTCTTCAGGGCTTAAGCTTGCTTTTATGGACTGGACTATGTACCTCTGGTGGAGAGTTTTCCTGCAACACAACGAAAGGCAATTTCGCAGGCAATAAAATAGCTGCATTGCCGTCGTAACACATTCATGTATGGGATATTTTATTAATTTGTATCTTTGTATATATGTTTCGTGAGCTGGTAAAAAGGAAACATAACTAAACATTTTAAACACAAATTGACGTGTGTAAAATAATTTGCTATGATTCGACAAAATAATTTTGCGAGTTTCAAATCCAAATCTCCGTTCATACTTTGGAGATCCGAAAAACTTCAATTAATTTTATTACATTATTTGTAAAATAAATCACATCTAGAGTGATCTTTCTAAAATTAGTTGTTTTCGTTTTTAAACTTTTTGTATATTTAATAACTTTTATCTATGATATTTTTGACTTTTGTGTAAAAGACATTTATGTATATAAAAATAACCAATGGGTAATTATCCGCTTTGAAATTTCTTCGAAAATACTTCACGATTTCGAGTTCAAGACTTCGTGTTGTATCGCAAAAGCATCCCTTAGCGTAGTTGGATGAGAACCGCAGTGGGTAGTTGGAGGGGGGGAGGCAAGTCCTCAGCCGGCGCCAGCTGCCCTTTCCCGAAGGGCCCAGGGCAAAAATCGAGCGCCGCCGCCGCCGCCGCCTCCTCCAAGTTCCGCTCGCGACACAAGGCGAAGCGAAGGCTTTGCAGCAATTTCCAGCGCCCGGCGGCGGCGCGCGGGCGGGGCGGGGCGGGGCGGGGGCGGGGCGCGCCGCCCGCAGAACCACACAAAGACGGCACCGGACGCTATATTATGGATGAGACTTTGACGGATCTACTTGTTTCGGGAGAGATAGAGAGCCGGCAAGTTGGCAGCGGCCAGCCGGCCGCGGAGGCCGCCAGCCTTCTCCCATACTCGGCCCAGGCCGCCTCCCCGCCCCTTGGTTCTTCCTCCTCTTTCTCCCTGCCCCCACCCTGCTCTCTCCGGCCCTTGGCCTTTCCTTCCCTGTTCCAACCCCCGCTCTGACCTCCCTCCATCCCCAAATCGACCCCGCTCGGTCCCAGCTCCCTCCCCGTTTCCCTCCCTGCTCCCTCCCCGCTCCAACACCCTTCTCTAAACGCACACTCTCCCCAATCTTTCCCTGCTACGGTCCCAGTATAAACTCATTCCCTTGTGACGCCCCCACCCGTTCTCTTCTTCCACCGCACCGGCCGCTGCTCGCTGCCCTCTCGCGTTGAGTGTCCCATCCGCCAGCTCCTCCTGGCGCTCCACCAGCACCTGCCATTGCCAACTTCTGCACTTCCCTTAGTTATCGTTTCATCTCACGTGTCCAACGCAACCTTCTCTTTACTTGTAGCATTTTCTTCGAGTGTTCTCAGATCTTCATCTTTACTTTTGGCTTTCCAACTTCTACTCCGTGTTTGCTCCGTATTCCCCACTATCCTCCTCTTCCAATCTGTTTCTACTGTTTTTTCCGTCATCGTTTCCTACATTTCCCTGATGATGTCCATTCCCTCCCCCTTCTTCCACTCCTCCCGCGCTTTCTTGCCCCCTCCCAGCGCCTCGAGCGCCGCCACGACGGCCGCCCTTTGCTGTCTCCCGCGCTTCCGCCCTCCGCCGCCGCCGTCGGCGCTAAGTCGCCCGCAAGTTGCAGGGGACGTGACCAACTCGCCCTAATATGTCGGAGCCACCCGCGCCTTATCGCCCGCTATCGGCGGTCGCCGCCCCCGCCCCCCCCCCCGCCGCCGCCGCCGACTCCACCGGACACCGCGTCAGAACCCTTCCCTTGTCCCCGCTCCCGCCCCGCGCCCTGCCCCGGCCCCCGCCCGCGTCGCGCTGAGAAATGAGCCCCACTTATCTGCGAGGGCGCGGCGGCAGTCACTCGCCCCCTCCCCCGCCCCCCTCGGCGCCACCCTGAGCGAGGGGTGAAAAGCGCCGCTTGACCTGCTTCCGCCCCCACCGCCCGCGCCAACTTCGCCGCCAACTTTTCTCCTGCGTGCGCGCTTTGCCGCCGCCGCCGCCGCCGCCGGCTCAAACTCTCGCTGCGGATTATTTAGACTGTATTAGCTTTTCCTCAAATATGAACTAGTGGACAAAAATACATATAATATTCGCCCGCTCAAATGTTTTAGCAGCTACTTTAAATTACGTGCAAATATTTCAGCGTCTGTGCCCGAGGTAATGAGGGCATGGTTCTGTACACAAAACTTTGTGTAACTCTGAAATTAGCAACTCTACAAATCTAGTCTGAGCACCGTGGATGTTGATGGTGGAAAACTTCCGTGTTTTGGTACAGGCTTACGACTTGTCTGTGCGATGGAAAGGTGCCGAGCTTAATTTTCAGCTTGCGGTTTTCCAAAGCGCCGCAGAATTATTACAAGAACTCCATAGGCCAATTCCTGGCTGGGCGTCTCTGGCCATCTGCGCAGATGAGGCTTTGGAGACAGAATTTTAAGGTGCCCAGTTTAGTGAAGGCTTAAGTAACTCATTTATAGGATGAACTGTTACAACGCAAACGTTCCTATTATGCAAACACATTGGCGTTCTGCGGATTAGCCAAGCGGTGAGATTAGCACCCTCTACCCTGGGTCGTGTTTTGGAGGGAGACCGCCTGAAAACTCCGTCTGGCGCAAAGATTGCACTGACAACACTTCCTCGTTTGGATGCGCGGTGCTGGCTGGGCGCAGCTGGGTCTAGTGTCGACACTTGGATTGTTAGTGGCATGCCCCGGAGTACTATTGGCAACACGAACATTCGAAGAAGGTATTAGACCACGAAGAAGCGGATCTACGTAGCTGAGATCTGTAAGACAATCGCGCGTTGGCAGACTCGACTCGAGTGATCCCGAGTTCGAATCCCGCCTCAGACGTGGATGATCGTTTCCATGCTGTGAAAACCTCTTTTCAAATCGCCTAAAGAAATAACCCCATTCCTATCCCTTCTCTCTCCCTCGTTAGAAAGTAGGGAAGGAGTTGTAAGGAGTTGGAGGAGTGCGTGCGGACAGAGGGAGGAGAGAGCTGCTAACAGCGCACGACGTATGACGAACACCTGTCCTCCCCAACTCTTAAAAACGTTGGACGCTAGAGGCCAATGGCCGCAGACAGCTGTGTAGAACGCAATGAGTGTGTGGTCTTCAGCGGTGCGATGTAGAAGGGACCGATCCGGTGCATAAGGACATCAAGGGGCAGTAATTCAAAGATGGCGGAGGATATCTGCGAATTTCTTGTGGAAATGCAAACAATAAATCACAGTGATAATACTTACATCAGCGGTTTACAACCAGTGACAAACCTTTTGTTGCAAAGGAAAATTACGAAACCTCTTTGTAAAATGAAATCACATTGGTACTAAATTGCAAGAAAAATTCGGTTAGTAACCAGCACCGGGGAACTATAACATTTTCCACTCAGTAATGCTTAATGTGTCAACGTATCACGGGTGACACTTTCCTCAAACAGTACGCAAATTTTCAATAGTAGATGAAATATAAATAAGCCTTCCCGAGCGCTGAGCAGTGTTCTCGAAAGAGCTTTTGTCTCACACTAATATAAGATGAATCAGTCATATCATTTTTGGCAAATTTCTGTTTCCGCTGTTTGTGAATATAATATTATGATGACTGATATACTTCAAATGACTTATTGCTTATTCATTTAATTTTTTATTCCTTATATTTAGAATTACTTATATTCAACCGGAAGAAGAGAATAAAAAACTAGGAAGAAGTATTTAAAAATACATTGAGAATAATTGGTAGACATTTTTCTTCTAATCATACCATAGCTCGAACAGATTTGCTCAAACACAGTTTTAAAAATATGGGATAACTTCACAAGAATATCTCTTTATAGTTATATTCTTTGTTTCTCTAATCACAATAATTAAATATGAATCTAAGAGTACCATCTGTTGCCATTGTCTCGTGTTTAGGAAAGATGAATAAATCGAATGCAGATAATCACAAGGACTCGCTTTGGACTGCGCGGGAGAGCAAAACCAAAATAGATTCCCCAAGTAAATGAAAACTTGGAGTGCTCTTACGTGGAATCACGCTGGATAATGAGGGAAGACTGGGATAATTATAGCTACATTCTTATGACAAGATTATATAAAATGTAGCCAATAGCTTGGTAAAGAGACTCAGAGGAAAACGAAAATGTGATGGAAGAATTCTCTAGTGGTTTGCAAAGAAGCAATTTTTTAAGGTTATTAAGCTACACTACTTATGACTCAAGAAATGTTAATTTAAGCAGCTTTTAGAATTTTGAGTGCCAAGTTCTAATCTCAAATATTTAGTTGAGCTGGAATTTTTAAAATTTATGTCAGGACTTATAGAACAAAAACGGAAAATTCGATGAATCAAACAAATATATTTCTTCAATTTCGTTAAACCCTTTTAATTGAATTATTTTCAAAATAGTGTGTATTGATCTTGTTACATTGTATTCTGAAAGTTAATTTTGTTTCATTGTGACAAACATTTGCATCTGAAGGTCGAATTCAGAAACTCGTACCTATTATGAACGCAATGGACATTTGAGACTACGCTATTTCGAGACCATTCACCACCTTCTCCATCTAATCTCATTTGGCGATGAGCAACAGAAGTTAAGTTGCGAGCGATTAAAACCTTCGGGCGCAGACGTGAAGAGACACTCAGCGCCGTAAGTTGGTTGAAAGGATGTCGTTGGAAGGCGCCCCCAAAGCGCCAACGAAGCACCGATAAGCGACGTCGTCGGTGACGCTCGGGTGGGGAGGATCGGGAGGGGAAGCGTGGCGCGGGGAGGGGAAACGAGGATCAGGAGCGGAAGGGTAGGGTGTGAAAGGGGCGGCGAGGATCGGGAGGGGAGTGAGGGCGGGGAGGGGAAAGGAGGGGCGGGGAGGATCGGGAGAGGAAGGGTGACGCGGGGAGGGGAATGGAGGAGCGAGAGTGGAAGGAAGGGGCGGGGAGGATCAGGAGGGGAAGGGTAGGGTGAGGAGGGGAAGGTTGTGGAGGGAAGGGGAAGAATGGGTGGGGACGGGACCGCACTTGAGATTCGGAGGTCGATTGCACCAACTTGCGAGTGCGAGTGCGCGGCTGGCGCTGCAACTTGTCTCCGACAGAGCGCCGTATCTCGCCGACAGGTTGCGCCCCTGAGCACGGATTAGCCCGAGAGGGATGTCAGCGGAGAGGCTACTTACAGGTCGCTTCGTCAGTGCCAGTCCCTGAGTGGCAGGTAGATAACATCGCCGAGGTTTTTGTAATATTGGTTTTTAGAAACAAATGCAAAACAATTTTACTATCATTAGTTGCTCAACGTGCTCAATTGATTTTGAAACAGCCATGCAGTTCTTTCATAAATGAATAAGAATACAATTGGTAACTGGAACGTTTGTTGAAATAGGAAGTTGTTTTGCGGAATTTAAAGAAATACAGTTCAAGTAATTTTGTTTATTTTGGCTCTGGGGAAATTAACTCAACAATCTTAAAAAGACAGTTGTCATTTGATGTTTAGTTCCAGTGTTTTATTTTATTGGGAATATTTAGCACGCCTCTCTTTTTGCCTTAAGTTTGTGGCCATAAAAATAGAATGCGCAATGTGTAGTGTTGTAAAGAGTACTGGAGAGATTTTTTTTAAACTTATGTAATTTGATTCATTGACAACGGCGGACTCTACTGTGCCCAGTCATCTGTTGTCACAGTCCACGACGCGAAATTTGAATATCAGGTTCATGTACTCTAATTGTCGGATATGTCCCATGTAATCGTCCTTGATTTACGTCCTTGAAATTTTTAGAAGTGTCATTAACAGTAATGTATATGTTTTCTTATTGTTTGATGTAACGTACTTTGTGTATTCTTGTTCACCTCTGTTCTGTCGTAAAATTCAAATCCAGGACTTTGCTCCGGTAAATATTGCTCCGTCGGCCTCACATTACATTGTCTTGTCTCTGTTGAGCGCTCACCACGCCCGTTCCCTCTCTTTTCTACCCGCCCCACTCGCTTCCCCGTGCCGGCTCGCTCAGCGCCGCTCTGCCCCGCTCTGCCCACCCGAGGCATCCCCACCCAACGACGCCCACCGTCGTACGAACCGCCACTCCTGGTGGGAGTCGTACTGCCCTTTGACCTTCCCGCCCTCTCCCGCCACCATGGCCACCAATAACCCGCACCCCTTACGTTGCGTGTGCCTGCTGCCTTGCCCATCCAGCCCTCCCTCCACCCTCCCACTCTACCCACCCACCCACCCTCCAACTCTCCCACCCTCCCTCCTTCCCACCCACCCGCCCGCCCGCCCGCCCGTCCGTCCGTCCGCCCACCCACTCTCCGCCCACCCATCCTCCCGCTCTGCCAGCCTCCGTCTCGCTCACCCGCCTGCCCTCCCTCTCGCCCGTCCTCCCTCTCGCCCGTCCTCCCTCTCGCCCGTCCTCCCTCTCGCCCGTCCTATCTCTCGCCCGTCCTACCTCTCGCCCGTCCTACCTCTCGCCCGTCCTCCCTCTCGCCCGTCCTCCCTCTCGCCCGTCCTCCCTCTCGCCCGTCCTCCCTCTCGCCCACCCTCTCGCCCTCCTGGCCTCTCGCTCTCTCGCCATCTCGATGTCTCTCACCTTCCCGACCGCCCACCCTCTCGCCCTCTCGCCCTCTCACCTTCTCGCTCACTCGCCCGCTTGCTTTCAACAATCGCCACCCGCCTCGCCCTGCAACAAACCCTCCCCGCGGTGCGACCGCGGGGCACAAACGCCGCCTGTCAGGCGTCACTCGCCGCACAAACGGCCCTCAAAACTGCGTCCGCGCCACTACATTCTTCCTCTGCGACGGCGCGGCGCGGCGGCCGAGGGCTGCATCAATAGCGCGTGTAATGGAAATTAATGACGCGCGATTTCGAAACGATGCGCGGGGGCGGGCCATCCCTTCTGCAAACGCGCGTGCGCCAGTATTGTACGCTTCCCACGCGCATTCCGAGTTTCAGAATTTGTAAAATTCACTACACAGCGGGGAAAATTGTATTTCATTCTTTACATATTTCTCTGTGTCACTCCCCGTAGCAGAGGTCCGGGCTTAATGATCGAGCTTACCTGCTTTACTGGATCAGAAATAATTATTTCATGTGTAATAAAATATAAAAATGAAATCAGTATTTGAAAAACAAACGTATGTTCTGAATAAAATTGAAATTCATTTTGTCAGTTGTATGTGATGGTAACGTGATCTATGAAATTCACTATAAAATTACGAGTTATTTACTGCTTCACTCAAATATTTTTCTGATTAAATTTCTTCGGAATGATCAACGTATTTGTGAATAACGAGGTGCAAATTATTCAACGCATGAAATTGGTATTGTATTTTGATGTTTCGTTGTGAAGTTTGTAAAGAATTATACATAAATTAAAATATTTATTTTATGAATCGACTCTTTAAATTCAATTTTCTCAGAAGTTATACTCACATCATCAAACTTTTTTAAATGATAATTTTCTACACTCAGCATGTAATGCCAACAGTTACGGAAGTTAAAGTAATGTGTACAAATTGATCTTTAAACCTTAGACTTCGTTTTTTTCCTGACGGGTGCCAATAATGTTTTGCAACAACATTATTCACATGAATTTCTCGTTTCAGATATGCTATTCACATCCAGTTTTACACGTGTTTTAGAATTTTCAGTTTTTTTTCCATTTTCTTGGTTTAAAGTAATTTGATTTTTATGCGTCTGGGGTCAGAAAAGCGCTCAGATTCGATGTTACACGTCTAAATTATAAGAAAAGTTCGATTAACGTGTCCATTTCCTGTTTATTGTCTAATTATTATGTAACGTATTTCTTTCCATTATGTTGTTGATTCTAAATGAAAATATAGCGTATTTGTATGTAACGAGTTAGTAGCTATGTATCAAGCATTCTGATGCTGTTAGTTGCTGCATAGTTGTGAAGATATGGTAGAATTTTTTTTCTGGAAATATTCTTTGTTTTTTATAACTGCGTTGTAAATAAAGCAAATAAATGTTTTGAATGGAATGGAATTGAAGTTAAATAGATAATTAAAGCAAATACTTTTTTCTTAGTTAATTTAAATGACATCCGTGCATAAAATACAGGTAAACTGTTGAGAAAAACGTGTGGGGCCGTATCTGATCCGAAACAGAGTCCACGTAAGTAACAGAGAAACAGAGTCAAAGGGTTAATAGATTCACATCCGCTCAACTGGTCGCGCAGTAATTGAACTTTATATCGTGACAGGTGAGGAACTGCATTATTAATTCCACTTGAAATTACTAGCACTGGAAGTACTTAATATAATTTACCGCGTAAATTACTTCAGAGCCGTGTCATTAGGAGCGTATAATAATGATATAGCGTGTTGGTGCGCAACGTACGTTTTAATCAGCTGCGTTCGGTTTAACAGATGTAGATGGGTGAGCGCGGGGTCAGCCGGCGACCGCAGCGCGCGGTACGCCGCACGCGGGCTCGCGTTGAATCCTGCATCACCCGATTTCGGAGCTGCAAATGGAATGCGACGCGCGGCTGATGGCGGGACCCTCGCGGACTCCTCGATTGCGTGGAAGGGCTCTCGCCTCGAATAGAGCTTCTTCGCAAGCGCCAAACCCTCTCTCGTAGCTAATCTACTGTCGCACGTGCAACAACTTAGCTAATCTAAGTTGTATTTTATGTAATTTACTAAATGTACTGTTTCAATTTTTATCTATGTATGTTTGTATTACGTGGTTAGGCGGAAGAGCGGGCCTGATGGCCCGAGTCTCGCCACATAAATGAAGTCACTATTATTATTATTATTATTATTATTATTATTATTAACTTTCACCGAGAGAGGTGGCTCAGTGCATCGGCTGATGTCATTGCCATGCGTCTGACCGGGAGGTCTTTGCTTCGGATCCCGACGGCGCGGCGGCAGGATTTTCGACACTCGCTACTCCGCTAGGTCGAATTCAGTCGCTGTGTGGAGGAGAAATCTAGGCGGCCGGGTTGCTCTGATCGGTAGATTTCCGTGGTTTCTCCGATCTAAAAATAGGCGAATGTCGGAGCAGTACCCTAACAAATGGGCCACGGAAATTTTTGTCAGTGTACTATAAACGGAACTCTACTGTACAAGTGACATTTCTATTTCCAAGTATTAGAAGTAAGCACTGATGTATTTTCAAATATTATTGTTAAGCTGTTGATGCAGAACGCTAGGTATTTGACGGTCAAGTTCCAGCTCGGGAATGATGGTTTTGCAGTTTGGGAAGCTAATAATCGATAATAACCACGTTGTTGATACGACTAAAAATAAAAGAAATATAACCTTCTCTCAACTATTGAGGGCCACCAGCGTACATACATTACTACGTATGGCGAAATATAGGTAATAATTCGCATATATTAGGAAACAGTATACATCATGACACACGATTGAAATGCAATAGTTTTCTCGTTTTAACTTCTTTAAGAACTATATTTTTCTTACTACCGGTCATTTGAAATTCACTCTTTTTAATTCAGTTTATGAAAATGAGCAATAAATAGTTATGAATGAAGCACTGTCGCTTTGTATTCCAACTTGCGAAAAGAATAACGAGTTTAACCAACCACAATACATCTGGATGTATGGCACATTGTCACTGTATTTTCCCGGACTACCGTCTAACAAAACTGACAAAACAAGCCTTAATTGGTATAAATCACTTACAGTAATTACACGGATATTCAGGAAAACAGATGTAAGAGACTACAACGTCACAATAGAGATGGGAAACAGGTGCAGAGTGAAGCGAAATTTGTATAGAATTCTAACATCTAAATGAGCCGTAGGAAGGTAAAGCGAAGCGGTCTCATCAGGGGATAACTAGCTGGCTCGTCCGTACGAGCAAAGCAACTTAATTAAAAACAAACACAGTATATCTGCGGCTCACACAAAAATGTCCGCGTGGCAGCGTGGGAGGTAATGCTCGAATTTACGGTCGTGTCGGGTGCGAGGACGGACATTTTTCCGGGATTTCGGAGGCGAGCGCTGTGTGCACGCCGCACGCGGGACCTCACGCGCGCGGATATTAACGTTTGTTTTATTAGCGCGGGATCGCGTGCCGCGCCGGCCGCGTTTCAGCTGTTGGAGCGAATTCGAGAGGAATTTCAATCGGAATAAGTGGTCTTAGGGCGTTACTTCTGTTCGCACAAAGGGTTGGGGAGATTACAAACGACTGAATCGACTTTTGAATTCCCTTGTTATTAAAGGGTTAAATGAACGAATTCTGAATTATTGAGCCATCCTCATTCCTACCTTTTCCTGCAATTTGAAATGGAGAAGAAACTGCTATGTCAAATGTTAAGCATATGACACCAAATTCAATGTTCAGTAATCTTTTCGTCTCTAGAGATTACAAAGTGACAGAGTAGGGGGGCTTATTTGCCAATGTACAAGTATGATTAATTTAATTCTTCTGTTTCTACTGCAAGTTGTTGAAAAAGTTGTTTCAGGGAAATAATAATTCTTTAGGATGGTATAATGTTGAAGTCCCTATGGAAAACAGTTCGTTTTTTAATGTAGAGAAGTACCTACCTCTGTGCAAGGTCATTAGACAACTATAGAGACTTTTATAAATAATTCGACATATTTGAAAACGTCACGGGATTATATTGTTTATAATCTTATCAAAGATCAATCATTTCAATATAACTCATTGGGTTATCTTTCCTTTTTATTGCATGTATTTGATTTTCTTGTCTCCCACTCGAGAATTTTTTTTCTATATTTCTTCTGCAATCTTGTACAAGATGAAAACGGGGAAATAAGTTACAAAATAATAATTCCAAAACAAAAATGTTAGTATAGATTCATTCTCCTCTCGTTTTTTCTTGCATACCAGAGACTGAAGAATCGAAAAGAATAGTATAAGGGAGGGAGATTAAATAAGTGTTTTGCGCCATAAAAAATAGATATCACTTACATTGAATACACACCGACCTGGATGACCGAGGTGGCTAGAGCGTGCGTACTCAGCGCCTCGGTCTGAAGGATCGCGAGTCTGAGTCCCGTAGCGGGCAACGATATTTGTTCCTTGTCTTTCATGTATGTTTGTTGTCACGGAAGGCCTTTGACTGACGTAGTCCGTCGACCAACAGACAGGGGTCTCTAGTGAAAAAAGTTACTGCGTGTCATCATCAGGGACATTAGTGGGTACCTAGCGCGGATAGTCGAAATGGACATCCTCTGAAGCCGGAAAAAGCCCTAGGATGAAAGAACTTACATACAGTTCACAGACGGGCATGTCGGGAGAATAGTCTGGACCTCAGACCTTATGTCCGGCTGGGGAGAGTCCCTGCTGACAAAGGTATTTGGTGTGGGAAAACCCCTCTAGCCGACGTACAGGGCCGGTGCGGCGCCGTGTCTCATGGCCGAGTAAGGAAGGAACACCGCCGTCTGCAGCGATGTAACATGCACTACAGGAACGGGACTGATGACCGTAAAAGTTGGCATGGGAGAAAACATAAATCATACTCCCCCAACACTACCGTACATGTCTGAAGTGCAGTGAGTCGCTTAGAGCTTATCCCAACAGCGGCAACGCGACGCTGGGGGAGATACCTGGGGGAGAAACTCACAAGCTCGCGCGTAGGTCGTCACCGCATCTCCCGTTCCAAACAGGGAGCACATCCGCCTCTCAGGTTAGCAACGCGCTGCAGTTACTGGCCTAATAACCATAGTGGTTGAAACTCGGAATAATCAATCAGTGGACGGGCGTGGAGCTGGAAGGGGCGGGCGAGCGCCGGGCGCCACCGGAGCCGCAATTAAGCGGCCGGCGCGGCTCGCGTGTCAAAGCGTGCGCGGGGCCCGGCCGCTTGTGTACGACGACGCGCGCTCACGTTAAGCACGCGGCACACCGCGCGCGCATTCGCTCCGATCCAGCCCGCTCCAGCACGGAGGCCGTCCCGTCCCGTCCCGGCGGGTGCGTGCTGCCCGAGCGGCCACCGGCGCACCGCACCGCCCCGTCCCGCTCCGATCCGATACGATATGCTACCGGTACATCGCTCCGATCTGATCTGATCCGATCCGATCCCCCACCGGCACACCGCTCCCATCCGCTGCCATCCGTCACCGGCACACCGCCCCGCCCCGATCTGATCCGGTACGTTCCGATCCGATATGCTACTGGGACATCGCTCCGATCTGATACAATTAGATCCGATCCGCCTTCGTTACACCGCTCCAATCCGATGCCATCCGTAACCAGCCCACCGCCCCGCCCAATCCGATCCGGTACATTCCGATCCGATACACTATTGGCACATCACTCCAATCTGTTTTGATCAGACCCGCCACCAGCACACCGCTCCAATCCGATTGGATCCAACCCGACGCGACCGGCTTTCATTCCTCTGAAATCAGAAATTATTACACGAGTTATTTCCAAAGTGTCCAAAATCTATGAATCATGTTTTCATATTATCAAGCGGGGCGGGGCGAGGCGGAGGGCGGGACGGGGCGGAGCAGGGCGGGGATGATCGGGGCGGGAATAATCGGGGTGGGGAGGATCGGGGCGGAGCCGTGTGGGGAGGATCGGGGCGGGGCGGGGAGGATCGGGACGTAGCGGGGCGGAGCGGGGTGGAGCGGGACAGAGCGGGGCGAGGCGGAGCGGGACGTAGCGGGCAGGGTTGGGCCGGGGGCCGGTGCTGAGCGGGGCGGATCGGGGCAGGGCGGAGAGAGACGATGCGAAGACCCAGCTTAGCGGTGGCGCGCATCACCTGCTCCCGGCCACTGGCCGCCGGCGGTCAGGGGGCGTTAAGGCGTCCGCGGGGCATTTGGGAGGCGAGAGCTCGGAAGCGGCAGGAATTTCAGGCTTATCTTCAGTGCTGCCTACAAAATGACCGTTGTCACTCACGCCGCTAGCACCAACGTGCTCGTATTTTCCTGGTATCGTTTGCGGCGCATAGGGACACCATTGCTCAGCCTGGTATTTCCGCCTTCATGTCCGCGCGTGACGCTCAAAGCACTCAACCTGCTTTTCAGGGAGTATGGCATTTCAAGCCTTGAAAGGGCGATCGTTCTTCATAACCTGTTTTGGCAAAATGATTCTGTATACACACAATTTGAAAGTCCAATTAAATTTTTGTTCCCTGATAGTCTTGTTTTGTGTAATTACTACGGTTTCTCATTCACTTTATTGTTTTTCTCGCTGTCGCGTTCTCTCTCTCTGTCTTCCTCTCGCTTACTCGCTCGATTTTGCGCCCTCGTTTTCCCGTTCTCACGCTTTCCCTCTCTCTCTCTCTCTCTCTCTCTCTCTCTCTCTTGGTCCCTCTTTTTCGCTTCCTCTCGCTCTTCCTCCCATTGTCGGTCTCTCTCTCTCTCTCTCTCCCTCCCCTCCCTCCTCTGCACTTCTATATTTTGTCTAAGTATTTTTTCTTTCTTAAATCCCCTGTTTTTTTCTTACGATTAATTTCTTATCTGTTCATTTCTGATATTTATTATCTTTTCCTTACCCTATCATTTTCTTTCCTTCCCGTCATATTTACCCTGGAAATAACAGATAGGTTATTGCTTAACTGTGTGTAGGAAATATCAGTGTTTCTCTCTTCTCATTGCACACTTTTTAAACACTGAGATAATTATTCGCCGTTGCACCCGCCCGCCTAGCCCCCCTAAATTCGATGTAAGCTTTTTGTAACTGAAAACCGTGTATTTTTTTCTTCAGCTGCTAAAATGTGTTGTGGCAAATTTAAGGAGAAGTTGATTTAGTTAGTTAAACAATTTTGTGGAATACACGCACACAATAACACAATCATTTCGAGCATTCATATATTTTTCTTCTGCTGCTGAAATGTGTTGAGGCAAATTTTGGGAGCAGTTTCTTCAGCTGCTAAAATGTGTTGTGGCAAATTTAGAGAGAAATTTATTTAGTTAGTTAAACAATTTTGTGGAATACACGCACACAATAACACAATCATTTTGAGCATTCATATATTTTTCTTCAGCTGCTGAATGTGTTGAGGCAAATTTAGGGAGCAATTTCTTTAGTTGTTTAAACGATTTTGTGGAATACACGCACACAATAACAATCATTCTTTGTTTTCATATGTGCAAAGGCTGGCGCAGAGGCGCGAGTGGCCTTCGCCGCGTCCGCCGTTTCCGCGCTTTGCTGCAACCGAGTGCGGAGGCGTCCGTTGCCCCTTCGGCTGGCCATCTCCGGGGCCGTAACGCACGGCCCGCTCTGTTTTTGAAACGCCGTTGAAACCTTACGACTAATTAAGGCCGCATGGAACTACGATCAGGTCGAGAGACGGCCACATAAAACGGACCGTGTATTTTTCAATATCACAACTGCCAAGGTCGGCACGAAATAGTAATTTAAGAACCTCCGCCCAGTTTACGGTCATATTTTTCACGATGTGAAATGTTTCTGAGCACGTAGTAAATCGTTAACGACTGGTTTTATCTTCGAAACTAGTGCATGATTTTACTGCGTGTTCCAAGCGATTTGGTCCGTCTCTTTCCTTCGCTCGGCCGGATTCCCATTGTGAACGTAAGTTACTAACTGTACATAATGCGGGATTATGAGCAAACGAAGCATTCGAGTGGGGTTTACGGGTGACACCTCTGGGCGGGCGGGGGTGGCGGGGCGGCGAGGGCGGCGGGGGCGGCGGGGACGGCGGGGACGGCGGGCGGGTGGGTGGAGGGCGGCGGGCGGCGCCGAGGGCTCGGAGGGCGTCGGATGCTCGTCACACAGCGCCGGCGCTTTCCACGCGTCATTACCGGTAGGTGATTGCAGCGCTTGCGGCGGCGCGGGGAGCAAGCACCTCCTCCCCTCCCCCCTCCCCCCCCACCACCAACCCGACTGCGTTGTTTTTCGTTCCACAAACGGAGTATCAAGTGGAGAGGTACTGTGCTCTGGTATTGCTGCCTAAGCCGTAACTCTTTCGTGGAATTGCGATGCTGCAAGTCCTATTCGTGCATCTGTGTATCTTCATTTTACGAACAATTATGTAAGCAGTTCATGGTTGTGTGACAAGTTAATTTTAGTATTTATGATATTGTTCCTTATAAGTTACAGCACAAATGCAGTTGAATGTCATAACTGTGCAGACAAATAGTATGAAGTCAAATATCTTTTACAAAATATTTCGTAACTTTCAATTTTATTGTTAACAAATTTTAGGACAACAGTTTCCCTCTGACTCGATTAAGCACCACGATACAAAAGCAGTTTATAAGGATTTCCTCCTGTGCCCAGTACAAGGTAACGAGCTAGGTGCCTGTACCGGATGGGGCCGGGTCAACGCGTGCCAGGACATGGAAGGCAGGCGGTAGCGCAGGGCTGTCCATCTGGCGGCCAGCGGGCCGCATGTGGCCCGCAATGCCGTTTACGTATTGCGGTCCGCGAAATGTTATAAGTCAAAGTGAAAGTCCCTTTCCTCCATATTGATCGAGAATATTGTGTGGCTAACGCAGGCGCTCTGCCGAGGCCAAGTGTTCTTGTAAATACCCCCAATTCAAAATCACCCACATGTGTTGTAAATTTGTTGATTTCCCATCCTTCACACACACACACACACACACACATACACACACACACACACACACACACACACACACTTGTTTCAGAGCAGCCGGGCAAATTCTCGAGATCAACAATTTGGGGACGTCAGGCGTGGATCGCCCATGTAATGAAATATATGGCCCGCAACCATATTAAATGTTGTATTTGTGCTTCTTGAGGCCTTGCAATTTGGATACTTTTGGGGTAGAAGCTGCTCATACCTCTGCGTTTCTACCTGTCTACTGTCGGAGGGAGCAGTTACATTCACCTTGCGGGAGAATGAGGGGGTGGGCGGGGCGTGATCGCGGGTCTAGATGGGGACGTGTGCTGAGGTGTGCGCTAGTGAGGGTGAAGGCTATAGAAGCATGGGCGTGGAGGGGGCGGTTCGTTCGCGTCATTACCGGCGGTAGAGCGCGCGCGGAACACGGGAGCGCGGCCGGGGATGAGGCGTGCCCCAGGGGCGGATTTCCGAACGCCCACTCCCTCGCGCTGTGTGTGTGTGTGTGTGTGTGTGCGGGGGCGGTTTCCTCCTTTCCGCGTGGCGTCGCCTGCTGCTCCCGCCGTTCGTTTCGAGCGAACGCGCCGCCGCCGCCGCCATCGCGTCAGAGGAGGAGGAGGATTTTATAGCGCGTAGTAAAAAGGCACCGCCCGCTGCGGAAATTTTTATCAGTTGCAGCCTCAGGAAGAGCAGACGTTGGTACGAGGAGCCGTGGGGTTAGCGGATTTCTACGGCGTATAAAGAATTTCGGGCGATCAAACGCCAGGGTGCTTGAAGCTGGAGACGCGCGCGTTTGTGTGTGTGTCGGGGGAGGGGAGGGTTGAAGGGATTGGCAATGGAGGAGGGAGTGACCGGAAAGAGGAATCGTTTGCGACGCAAGAGAGGGTCTATTCACGGTCAGTGCGTGAACGTTGGGTCTACGCGAGGGAAGTCACACGCAAATTCTCTAAGCGTTTCTCTTGGACGCTCTTCGGCTGCGCGGAGATGAGCACTGGTCGTAACTTTGAAAGGCAGTTGCAAATCTTCATTCAGATCGTTCGCACCGGTTCTTATTTGCTCGTTCGTTTTCATTGCAATGTGCTTCGTACTCTTTGCACTTTCAGTTCTGATGGAGGATCCCACGCAAATAATCTCAAAATTGAAGATGAATTATGATATGAAATCTTCATGATAGTAACAGTAAATCAAATGTTTTAATAGTTTATAAGCAAAGCACACGCCATTATAACCCAGAACACATGAAATATGTGACTCTAGGTTAGGTGTGTTAGGTGCTTTTTGTTGGTTTTGACAATCAGTGGTGTACTGGATAGGTCGTTCACCTTCTACCGATTCTTCTACGAATTGCAAATACTGATCGATCCATGTCCAATTTATGAACAAATTGGACACGCGATAGCTTTTCTGGCAATTGTAGCGTTTCTCCTACCTTTCAATGTGCCTTTGGTTATTCTTCATTCCAATTATATTATTAATCACTCATTCTACCACCATATGGGCTAAGGATTATCACAAAATTATTTTATTGTGGCAGATTCTTTTATAATGGAAAAATAGTTGTGAAACATTATTTACAATCGTTGAATACAAATTTGTAACCTTACTGAAACATCGCGTTTAGAGAATAAAATCATGGCTAAAGCTGAGGACACGTTGCGACTATAACTCAACATGTTGATGCACAAAAAAACATTTGGTTGTTCTGGATATTTTTAATGAATGAGTGTGCTGAGGCGATGACCTTCTAGGTTGCAGAACTTGATCAGATAACCGATATTTATTCATAATCTCCGTTAGGCTTACCGGACAATGGTATATTCTTTGTACAGTTTCTACCTTTCTGGTACAGAAAGGGCTATACGCAAATATTTAAAACATTGCAATGAATACATTATTGATTTTCGGTGGAAGTACATGAAGGCGACTCCTGACATTCCGCATTCAGCGAGCAGCGGGCGACTGTTCGTCCATTCCGAGTAAACGAGGTGCTTGGCGAATGTGCCTTTGATGTGAGCAAAAGACTGAAAAGCTGCGGGTAGGGCGGCCAACGAATGTTTGGCATCCGGCTAGCAGTAAGCAACTTATGCCCCTCTACTCGGGATTCGTCGAGCAGTCGCTCGGTACTCACCGAATTCTCACCGAATTCCAAATGCGCGGGGTCGCCTTCAGCTATCTGCACATGAGAACAAGGAAGACGAGGAGATCGCGAACCGCTTGTTTGTCATTTCTACGATATATTTCTATCAATTATTCTATCATCTTTTCCAAGCGAACTCCAGTACGAAGGGAATGGGAAGACGTTTAAACGTCAGGAATTTGCAAATCTAAGTAAAATGACAGTTCATTAGAAATTCTCGTAGATGACCTTAATGATTTTCTTGAATACGCTGGAAATTGGATAAACCCGAAAGAAACGTTACTACATATGTTGGAAATTTACACCATTCAGCGATGACACATTCTATTTCAACAATGCTGATTGCCAAGCAGTCGAAAAATAGTGAAAGCACTCAAATTAAATTCAAAAGGCTCCGAACGGCAAACGGCTATAACGGCAAACAAAAATAGTCTTGAAAGATACTCCTCCAGCTCTCACTCATGTGAGATGATGTTGTGCATCGGTAGAACATTTTTTTAATGTGGGTATAAATTAGTTCAAAATTAGTACAAAATTGTGGTATATTTGTTTGTTTTTTTTTGTTTAATGCGTTTTTCTCGTGTAGGTATGCCAACTTAACGTTAACTTGGAAACCCACTCTTAAACGTACATTTTGATGTTCTTCATCGGTAGAAAAATTTTTAATGTGGGTATAAATTAGTTCCAAATTAGAACAAAATTATGGTATATTCGTTTTTAATTTTTTGATAAGTGGGGTGTGCTAACTATACGGGCATGCTTCGCACCTTTGGGCAGTGTAGCTGCAGATGGACACGTCTAGATAAGGGGAGGCAGAGAAATTTCTCCTCTGCGGCAGGCGTCGACGGCACCACAGAAGTCGGCGAGGACATCGCGAAGCACAAGTCCTCAGAGCAGTCTGCACGTTAACGCAATGCTTTAATAGTTTCTTCACACAACTGCAGGTACGAGGGTGCAAATAGTATTTTTTACGCTGCTGAAGTTTTAGTAGAAGAGCGAAGTATTTAGCCGCCACAAACTGCCTTCGTATGTCCGTCTCTGCCAGAATGATGGAGTAAATAAATGCTTGCAATGTGCATCCCTTGTTCTTTATCTTATTAAATTAACACAGACTCTTCTTATAAATTATTAAAATTAAAAAAATCGCGATGATGACTATTGTTGTGAAAATTATTTAGAAAGGGTTGCTTTTATAATTGTACACTGAGCGTTTATTTTCCGAGACACTCCCCAAAGCGCACCATTATGCGTGCTGGAAGCGACTACTGACACGAAGCCAACCCAGCACAACTAGCGCTGTGTGCTGATTGATCATCAGCCATGTCATAAGCGCGAACTACTACAAGCTTCAACATACCAACAATGAGAGAGTGTTAGTGAGAGTTGGTTATTTCAGGATATCTAGTAAGCCTTGACGCAGCCATTGTGTACCCGAAACAAGGCGTTGGACACCAGAACACAGAACACAGATACGCCATCACTCCTTTGAAATTCCGTTGAAACTCACTTCGCTCTCCTCAGTCCTCGACTCTGCACGCCGTCGGCATCTCTGTGTGGATGGCGTCCGCCCCGCCCTCACCGAACCACGGCTTCCATCTGCCCCATTGCCACTCCCCCCCGGAGGGGTATGATCGAATGATCAACAATGGATTCCATCACAGGTTTTTTCCTCCATCTTTGTTTAGATATGGTGTTCTCTTTCTTAATATAGGACTGTCTGTTTCATAATATAGGACTTCTATTATTAAAATCTTTCGTGACCCTAAAAGATAATTTCGTCATTCAACGCTTGCTGTTTACAAAACAATTCGAAACCGTCGCTATGCGCAATGGGCTTCGTGAAAACTCAGCATTCCCTTACAGATATGCCTGCCTCTAAGCACGATGCTATCGTATTTTAATGCGTGTTGATGTCGTTAAGACTGGTGCTGTCGATGTAACTTTGGGAATTAGAACCGGGATTGCGATTTAAAACATGGACATGGCCATCAGTGTCCTTGCCAAAAGAACAGCGAATAGAAAGGACCCAAGAATGGAAAATGTTAAAAATACGATTTTTCCAATGCTATATATATTTACCAAAATATTTAACACAAACTTACATTAAATGATAGTAATAACGTGCGCCAGGAACGTCTCTCGGCACTGTGCCGAATCACGGGCTCTTACTAACAATTGCATTTATGTTAATAGCAACCAAATCACTGGGAAAGAAGTAAAGGGGACAACACTTCCAGCATTGGTTATAATTGTGGAGAGTACACAATTTAAGTTTTCATTTTTACAAGCTGCAATTCATGCTGTGAACGTAATTTATATTGCTAACACTCTAGCCATCCACTGGTTCCACTCCGGTGAAACTTTCCTGCAGCACTATAAATTGTTAAATATATGTAGCATTAGTTATTACATACACAACATTTTCCTTCCATTATATGGGAGTTTATACTGGGGTCCGTCGTTGACCCACTCCAATTGATGTTCTCTTAGTACGGAACGGCATTGGTGTAATATGTACAACTATTAAGCAATGGTGAATATTATAAAATGATAGCAATTTTGAGCATAAAGTGAATATTTTCTCTTGGTAATTTTAACGAGAAGAAGTGAGGGAGGGGAGCGCGGCCCGAAGGCACCTGAAGCGCAGGCGGCCTTGCGACGCGGAGGCGCCGGGTCGATTGGGTCGATGCGCTTTCAGAAAAGTCTGCGGCGCAGGACACTCCTCCCAGCGCCCTCCCCACGCAACTTGTTCCACAAAGGTCGGCGACATTCGCCCGCGTCGCACGTGCTGTTCCCACCCACCCCACCCCCACCCCCACCCGCTCTCACCCCCGGGCGCCAGCGCAAAAGTTCGCCTCGGTCGTAATGACGGATCCGCCCTGGAACACCTACCCCGTCCCTCGCCGACCTGCCTGAGCCGCCGTATGATTCAGCGGAACCTTGAGTCGAGTGTGCCCGCGGACTATTAGTCCCGCATTTGAATCTGGGAAATTACTCCAGAGAATGACAATAACCCTCCAGTCGCGCGCTTGCCCTCGCGCCGTCGTCGCCGGGCGAGCAGACGGGGAGGCGGGGCGCGACGGGCCGAGGACGGGGACGCGACGGGGACGGGAGAAAGTTTCAAGTTGGCTCGGGGATATGAAGACGCAAAGACGCGCGGACGAACTGAATATAGGCATTAGTGCGTTACACTTCATTTCCACCGAGATGTCGTCATTAAAGTGGAGAAGTTGAACTCCCTGACGGCGTTCGCCCTCGCAGGCGCCTCGCCAAATGCGCCCGCCCTCCGCCCCCCGCCCTTGCCGTCTGCCCGCCCTCGCTCAGCCGCCGCCGCCGCCGTCGTCAGTGTCTTTAACTCGTGGGGGCGCCGAGGGCGGAGCCCCCTCCCGCGCGCCTCAGTTGCACGCGTCGCTTCGCCGCGCAACCTGCGCCGCATGCGCCCCCGCCCGCGCCATCGCCCTCGCCATCGCCCTCGTCTTCGCTCCCGTCCTCGCTCTCGTCCTCATCCTCGCCCTTGCTCGTACCCTTGCCCATCCCCTTGCCCATGCGCTCGCCCACGCCCTCGCCCATGCCCTCGCCATGCCCTCGCCCACGCCCACGCCCACGCCCTCATCCAGCCTTCGCCCATACCCTCGCCTTCGCCCTCGGCCTCGCCCTTGCCCGTACCCTTACCCATCCCCTTGCCCATGCCCTCGCCCTCGCTCTCAACCACGCCCTCGCCCTCGCCCTCGCCCACGCCCACGCCCTCGCCCACGCCCACGGCCTCATCCAGCCCTCGCCCACACCCTCCCCCACGCCCTCGCCCTCGCTCTCGGCCCCGCCCTCGTCCTCGCTCCCGTCTTCGCCCTCATCCTCGCCCTTGCCCTCGCCCTCGCCCTCGCTCTCAACCACGCCCTCGCCCTCGCCCTCGCCCACGCCCACGCCCTCGCCCACGCCCACGGCCTCATCCAGCCCTCGCCCACACCCTCCCCCACGCCCTCGCCCTCGCTCTCGGCCCCGCCCTCGTCCTCGCTCCCGTCTTCGCCCTCATCCTCGCCCTTGCCCTCGCCCTCGCCCTCGCTCTCAACCACGCCCTCGCCCTCGCCCTCGCCCTTACCCTCGCCCTCGCCCTCGCCCACGCCCTCGCTCTCACCCACGCCCTCGCCCTCGCCCATGCCCTCTCCCATGCTCTCGCCCTTATCCTTGCCTATGCCCTTTCCTTCGTCCTTGCGGACTCCCTTGGCCTCGCCTGCGCCCCCGCCCCCGGCCCCGCCAGAGTCCCGCTCCCGCCTCCCTCCATCGCCCACGCCCTCGTCCTCGCCCTTGCCCTCACTCTGAACATCGCCCTCGCCCTCGCCGTTGCTCTCACCCTTGTCCTCGCCCACGCCCTTTCCTTTGCCCTCGTCCTCGCAGCTCGCGAGCGTAAGAAGTCGCTTTACGCTCCACTCCACCTATGACGTCACTCGGGTCACGGACTGCGCTGCGGCGGAAGCGACGGCGAGGCGATTAATAAGCGCTTCAAGCTCATGGCAGACAGGAACAATTGAGACGTATGTAATCATTTTAAGTTGTAAATATTCAATAGAAAAAAGTGTGGAAACAGAATTTATTTTTAAGGGTTAATGGATTTGTGAAAAATTTCCGAAATATAAAAATATTGAGTACAGTTATGTCGTTGAATATTGTAACTGCTTAGACAGCGCACCTAATTCAAATAATATGAAACAAAATAATTATTTTATAATACAAGAAGTGAAACAAAGCAATGGTTTGTAAAAAGGTGTCTTTCTGCCCCTAGACCAACTTTTCAATGAGGAGAGTGCTTCATTCGTGAGACCAGCTTCAGCAGCCGATTGAGAGGTCTTTGGGCCTTGTACTCATCCCGATCTGCCCTTCCCCGAAGTACAACTCCGATCACTCCATCGTTGTATCTTCCCCCATCCTTTTCCCTGCCCTTCCATCCTGCTCTTCTCTCAGTCCCACGTGTGTTTCTGTCCACTCCACCACCTATCTCCGCCCTACTCTTCTTTGCTCTGCCCTTTCTCCTTCCTCTCTTGCCCTGCCCGCCTCATACTATCTAATCCTGCCCTATCATATTCTTTCCTTCGCTTCCCCGCCCTTGGACCTTCACCGCCCTGTTCCGATCAGCCTCGCCTTGTTTGGCCCCGCCCTCCCTCCCACCGTCCCGTTCCCTTCTCCAGCTCCCAAATCCCACCCCTCCTCATTTTCCGCCTTGCTTCGCCGCTCAACCTCCTGTCCAACCTTCCCCGCCACCCGCCCCGTCGCGCGCCTCCCCTGCTCTTTTTCTTTCGCGCTAGCCGCTCCCCCCCCACCCCCGCCCCCGCCCCCGCCCCCGCCCCCGCCCCCGCCCCCGCACGCCCGTTGCCTCGCGCCGCCCAAGTGCGCTTCTGTGTAGTTAAATAGCCGGCTGGAAGTCGCCGGAGAGATTAAAGTGGCTTTATAACCGCGCGGAAGCGAGTAGCGGCTTTAATTTGTTTGTCGAGCACATTACGCCGTAAGGAGGTCTATTTTTGCAGGCCCTCATACGAGATGCCGTCCCGCTACGCGCGCCGCGCTGTATTTTTCGCCCGGAGGTAAACTTCCTTTACAGTCCCTTCTCTGGAGGCGTCGAGGCGAAATATGAGGGCCGCTATTACGCGGTCGAGTTTCTCGGGGCGGCGCCTCGCGCCGCCACATAGTAGCTGCGCCATTAACGAAATAGTTTGCTCCCCTGCCCTCGGGGTTGGTAGGCCTGTTGCACCGCGCACACACGTGCCTGATGCCCATCTCCCGGGCATCTCTTTTGCGCGGTATTACGTTCCACTGTTTTGAGCACGAAGCTGGAGATGAAGCTTCATATATTTTTGTCTCTTTAGCATATTAATGTCAGTAAGAACAACATTTTTACAAAATTATTTTAACTCTAATTTTTTTTGTTCCAGGTATGTTGTATTCCTCATCTGAAAAAGTGATGTCTTTTCCTAACATCAGACAGGTACGTCTCTAAAACCCTTTTCATTGTATATATATAAGGAATTGAAGTCCTAGAAAGTCAGAGTTATCTATGCCACACGAATAGAAAACAGAATTTTTGTTTCTTTTATATTCAAGAAAATAATTGGAAGTACATGTTCAGGTCAAACTGGTAATAGTTGAGACCCAATGAAGCTTTTTATTTATTAACTGACGCTAATTTTCTCCGTTTTTATCCTCACACTCATTTTTCGTTCACTGTTTTGCCTGAATGGGACGGAGAAAACAGGTGGAAGATTCATGTAGTGGGTTTCGAAGCACGGTCGGGTGCGTGCAATGCGAGTAGTTTAATTACCCACGCCCTCACTACGCGCGCTAATTTCACTGCGCCCCCGCCACGGCCGCGCAGTTTCCTCCACGTCCCGCCCCATTTCGCCTTCCAGTACCTCTCTCCTCACCCCACTTCGCCGCGCTACTCGCTGCCTTACTGGAAGGGCTTGCTGCGGTGCACATACCTTCCCTGATCCCTCACCTTGCTCCGACCCTCGCCCTATACTGCCTTCTCTCCTTGCCCTGCTTCTCTTCCTGGCTCAGTACATCCCCTTCGCCCGGCTCTGCTCTCTCAATCTGCCATTGCACCCCTCCTCGCCCTGGGACAGACCTCGATCCGGCCCTGTCCCGTGCTGCCAACGCCTCTCGCCCCCTCTTATCACTCCACCTTCAACTTCTCCACGCCCCTCCGTCCCCCTAGACCTACGCCCTCACATTGTGCAGGCCTCATGCCTGACTCCTCCCGGCACCAGATCCTTGCCCCGTCCCTCGCCTTCCTCTTCCTCTTCGCCTCTCATCTTGCCCCTCTCCCGAGGCCTGACGACTTCTCCGGGCGCCAGACCGTTCACCCGCCCCTCGCCTTCCTCTTCGCCCTTGCCACTTGCCTCTGGCTTTGCCTCGCCCCTCGCCTTCGTCTTCCTCTTTACCCTTGCCTCTTACCTCTCCCCTTGCCTTCCTCTTCCTCTTCGCCCGTGCCTCTTGCCTTGCCCCGCCCCTCGTCTTCCTCTTCGCCCTTCGCCCTTGCCCTGCCTTGCCTCGCCCCTCGCCTTCCTCTTCCTCTTCGCCCTTGCCTCTTGCCTCGCCCCGCCCTCGTCTTCCTCTTCGCCCTTCGCCCTTGCCCCTTGCCTCGCCTCGCCTTCCTCTTTGTCTTCCCCCTGCCCCTTGCCTCGCCCCGCCCCTCGCCTTCCTCTCCGCCGTGCGTCTGGCCTGGGCCCGCCGCGCGCGCCCCGAGCCGTCGGGCCGCTGCCTGCGTTGGCGGCCCCGCGCCGTGCGCTGGCAGCTCCTCTGCGGGCGGCGCCAGAATTTCGTTAGCGCGAGCCGCGCCTTCGTCTGTCTCCGCCCGGCGAGCCCACCTCCGCGCCGCGCCGCGTCAGTTATTCCCGCGCATTCCGCCGCCCTCGCGTTTGAAGTTGGCAGCGCCCCGCCCCGCCCCGCCCCGCTCCGCCCCTCGCGTCGCCCAGGGCGCTCCGCCGCCGACTGGCGCGGAGATGAGTTGCACGGCTGGGAGAAGTCGGGAGCGGGCGGGAGCCGCCGGGTGCGCGGACGGGAGCGCGGGCGGGGCCGTGGGCAGAGGCTCGGGTGGGCGGTGGGCGGGCGGTGGGCGGGCGGTGGGCGGGCGGTGGGCGGGCGGTGGGCGGGCGGTGGGCGGGCGGTGGGCGGGCGGTGGGCGGGCGGTGGGCGGGCGGTGGGCGGGCGGTGGGCGGGCGGTGGGCGGGCGGTGGGCGGGTGGTGGGCGGGCGGTGGCGCGGGCGAGGGCGGGTGCGCGGGCGGGTGCGCGGTCAGGGGGCCGGCGGGGTGGCGGGCGATGACGCGGGCGGGGGCGTGGGCGGGGACGTGAGCGGTGCGCGGGCAGGGACGCGGGCGGGGGCGCGGGCGGGTGCGCGCGGGCGGGCGCGGGCGGGCGCGGGCGGGCGCGGGCGGGCGCGGGCGGGCGCGGGCGGGCGCGGGCGGGCGCGCTCCGAGCAGCGGTTCTTGCACTTCCCCGACCCTCTCGCGGAAGGCGCTCCCTACTAAGGAACGTCAATACTTTCGGGCACGATGAGAAAGTTTTGTGACAAATAATCGATAGTCTGCCATTCGAAGACATTGTCTTCTTCGGAAATAGGCCGCAGGATCTAAATGTTATTAGCTGCGTCAAAACCGAATGTTGGGCAGAGGCCTCTGGATTGAAATCGGGGAAAGTCAACTGAGGGCTGCGGAGAGGCGGATGTCGGCAGTTGGGATGGGAAAGGAGTAAAGGCAGAGACAGCATTGTATATCAACCGACGGGTAGGTTGTTCAGAAAACATTTCAAGAGCAGAGGGAAATATTCGCCAAGGATTGCTTCGGTGGGCCATTTTGTGAAGTTACAGATATACAAGAGGGGATGAGAAAGAATAAGATAACACTTATTTTAGTAACTGCTACTTGAATCTAAAGATGTACTGAAATTATGATGTATACATGTCAATACATGCAGTTTTGGTATCTGATCCTCTTCATTCTTCGAATAGTGTTGTATATTAACGATCACGACTTTATTATTACAAACGAAACTCTAATAATCTGCATTGACAATCCTAACGTACTTCCTACAGCCTACATAATTTTTTTGCAAATTAAACTTGAAGAGAACGTTGTTGTAAATGTACTGACGTGATAAATCATTCAGATTTCGTTTTAAAATATTTAGGTTTAAAATTATGATATTGACACTTTTACAAAATAATCAGACTATATTTTACGCATCCGCTGTATGCACTGTTTCATACGTGATCATTATTCTGTGCGGAGGCTGAGTTTTGAAACTCCATGACATGCTTAGAGCTTAACTTCATTCTATTTTATATCGAAATCTAGAGCAGTTTTTCGTATATGAAATTTAGATTTACTCAAATTTGTATTATTGATTGGAAATTTAATTTCTAGTAGAACAATACTCTTGACTCGAGTAAAATATATTTCTTCATCTGTATTTGAATAACTTTGCAGTCTAAGACTACAATCTCTTTATTTTTTCTAGTGTAACTGGTAATTCGTTTAAACTGGCCCCACGTTGTGGCGTCAATGTAACGGGTAATCCGTTTAATCTGGCCCCACAGTTGTGGTGACACTGTAACGGGCTAATTCACGGTAATTTACTCCTTACCCTCTCGCCAAAATCATTACAATTTATTTATTAGTGGTTACAGAAAATTTCTCTGGTCGCAGGTCGTGGCTGTCCCCTACGGGAATTACCTGTAAACTAACGTTCAATACTGCAGCATACCCAGGCTTCTATTCAATTCAAAATAATAACACATTTTCTGTGAGAGAAAGGAGAACTTCGGAAAATTCCGTTCTCATTGGTTTATTTCTTTTCAAAAAATAAGTATTCACATAGAAATTCTCTTTGCTTTCGTAAAGCCCTTACCCAGTAACTAGATAACATGTAAATACAACAATACGAAGACACACGCATACACACTCGCTTCGCAACATCAACAATACAATATGATACAATAACACTTAAAAATCCAAATGATAAAACCAACTTACTGACTACTTAATTTATGTAGGAATTCCTCTTTGTAAAAATATGTATCTATTTTTTTTCGTACGTACGTTGACCATTTGTTAATTAAGAACATTTATTTTTTTTATAATTTTGCTCAGCGACAACTCGCATGCATTATATTTTAGAAAATACTTCACAACATCTCTCTCAACTTATTTGCAAAGAATTTAAATTATTTTTGTCTTAAACATTCTTGGTCTTGTACAGATTTTAACTGGAAATACTACACACAAAAAATGCGGGACACTTCCCCTTTGTCGAAATACAGCCAGCACGTCGTCGATGCCCTAAATACGGTCACCAGTTTTTGCGTGCCCAATTGCACGCGCCGACAGATCAGCTTACACCAAAACTGCATTCACCAACTTCCAAAAGAAAACCATAGCCTCCAAGAATTTCTTAATTACTCTGCGACTACGTTTTTGCGAAGCACATATAAAATAAACTTCTTCTTTAAGTATTTGTCTAATTCTTGCGACAGTGTCTAATTTTTGCGACAACAATGGACGCCGTCGCTGCCTCGCGAAAATAAAGTTCACTATGTAAAAATGAAATTTCAATTCGTTCGATAAAACTTTCGACCGTAACTCAGAGAAATAATTGCAGGTTATTTTTTCATGTTCATGTTAAAACATATTTGCAGCGTCGATTAGCTGTGAATACACTACTTCCAAAATCGTTCACGTTTCTCAAAACAAAAATTCTATGTCCATTAGCACTGCACTGTTCGATAAAAAATATTCTAAGTCCGGTTTGCACACAAAATTTGAAAACAGCCTAACATGAATTCGGTGTCTTGCCTCCACGAGCTCTGACTCAGAAGTGACGCCAAATCAGCGTTGATTCACCACCTAAGTTCATGTTGTCTACTGTTTTTTACAAATGCCGGCGAATTCCATTCTTGCATCCTCTATTGTTGTTTCATAAAATTTTCTAAAATCAAAAATATTAGTTATTTTGACATGCCATTACGTTTCTTTATTACTACTTGTGCTCAACGTCCGAGTTTTATTGCCAAAATAGACGTTTCTAACGCTTAAATATGCCGAAATGATGAATTTCTATGTCGAAATTATGCACTGCTTTGGCAATTGTTTTTCGACATAATTAACATACAAGATTTCTTCAAAATAAATAATTCCGACGTTCTATAAGTCTTTTAAGCATTCCATAATTTCGCTAATTTTAAATTATGCTGATTTGCAACGCCTTTCATCGCCCACATCAAGGCTTCTTCATAAAATCTTGACATTTATGCTGTTCTATTTGAACGTCTCAGTGAACTTTTTTCTTCCATTTCTACATATTCAAAATTTAAGCGAACCCGTCGTCCGATCGCGTCCAAACAAACACCAAAATGTTTATTTATTACATCTCTAATTCGCTATTTTGTCGGACTTTATTTCTGTACGCGTTTTCAAAAATTATAAAATATGATTTTTCCGCGGCACGTCATTCTTTTGTTTTGTCACTATCGATTCAAGTACAGGCCGGCCGTTTAGCTATGGTTCATTTATAGTTGGGCCGCTTCCTGCTATAGTCTATTCAATGTTTACATTTATTTCGAAAACTGTTTATGGGCATTTAGGTTTTTTTATGCAATAGATGAAATCATTACACTAGTTTGAAATATTAGTTTATTGAATTACTCGTATTTTAAAATGTAAAACCACTTAAAATTGCTACAAACGAATACCAGTTTGTGTGAAGTGAAAACATACTTTAAAAACTAACTGTATTTATCTTCCTAATTATGATTTAGTATAAAGTGAAAGAAATGCATACCTTGGGAATAACAAAACTCACTCGCTCTTGTACCCGCTGATCACTACAATTGCTGTAAAACTGAATAGAATATCTGAGAATAGAAATTACGGAAAATCCATTCTTTTACACCTAGAAACAAGAAAATTCAGTATAAAACAAACAGAATAACGTGGTAACCTTTATAAGCTAAATTCCTTCACTGAATCGTTTCGTTACGCAGGTTTCGTTATGCAGGATTCAGCCGAGTCTCGCTAGCGGACACCTCTCTACCCTACCCCCCGCATTCAAACATTTTTAGGCTGACGTAGTGACTAACCTGAACAATTAGGAACATAGAACCCGTAACAATAATTTTAGTAAGACATGTGTTTCTGAGATGTATTTCGTTAATTAAATTACATTATTCGTTTTAAATAAATCAATGCAAATTGGATGTGAACAAAACATTTTCTGAAACAGTGCTGCTCCTCAAAGTATTGATTGTTAAAATAAGAATAAGGAGTATGACACTTCTAGGATACAATATGATTTTCATAGATTGAAAAGATTTTATCGTTTCTGAAAAGAACAAAATTAAGATAATCCGTCCCCAGAGCTACGTAAGGACGCTGTACGATGTGAATCGCTAAGATAAATAGAGAAGAATCGAACAAGGGATGAAATTTGTATGGCATATGCACATTTTATTTGTGATACTTTACAATATAGTACATTTGCTCCCCAGTGAAACATCAAATATTGTGTTATTTGTATGGGAAATGCTTTAATTTGTTTTTCTCTTCTGTCTTTTATATTGCAAATTGTTTATTTTTTACTTTTCTGTTATTATTTTGCATGATTTTCGTATGAAGAAAGAAAAAAATATCATAACGATTCCTGAATGTATAGTTGGTTTCTGAATTTTTCAAACTTACCTAAAATGTACTACTCGTATTTTAATGGAAGTAGCTTTCAAACATTAAAATAACAATTTGTCGCTAGTAATCAGTGGCGCATAAATATCTGATGAGCTCATTGCGTCCGACAGAAGACTAACCGCACGGTGAACTGCGTTTGACGGTTCCGGCGCCGTCGAGCGGACGCGTTCCCCCACGGCCGCTCCCGCCGCCGGCGTCGCGCGCACAAAAGCTATTATATCGAGTGTCCACGCGTAACCGAGCTAACCGAGTTTGAACTCCGCCCCCCAACTTGTAATAAGGTAAGCAGGTTAGCCGGGGCCGCACGGCGTCTCGCGTTTCTCCACAAGTTCCGCGCTCTCGGAGTTTGCGTGCGGAGCGCGGCCGCGCAACGCCGCGCGCGCCCCAAGCGGCCGCGCGGAAGACGCGTGGCCCCGCCCCTCCCCCCAATCTCTCCCCCGCCAACGCTTTCCGTTGTTTGTTTGGAAGAGCCGGCGGCGGCGGCGGGCGGGGCGTCGTCTTGTGTTCCGTTCGCGACGCGCGCAGCCTTCACGATGATCTTCCGAACTTGGCGAGGGGGGGTGGAGAGGGAAGGGCGGGGCGGCGGGGAGGAGGGGGAGGGGAAAGCGGCATAATCGCGCGGGGCCCTTTGTGCGGCGCGGACCGGCTTTCGCAAGTGCAGCGCCGGCGCGGGAATTCCCGCCTGCCGCGGAATAACAATCAGCCGCTTGGCTCTCGCGGCGCGGGTGTGGCGGGGTGGGGGGAAGGGGAGGGGAGAGGAGGGGCGGGGTGGCGGAGGGGAAGGCCTCGCGGAGTGCGCGGCGCGGGTTGCGCCCTCAGGCCTCGCGCGCGCCAACGAGCGCTCTTTCACTCAAATCCGCAGGGGGCCGTGAGGCTGCCTAGCAACAAATGAAGCGTGCGCCACGAGAAATTGTGCAGGGGAGGCAATGGGAAAATTACTTTTTGTCAAGCTTTATAGATTTTGCGAATACATCCATTTCTATATATAAATAAAAGGGAATGTGTGTCGCACATAGTCGCAAAAAATACTCGAACGGTTTTGCTGAAGTTTTCGAACTTTCTTCGAATTAGTAATGGGAGTGTTTAAAGAGCGGTTTGAATTAAATCGGAGAAGTGGGGGCGTTGATGGTTTATTCGTTTAAGACACCTCAACGCCCCTTAACCTAATGCAACCCGACACACAGTCAATGACTAAGCGCGTCTTCACGGCATATAAGTACTTCTGTTCCTGCGATTGTGAAATATCGGTCGGAATTATTACTTGAATCGCGGACAAGTAAATCAAATTTCTCCACGATTGCGTCATAACGAACACATGCACAAATGGGAGGGAGAACGTTTTAACTAATAGGACCACGTGCAAACCAGGACATAACTCAAACGTGTACTAGCGAGAGTCTTTCATCTATTAGACCTTTACACAAGAATAGCACTAAAATATTATTAACAATCACGCAACCAGTAGTGTGTGATGTGTGATTCACTGCAATAGCGAAGCATTGTCCACCGATGTAAATAAAAACGGTACGTAAACATTGAAGTGTATTATAAATCTTCTATTCGAGATTATGCACTACTCTGTATACCCTTACGGAGGGAGAGTCCAGGTCATGAGGCAACTAGCTTTTTTAAGTCTGTAACTCGCACAAGTTTTGTTTATGTACGACCGATTGGACGAGAAACTGACTAATTTCGTTGCACTGAAATCAGCAGAGGGCATGAGACGCATTGTAACAAATGGAAAGTGCGTCCTTAAGCAGTTGGACTAGTGGTACAAGAAATTCTGGAGAGGAGACAATGGAAAATTACTATTGATCAGGCTTTATAGATTTTGTGAATACCTATGAAATAAAACAGTGCGTAAACATAAGTGTTTACCAGCATTATAAACAACATTTTCTAATGCAAGAAATCGTTCATAAAAAGAGCCTTTCACGGCACAAATGATGACCGTATTAGATTTTACGGCACGAATGATACGTTAGTCACACATTCAGCCAATCGCTAACGAGAGAATCTTGTGGAGGTAGCTGGTGAACGGAACAGCTGACCACCGTTATTTCGCACAGATTTCAAATACCCAGGACATCACAAAAAGTTGTTTCACAATATTAAGTTGGATTGACTTAAAAATGGATAATGCGGTTACACAAACAAATAGCGTATGCAAATCGTTTATAATGTTGCGTTATTGAATTCGTACAAATTTGAAAACTCGCTCCTAACAACTCTCGTTTTCAAAAAACGTACTCATGCAATAAAACACATTATAAATTAATTGCATAAACTTCTAATTACAAATCTGGAATTAGAAATTCTGCATGACTGTCTATCCTTATCACGAAGAATGATATTCTTAAAATCATATTTGAATTCTACTATTAGGGAAATGAAATATTGAGAAAACTTGTAAAACAAAAGGACGGAAAAAGTTACCTAGACTGCGTAAATACGGAAAGTAACTATTATGAGAAATTCTCTGCAATTCAGTACCACCTCTAGGGTAAATTATGTCCTATGAAACATCTTGAGGTTCTCTGAGGGATTTAAAACAAGAATTTTGAGGGCCTGAGTTGCGCCTAGTTTAGAGGCACTACGTATCAGAACGCGAACCTGTGATGCGGGTTTGTAGGTACGCCTGCTGCCAATGGCACGAAAATAGAAATTTGATTTTTTTCAAACCTGACTATCGTGCAAGGAATTCTACAATTATATTTTAAGAAAGTACCCAAACACGTGTATTGTTTCAATCTTTTTGGCTGGTAAACTCACAATAACAACGTGAAGGTTTTGGGTTAATAATATTAATAATAATAATAGTAATAATAATCTTCAGGATCCATCTAAATACCGCCCAATCACGTGCCTTCCAACACTTTATAATATCATCACATCATGCCTTTCGCAAATGATTTCTACCCACTGTGAACAAAACAACATTTTAGCGAAAGAAGCAAAAGGGATGCAGAAAAGGTTCTCAAGGTTACAAAGAACAGCAAATAATAGACTCAGTTTATGTAACCTGGCGACTAAGAAGAATAGAAATCTGTATATGGCGTATGTGGATTTAAAAAAGCCTTCGATTCTGTTCCGCATGATTGGCTATTAGCAGTGCTTCGGCTTTAGAAAGTCAACTCGTCTGTGATCATGTTCCTGCAATATGTGATAACTACCTGGAGAACGAAGATACACTTGAAAACACCTACTCAAGCAACTGAGACTGATATCATCCCTATAAAACAGTGGTATTTTTCAAGGTGATTCACTAAACCCACTATGGTTTATTTTGTGCATGAACCATATGCTAATATGCCATTGTCCAATATGCTAAACGCCACAGAATACGGATTTACGATCAAATCAGGAATGAAAGTATTACATCGCATTAACCATCTGGCTTATATGGACGATGTAAAGCTGTATGCGTCAACTAACACACAGCTCACATATCTCCTGAAAAGTGTGGAAAATTTTCGAACGACATAAGGATGCAATTTGGACTAGACAAATGCCGACTAGTGAGTCTGGTTAAAGGAAAGCTGCAAAATACTTCATACGACCTTGAGATCTTGTGATAGAATATGCGGTATGGAAGCTGAAGAAACATACCGATATCTGGGAGTTCAACAAGCTAGGCACATTGATCACACCAAAATAAAGAATGAACTAACCACTGAATTTGTCCGGAGAGTAAGAAGAATTTTAAAAACTGGACTTAATGGAGGGAACACTTCAAAAGCTGTTAACACTTATGCTGTGCCCATCTTAGGATACTCAGCGGGAATAGTGTCATGGAGCATCACAGACATAAAGAATATTCAACGAACGTTAAGGGTGCTACTATCAAAAAACCTTAAGCATCACCCTCGAGCCTCTGTTGAACGTGTGACCATCCCCACGACGCCTTGGCGGTAGAGGCTTCACTGACATTAACACCATGATCTGCAAGCAGGTTGAGAGCCTCAGAAAGTTCTTCCTCGAGAAATTTACCATATCCAAGCTACACGCAACAGTTTGTGCAGTGGACGAATGGAGCAGCATTAAAATTATGCCAGTCAGACGTAAACCTTTACTGTACTCAGCATCCAGCAAAAACTTGATGTGTGGATGGCAAAACCTATTCACGGAAGATATCCAAACGAGATCAGCCAAGCACATGTCGATACACCGTCGTCGAACTACTGGTTGGTCTCAGGGCAGATCTTCCCTGAAACTGAAGGATTTATGGTTGCCATACAAGATCAAGTTATTCCAACACGCAATTACAGAAAATATATACTGAAAGACCCAAGTGTGAACGATGACCGCTGCCGATTCGGTTGTGGACAAATTGAATCAATACAGCACATTACATCAGGCTGCTCACATATAGCTGGATCAGAATACAGGAACAGGCATGATGCAGTAGCAAAAGTAATCCACCAAGAATTGGCCAAGAAGCAGCAATTATCATCCAAAGCACGAGTTCCGCACTATGTGTATAACCCGGAGAATGTGTTGGAAAATCATTCTTATCGGCTGTACTGGGACAGAACGATTCTCACAGACAGAACTGTCATCTGCAATATACCTGATATTGTTCTGTTCAATAAAGAAAGCAGGCAAGTATATTATCGATGTCTCAATTCCAAACACTTCCAATCTTCAGTTGAAATATACAGAAAAGAAGACTAAGTATGTGGATCTCGCAGAGTCTGTCCTCCAACAATGGAATGCTTGCAAAGTGAGAATCGTTCCAATTATAATATCAAGTACTGGAGCCATCCCGAAGACCATGCATCAAAGTATTAAGAAATTAGATCTTCCTGAAAACCTATGGAAGATTATGCAGAAGGTTACTAGTTACTTCAACACCAAGAATCGTCAGAAAATTTGTAGGAAATCAACGTGAATAATTAGATTAAAAATTGTAACCATAATTTGTATTATGATTATGTTAATCTGTACATTTTATGTAATCACCGTAGAGATACGAGATGTAATATAATAATAATATTAATAATAATAATAATAATAATAATAATAAAGTATTCAGATTAACAGGGGAATTGTTCAAGGAGATCCACTATCCCCTCTGCTGTTTTGCATTAGTTTGATCCCTCTATCGAGACAGCTGTCGCACACTGACTTTGGTTACAAGCTCCATGGTGATGAAAGGCCTGAATCACATTTATTTTACATGGATGATCTTAAAGTTTTTGCTAAGAATGAAGCGATTCTCTCCCAAATGCTCTCTGTCATCAATAATTTTAGCAATGACATCTGCATGAAGTTTGGTCTTGACAAGTGTGCAAAAGTCAACTTAAAAAGAGGCAAAATGACCACGTCAGAGAACATTGAAGTTGATAGACACACTGTGATTCAAGATCTTGAAGCCAGGTAAAACTTACAAATATCTGGGCATTGAAGAATGTGAGACCATCTCGAACGACACAATGAAAGAGAGAATTCGCAAGGCGTATTATAGACGAGTGAGACTTGTCCTGCAGTCCGCCCTGAACTCAAGGAATAAACTATCAGCAATAGGTAGTTTGGCGGTGCCTGTAGCCGAATACAGTTTCGGATTAGTAGACTGGATCTGAGCAGGAAATTCGCATCATGGATCGAAAAAACAGAAAACTGCTTACAATGCATCACGTTGCCCACCCCCGAGCTGATGTACATAGACTTAATGTGTCACGTAATTAAGGAGGAAGAGGCCTGAGACAATTTGAAGCCTCCTGGCACAATGCAATAACCGGGATGGGAAAGTATGTAGTCAGCCATCAAGATGACCCTCTAATGAGGCAGGTCATGAAATCTGACCGAAGAATGGGAAACAGAGGCATTGTAAGTGTAGCAAGAAGCATTGCGAACAAGACTATGCAAGACAACCAGAATGACAGAGACACTGAACTTCTGATGCTACTTAACGTGAAATTTGAGACACAGAAAATGTTAAAGAAATCGTGGAAAGACAAACCACTCCACGGACAATATCTAAAAAGAATGGACAAGGTTCAGATCAATAAAGATCAATCATTTATGTGGCTTAAAAGGGGAAGAATGAAGCCAGAATCAGAAGCACTTGTAATAGCTGCCCAAGATCAAGGCCTTGAGAACACGACATTATGAAAAAGCGGTTCTCAAAATATCCCAAGATGATAAATGCCGAATTTGTCAGGAACACGTAGAAACCATTGATCATATTGTCTCAGCTTGTCCAATCCTAGCAAAGACCGAATACTTGAAAAGACACGACAGGGTGTGTAGCTACCTCCACTGGCAGATCTGTACCGCCCTCGAAATTCCGAACACTTGCCCCAAATGAACACACCAAAACAGGTGACATGGGTTGGATTGTGTACAATATTGTACGACCAACAAATTCAAACTGATCGCACGATAGCGGCAAACAAACCTAGATATAGTGATCCGGGATTTCGCGAAAAAATCGTGTTTACTTATCGGTGTTGCTGTACCTTGCGATCAAAACGTCGTTACCAGGGAGGCAGAGAAACGTCTTAAATACAAGAGTTTGGAAATCGAGATCAGTCGAATGTGGAGCGTAAAAGCACAGGTCGTCCCAATAGTTATCGGAGCTGTGGGATTTGTTCCGCAAAATTTGAGTAAGACCTTGTCTAAACTCCCAGGTAATACAAAAGACTGGGAAGTACAAGAAATAGCTTTATTTGGAACAGCCCACATTTTGCGCAAAGTATTGTAGAGGCACCGACAGTCCCTAGATCTACTCCGTATGTAGCTGGTTGTAACCTGGAGTAGATTTTATATTCAGCCGACACATAACATCTCAAGTCGTGATTAAGAGGCATAATAATAATAATAATAATAATAATAATAATAATAATAATAGTATGCACAGAATGTGAAAAAACGAAGCATTCTTCGGCAAAGTGATGCAAGCCTTTGCTCGTCTAATCGAAAACTATGGAGAATGGATGGAGTGTTTTATCAACTGGCAATGACTCACTCTGTGTTAATATTAAAAATACCCTACATTTTTGATACATAGAACTCTCAGGAGAAGAGGGTTGCCGAGAGGAAATATGCAGTCTCCACGCGAGACAAAATTTTCCTGGCGCCGCGACAAGCGATCGTTTGCGGAGTCTCTGGGTGGCTCCGCGTCGTAAATGCAGCGTTTTGTTCGCCGTAACTCACTCCCCAGGGGGCGTAGAGGGCGAGCACTCCGTCCCACCCCAGCCCCCTCCCCGCCTCGCCCCCGCTTTGCCCCCGCCCGACCCCAGCCTCCTCCCCGCCTCGCCGCGGCTTCGCCCCGCCCTGTCCCCGCCTTGCCACCCGCCCTGCCCCCTCCCTGCCCCCGCCCTGCCCCCGCCCAGCCCCCGCCCTGCCCCCGCCCTGCTCCCGCCCTGCCCGCGCCCTGCCTGCGCCCTGCCCGCGCCCTGCCCCCGCCCTGCCCCCGCCCTGCCCGCGCCCTGCCCCCGCCCTGCCCCCGCCCTGCCCCCGCCCTGCCCCCGCCCTGCCCCCGCCCTGCCCCCGCCCTGCCCCCGCCCTGCCCCCCGCCCTGCCCCCGCCCTGCCCCCCCCTCGCCCCGCCCCGCCCCGCCTCTCCCCACCGAGCCACGCGCCGCCCAACCCATACCCCCACCTCCCCGTCCCGTCCCCCCAGGCTCGCTGTCGCCCTCGCCGCTCCCGCCGTTGTGTCCCCATTTGCCATCTCTGTCTGTTGTCTGCGACAGCGCGGAACAGCAGCGCCGAGGTGATGCAGGTCATTCCATAACTCACGGCGCGGCGCCCGCCTCATTCCACCTGGAGCGCGGGGCGGAGCGCTAAGACTCGCTGCACCGCGCAGTGGTGTTCGTGGGGAACAAAACAGGTGCGCTCCCTCGATTTCTCGGGATTCAGAACCATCCCTGCGCACGTTATTTTCTCCATGTACTGAACAAAAAATGTTTGATAATGACCATGATTACTAAACATTTGCAAAGTCCATTCTCAGAATTCCAGGCTATATATTCCTTATGTTGTCACAGGAAAGCTGTAACTTTTTTAAGTGTCATTGAATTAACCAGCTCGTAGACAATTGTTAGGTGTCAGACCAATACTGTTATCAGTCCAGAAAATCACTTGTTCAACTTACGTTTGACGCTAAGACATATGCAATAGTATTATAATAAAGAATACTCGTCATTAAAATTATTTAGAAATAACGTTTATGTGCGTTGCTGACTCTAATAGCACAAGAAAAAGTAATGGGCAATAGCAATGCACATTAATTTCGAGTTGCATAATGGTGGAGGAAGAAGTATTTCAACATCTCTATCTGTGTGATGTTCAGTGTTCATGCTAAAGGTGCAGAAGATGTAATTTTCATAATATTGTATATTTATACCGCCAATTGGAGACTTAACGCAACGAAGGATCGCTAAGTCTCTATTAACGGCCATTGTTCGTTATGGTTTTGTAGTGTCCATTACAAACAAATGTGTAGCTAAAGATGGGGTACGAGTACTAATCCGAGAAAAAGTTTATTTTTTCAAGGAAACATACGTTTTTCTTCTCCATGGAACACTTGATAAATATGTTCGCATTATTTTGTATATTTTTCTCTTACGCTTTAATCGATCTTGTTTGCATGGTTTGGCACTTTAAACTTTTCCTTTCTGTAACTTTCTACACACGTCCATCCCTGAAACATCCCTTTTTATTCCGACCGCGCAATTGAACTTGTAATTTGCGTAAAGTCCACTCCCACGCAATTTGTCGCCGAAAAGCCAATGACGAGTAGCATGTGCGTGATTCTTCCATTGAGTTGCGTCGTCGCTCGTCCATTTGCCTATCAGCGCCGCGCGATGGCAGCGCTGTTTAGGGAAGGTTGGGGCGCGGGAGGGAGTTTGGCAAACGCGCCATCCCGTGTGAGGAGACACTCGCAGATGTTACTGCTCTTAGAGTAATTACCTGTCTGTTCCGCCTCCCTGCGACCATCAACATGCACTCGCTCTCCGGCTAATGAGCGTTCTCGAAGCAGCTGCCTTCATTTGTAGAACGTCACCATAACCGTTCTTTTTTTTTTTTTTGCTTGGAGCTGTATGACAAATAATGAGAATGCCGTGCACCATTTCTCTTTGTGTGGAGAGACGAGCGGCTGTGTATGTGTTTTTGTTTATTTATCGTGTGGTTTAGTGTTCGGGGAAACTGCCAGAGCCGGGACGCTGCTCTACTGGGTTCCTTAGACCGGTCCTAGATATTTAGGGAAAGCGAGATCCTAGATTCCCTTGCATTTGAACGCACTCAAAATTTTTCACTAATGGGCGAGGTAATTCCCGGTAAATTCCCTTGAAATAATGCAAAGGCATTGAGGACGCTGATAAGCAGACCGATGGTGCTACATGATAATGGAGAAATAAAGGAATTAGCGAAAACGGGAGGACACTGATAAGATGTGCCAAGAACCAATTTTCTCAACCACAAACTACACAAAGCAATCAGATTTGAACCCTTATAACCAGAGACTTAAGAAGCAAAAAATGAACACTAAACCATCGGTTTACCCTCAGAAATATTTCTATTGAGCAATGTCCCTGATCAAGATATGGTAATGGTAATATGATAATGATATTGATGTCTGATAATCATATATGGGATGAACGTTTTTCATAACAGTATAGTTGTTTTAAAGTTGCGTTGTTGTATTTTGACTGCAGGACAGTAAATGAATTAAAATAAAATAAAATATGACATTTGCTTGTCTCTTTGCACATGGCATCGTTTTCATACGTCTACGCATTAAAAATGTTAAGGGAGAATTGGAGGAAAAGATTCGTAAATTGGTAGAGGCGCATGTCAAAGCTGAAGCTCGCCCATTAGTGAGCAATTTCGAGTGCGTTCAAATGCAAGGACGAAGAAAATTTATTACCAGAAGCTCCTCTACCTCCTCTACCAATTAGATGTATATTTTGTATGATTGGCTCGGGGACATATCAAAAGCACGAGAGCAGATGGCAAACATGGGTTTGCTTTGTAGTTCTGAAGATCGCCGACTGTGTTTTCTCCGTCAATTATTGGTTTCTTCTTTCTGCTGCACCACGGGCTTGCGGAACGCAAACAAAATGTTTGAGAGCTCCCGAGATCAGAAGGAAAAGCCGCGAGGGCTCGATGCGTCAACATGTCTTGTGATCAGCTTCGACTCGAAACGAGGCGAATTGCGGAGAAGGCGCTTGGGACAGGGGTGGGGGCGAAGTGGCGCGGCCGGTGGGACGGGCAGAAGCTGCTTCGGTCCAGGAAGCCCTTAGCGATGAGAGGGTTTCTGCATCTTGCAGCTTCTCCGCTGGCGCTAGAGGTGCCCCGGCCTGGTGGAGTTCTTTCTGCAAATGGACCAGTGGCGCTGGCTACGACACGAACTATGTCATACTTCTAAGATAAAACTTCCTTTGCTTCTCCTGATGAATGTATTGTTATTAGTAAAAAACAATTCCTCTTTAATATACGACATGCATATTTATTTTCTACATAACTGTGGTTTATTTTTTTTAGTATGTTATAATTAGGCGTTGGCAACATTGGGCTAATATCTTGTAGCACCTTCAGACCTCTGGTATAAAGAAAAAATATGCCCGTTTTCTAATACTGGATTCTTACAGTAGTCAAAACACGTGTACACTAGCCGTTAGAATATTGCCAGAAAGTTTTTGATGTAGCACCAATAGTTTTAATTACATTTCAAGTACAAAGCACAGCATGCTTTGTTGCACTTGCACGCTTTAACAAATTATTCCTTTTGCAGTATTTGGTTCCTTAAACCACTATTTTCTTCTTTTCTTTCGTAGATTTGAGTCACAAATACGCTTCTAAGTGCAATTGTTCACACACTTACGAAGCTCCAGAACTTGCGTAAAATGTTTATTACTTAAACAGAACATCCCCCTGAGAAGGAAATAAGTGAAGGGAACATTGAGCAATCTGACTCGGACACTTAGCACCGACTCAGAATGATAATAAATGAAAGGGGATCTTACCGGTCGTCCGCTTCTTTGTAGCGTTACGGTTCAAAGTCTCAAAATCTGTTACCGGAAGTTGTGACTGATTAATGCAGGTTCATTACAGAATGTGCCTACCTGCTCATAGTGGTAACAGGTGGCGGCATAAAATAGAGAATATTGGTTTATGGGCGAAAATACAGTTCGACGAAGTTCTTTCAACGAAGTTCTTCGAGGAAGTATCGGACGAAGTCGTTTCTGGTAGTAACCGCATACCGAGGTAGCCTTTTGAGAAGGTTTCACTTGGCGTTGGTTACAGAATAACGTATGGCACGAAACTCGAAAAGGCAAAACTCACACAAGCAACATCTGAAGGCAG
>JAHLJT010003656.1:4407627-4437865 GCA_031308135.1 Acheta domesticus | reverse complement strand
ACCCAAACTAGGACACTACCTGTAAGAGCAGCTGGCTCACTAGCATTTTCCTCCGGGTTGTGACTGAATTCGACTTACTTATGTAGCTAGTGTCGAAAATTAACCATCATTGCGACTCGACTTGTGTGCTTTTCCCTGCTCGGAAGGAACGT
The DNA here is from genome assembly GCA_031308135.1 of Acheta domesticus. Classification (NCBI taxonomy): domain Eukaryota; kingdom Metazoa; phylum Arthropoda; class Insecta; order Orthoptera; family Gryllidae; genus Acheta; species Acheta domesticus. The sequence goes on along the minus strand of JAHLJT010003656.1, from coordinate 4,437,713 downwards.
GCCATTGACGAATTTATTTATCGATACTGTCGATGACGTTTTAGTTTCCACAAGGGTCGTTCACATACTGATTGTGCATATTCTTCACTGGAAAGTGTACGTTGTTTTGCGGGTTGCTTTTGGTGGTCAACATATCAATAATCGGATTTGAACGTACCGTCGAACTCTGTGAAATTTCCGGTGGACGAATCGGTTTGCGAAGAGGTCTACCTCGGGGTCCCGTTTCCCCTTCCCTCATTTCACCACCATTACCTAAACTGTCATCGCCGACATTATTTAGCCTTAGTTCAAAAGCCTTAGCGAGATGCCTCTCCGACGGCCACATTCACGATGGTCTCGGCTTCCAATGTTCTGTTTTCTAGAACAGCATGCCAAACGATGAATGAATAAATACATTTAAAACTTAAGATTAACTTCATCAAATACATTTTTAAAAGTATTTGAATATTCATTATATTTATTTAATGAGCAATGTTAAGGGCTAAATCAGATGTTTCTATTTCCAATCACATCAAATCACAAGAGAAAAGACATTGTCTCTAAATTCTTCCTGCATGTCTGAAATAAGAAAGTTATTGCTTCGAGCAGCATTTCCCAATTAAAACGATCATACCTGACAAGATCTTGCTTAATGATCTGCATATCATTAATTGCTTGAAGTCGTACGCCGTAGTGGTGTGAAGGCTCCCTACATCAACTTATATCACCGTGTCTTTGATACACTACCGTTGGTGGACAAGTGGCACATCCAAAAATCGTAAAATTCGATGAAAGTGAAAAAATACAAGTTTAGCAAACAGACTATTATATTAACAATAAAAAATCAAAAAATATTTTAGAATTAATAGATATACAAATAGGAAAATATTTTGTCATTGGCTTCGAAGTAAATGTCGTCGCGGAAAAGAAGACTGAAAAAATTAATATTTTAGATGTCATTTTTCATGTGATCCATCGATGCCAGGATTTAAAAAACTTATAATGTAACAGACGCCACGTCAAACACAGTTTTCTCCATTTTCTCTCTGTCTTTCTCCTTCTGTCTTTCTCTCTCTGTCTTCTCCTCTCTCTGTATCTCTATGTTTCTCTATTTCTCTTTCTGTGTCCCTCTTTCACTCTCTCTATCTCTTTCTTTGTGCATGACTGTATTTCTTTTTCTCTCTGCCTCTCTTTGTCGGTCTCTCTCTCTCTCTCTCTCCCTTTACCTCCCTCTGCTTCTGTGTCTGTCTTCTCTGCTCCTCCTCTGCCTTCTTGCTCTCTCTCTCCCTCTCTCTCACTGTCAGTTTCTCTCTCCCGCACGCGCGCGCCCTGGTTTTGATCAGCACGTGATGTGCAGTGGCTCCTCCCGAGCAGGGCGCTGGGGTGGGTGGGGGTGCGCCTTATCGCAGAGCGCTTGCTGTTTGCGCGGGCGATAGGAAAATCTGTTTGCGCCTGCAGCGCGGCAGGCGGGCGCCGCCCAAACAGCCGCGCTGCGACGACGGGGGGCGGGAGGGGGGACATTGTTCCGGCCGACGGCGAAAATTGCCGTCGATGGCGCGGCGCGGCGCGGCGCGGCGCGGTGCGGCCGCCAACACGCGAGGCAAACAAACTGCCCGTTGCCGCCACCGCCACACCGCGCTTCACCCCTCCCCCACCACGGCGTCTGCAGCCACACTCACCAGAGTTGCACTGTCACAGTGTCGCCGCCGGCCATGTCGCCACCGTGCGCTGACGTCTGCAGCTTCAGCCTCTGGCTCCTACACTGTCAAGCAGGCCCCAGTGCCTTGATTGGCCATTGATTGTTCCGCTAAGCCATCTCTCGGCATTGCCATCAGCAATATTCAACGACACTGGACCACTGGACAGACAGCAACACCGACCCCTTCTCCGACCCCTTCTCCGACCCCTTCTCCGACCCCTACTCCGACCCCTACTCCAATCCCTACGCCGACCCGTACGCCGAACCCTACGCCGAACCCTACGCCGACCCTTACGCCGACCCATACCCCGACCCATACCCCGACCCATACCCCGACCCATACCCCGACCCATACCCCGACCCATACCCCGACCCATACCCCGACCCATACCCCGACCCATACCCCGACCCATACCCCGACCCATACCCCGACCCATACCCCGACCCATACCCCGACCCATACCCCGACCCATACCCCGACCCATACCCCGACCCATACCCCGACCCATACCCCGAATGCCGCCAGTGTTGCCAGATTCCGCTATTTCCGCATTTTCTTCCGCCTGTGGGAGGTACATTCCGCAATCCGCGCCGATGGGCACATATTCCAAAATTTTTCCTTCGACAATTAAAAATCAACCTTTTATGCCTCATTGATTTTTTTAAAGAATTTCTTCGCCTTATGCCTTGTTTTGAATGAAGAAAGGAAAATAATATATCGCTGTAATAATGAAATCGTCAAGGTAGTTCAACTTGAACTATCAGTCTTCATGCTCAGTTCGGTTTCACTGTGTTCATACAGTGGACAATTCCGCATTTACGAAATTCCGATTCCTCATTCCCTCATTTGGCATCTGGCAACACTGGTAGCCATCGGCAATGTCACCACCGGGCGTTGCCGTCTGCAGCTACAGCCACTGGCTCCAACACTGTCAGCGACACTGCAGACCGCAGTGCCGTGATTGACAATTGATTGTTCTCATTAAGCCATCTCTCGGCATTGCCCTCAGCAACAACATTCACCGACATCCATCACTAGAGAGACAATAGAGAGTTTTTGCACTTAATCGAAACCGCTAATGTTAGCGGTAATAATTAATGTAACGTTGAATCTTGTGTGAAGCTCAAAGAGAGAGTTTTTGCATAACGCTCATTAGGTGCTGGCATCTGGTAGCAACAGTATTCAGTTACACATAAGTCTGAGGCCTTTGCGATTTCGTTTATTGATTCTCCATTTTGTATACTGTGATTTCGTACTTCAGTACTTCGATTATTTACATCGTAATCATTGTTTTGGGGAAAACCACACTAACCGTGAAGAGATTGCAAAGTGTGGCCAGGTGATCACTTGTTTTTACTCTCTGGATGTGTTGCTCCTTGCTACGAAGAAATTAATTGAAGCATGTGTACTAGGGAATATTGATATGGACGATGTAAAAAATGCAATTATGCACATTTTAGTACCAAGTCGACCTGGAATGATAAAGTCTGTAACATTGAAACATTTCTTATTTTAAAGGGCTTACCGGTTTGCTAAACCACAAGAATTTCAATGTTCCTCCTCACTGACTTCCATCCTCGTGTAAAATAGAAGCCAACACTTCCTTTAATGACATACAACATGCTTTGCTTTTGTCCTCGTTTTTACTATACTAAGAACCCAAAACATGTATAACGGGCAACCGATTCGGTACACGTTATGAAGCCTCGCTTACCGAACCGAGCCCAGTTAACGCTTGTTTGCTGCAGAGATCGCGATTGGTGTTTTGAGCCTCACGTGACAATAGCCAGGTCCGCTTACGTTTAAGCGTCGGTGTGCAAAAACTCTCTAATGACACCGGCTCTGGCACAGTCGCGTCCTCGAGGCATTCCATGTCCGAACGCAGGGTCTTCCGATATCCTCTCGTCTGCCGCGAGTCTAGGGTCGGGGCAAGCGCGGATTCCAAGCGGGAGCAAGAGATGCGCTTCTTCCTACGAGGCATCGAGCACGAGCGTCCGGCGTATTCTCATTCTCGCCCCAAGTGCTTGGCCTCGTGGAGAGGTCAGGCGAGGGCCCGCGCCGCTGGGACGCAGCGCTGGCAGCCGACGCGACGCGTGACGTGACGCGTGACGTGACGCGTGACGTGACGCGACGCGTGACGTGACGCGTGACGTGACGCGTGACGTGAAGCGTGACGTGACGCGTGACGCGACGCGTGTCACGTGACGTGACATCACGCGACGCGCGGCCGGAGAGATCGGGCCCTAGGCGATTCGCTCGGTCGCTCTGTCGTTGCCCGTAAACTGTGGAAGGGGAACGGAGCGCAAAGCCAAATGGTGATTTTTGCTTCAACTTAATGTTTTATAAGTGCAGAACTTTTCCCATCTTACGTGAAAATATCAGTCAAAATTAGAGAGAAATTAAATGGTTAGTAGTCTTTCACATTACTGTATCTTGTAGAGTTATTGTGTACATGAATAACTTAATGTGTAAAAAAAATTAATGCGTTATCTCACATGTTATTGTATTGTTTCAAACCACTCAGACTAGTTGCAAACAGACATTGAGAAAGGAATTCGAACAAGCAAGCATTCGAAAAACCTGATCTCTCAGTAAACAACTGCATCATGCTTTGACACTGCAAAGACTTTTTTCCATATTCTTTTCAAAACGTCTTCAATTTTGATGTTTTTAAAAATAAAGTTTTAAACATTATTGCCAACATTTGTTTGGAAAGTCGTGTCGCCGTTTTAGTGACGAAGACCGGAAGTATTCGTTCTTCTAATGTTTAAACCTAGGCACATTTAACTCCATATTCCCGTTTCCTTTGCCTTGAGTCATGGTCTCCATCCTGCCTTCTACCTCAGTGACGCTGTTCCAGGGCGTGACGCCACCCCCGCGCCGCCCCCGCGCCGCCCACGCGCCGCCCCCGCGCCGCCCCCGCGCCGCCCACGCGCTGCCCCCGCGCCGTCTCCGCCACTGCCCCGCCGCCCCTGGCAGCAGCCCGGTACCGCGCCACCCCCACGTCGCCTCCGCCGCCTTATTGCCACCGTCTCCTCCCCCTCTCATCTGTCTCTCTCCCCCTTCTTCTTCTCCCCCTCTCCGTTCACTCTCCTTTCCCCGTGCCCCTGTGTCCTGCAGCGGTCTCACCCATCGCCGTTCCGTTCTCGCCGCACCGCTTCACCCCCCGCCCGCGCGCCACCCCCGCGCAGCCCTTCAGGGAGCAGATGCAGCGACCGCCTCCATGGAGCGCGCGCGTTCGCTCCCCTGGAAGCAAAAATTACCCTGGCTGCCTCCGCAAGCAGCAGGAAATCGACCAGGGAATTCCCGGCTTGATCCCGGTAAAAGCAGCCGTCCTGGATGCGGCACAAAAGGTCTCCCCTCGCCCCGCCCCCACCCCACCCCGCCCCGCCCCCTTCGTCCCTGCCAACTCCGGTCGAAAGAGAGAGAGAGGGGGGTAGAGAGAGAAAGGGAGAGAGAGTCGCTTCTGGGGACGCGAACGCTCCGGGCGGCGCGACGCGCAACTTCTGGAATGCGTGAGATGTTGCGACTGTCTCTTGTCATTTCCGGAGGCATTGTTTGTTGGAGTATCCGGCTTTGTTTGCCAAGACAAAGATTGGACCTTTAATTCCTCGGTGCATTTGTCTGCGGAGGATACACAGAGACTGTTTAAAGCTGCTGGAGATTTACCTTTTGTGTCTCGATAACTTTTCGTATGTATACCGCGTTTACTGTAATTTCACTTAACAAAACTTCTTTAAAGTGATAATTTATTCGCCATCGTCACTAAAAATTATGGATTATAAAGAGAAGTTAAGAATCTTAGAATGCAGTGTAGCTTTGTTATTAAAACCACTAGTCCACCACAATACTAATACATTTTTCATGCAATTACATTTAAAATCATATATGTCATAAAATTCATATTATTTGGATGAGAGATGAATCTCTCAAAATCAGTCTTTTTTAAATTTTTCAAAAGATGAAATTTTCCGAGTCAAATCGTAATCTGCGAATGTTGCAAGCATTCATGTCACTGGAAAGGAATCTGTTAATATAGGAATTCGGCAAGGACAAAAGCATTCGGTTGGTGAATTCGTAAAAGAATAAGTAAGCTCTTTTATACATAGAGTTCAGAGCTGCAACTCATGTAAGAGAATATCAGTGCATGGGTTCCCCTTGCTTGAATTGCATACAGATTGCGAGCTGAATGATACTTTCAGTATATTTCCAGAAGTCGACATTCGATATTTTCATAGAAATTGAGGCATCACTAATTCCATCTAATATGATATAAATTGCATTTCATGAAACCTGTCATACCAGTTTCATTATTTTCTAAGATAACAACCAATGTAAAAATTAAGATGAATTGCAGAGCGCGACTAATTTTCTGTCGGGTTGATACCTGAATTCGACATGTTTGTATCTGCTAATGAAGCCAAAGCAACATGCAATTCCTTAAGTAGATGCCAGAATTCGTGACGTTAGATGCAGATATTCCGTTCTGCATTGAATTCATGATGAGCTGTGACAAAAATTGGTGTTTTAATTTACACGAGCACCGTGTTAATTTCAAATAATCAATAAAAATATTGCATTTGCTTTGAGGGTAATTTATATACGTTTTGCAGTTCTTTTGATGTCCCGCTCCCAAATGTGTGTCAGAGAAGCCCCTGGCAAGCATGCTGACGTGACGAAGAGAACTTGCACCAGGCGACGGATTCAGGGGGGGGGGGGTGAAAGGGACAATGCCCTCCTCAAAACGTCCTACTTTTCTCGTTTTGTAATCCTAATTTATTTGGCAAGATTAATTTAAATATTTGTTGGAATTATGTGTGTATTAAAAAAATAATATTGTATAGTATAACTACAGTACAGTACATACATAATACACATATAAGAACAAATATGTTTATGATTAAACAAAAATCTATGATGCCCCCCTCCAGTGATTGCATCGCCTGTATCCGCCCCTGGCCTTCACCTGCTTCTCCACCCACCCTTCATCGCGCGGCGCAGCGCCCAAGGAAAGTTCGCCCCGCAGCGCGGCGGCGCCTCGGAGGGCGACGCAGGGCGGCCTAACGAAGCTCGCCCGCCGCGCGCGCAAAATTTCCGCCATTTCCGGCTGCGCGTATTTTTAAAGCGCGCGGCCGCCATAAATCCAGGGGCGGGCACTGGGCGCTTCTCCGGCGCGCATTCCGGCTCGGCCGCGGGCGACGCCATGCCCCGCACGCCCCCGCCGGTAATATATCGCCCGCGAGCCCCGCCCCCCGCCCGCCCGCCCGCCCGCCCGCTCTCCTGCCCGCGCGCGCGCGCTTGCGTAATGAAGAATTGCGCCCTCCGCTGCGGGACACGCCGCCGCCCGCCGCCCGCCGCCCGCCGCCCGCCGCCCGCCGCCCGCCGCCCGCGCGACGCGTCGCCCTGCTCTCCCGCTGCGACGAGGAGGCGGCGGCGGTGGCGGTGGCGGCTTCAGCTGCGCGATTCCTCCCCGCCCTGCCCTACACACTTCTCGTCCAAGCCCCACTCTTCCCTCTCTTCTTTCTCTATATTCTTCTTTCTTTTTTATTCAAGGTGGCATCAACTACTAGGTTATTAGCGACCATTCTTGGATTTAACGTTTGGTATGAGGATGGATCGATATGATGATGACGACAAGGAGTGAAAGGACGAACATATTCAATCCATGCCCGAGGCGGGACTCGAACCCGCGACTCCTCAGTTCCGAGATCACTACCGCACTACTGTCTTAGCGATCTCGGCTACTGGGCCGACTATCTAGCTGTCTCTATATTTCTCTCTGTCTTTCTCTGTTTCTCTATCTCCGTGCTTTGCCTCCCCCTGCTCCGCCCTACCTTCACCTCTTCCGCTCCCGGCTATCCCAGCTGCACACTCTCCCCCTGCCTTGCCCATCCCAGCCCTGTGCTTCTCTTCTTGTCCCTGCCCCACTCATTCCTCCCTCTGTCCTAATCCTGCTCTTCCGCTTCCTTCCCTCCCTTGCCCTCCTCTTCACCGCTCGTCGTTTCCTCGCTTTTCCCCTCCTCGCCCTTTGATTCCCTCTTCTCTTCTTTGCCCTACTCTTCCACTTCCTACTCTTCGTCACCAGCTCATCCCAGAGCCCTCTCCGCCCTGCCGGACTCAAGACCGTCTCAACTCTTCCTCTGTGCGCAAAGAGGGAACCCAGAGGACTTCGGAACTTATTCGTCTGTCTCTTGCGAGTCAATATCTATACAACTCTCCCCCTAGCCGCTCTGCCGCGCGTTGTCTAGCCCTCGCCAGCCAATCCCCTCCCTGCCTCACCAGTTCTGTCCTGCTCCGGTTGAGAGTAATTTGTTGACAATTATTTGTAGCCCGTGACAAATATCTAATACGGGCCTGAAGTATATGGACTAATAGCAACTGTGCAGACTGCACGTATTTAATAAAGTAAAAGTAATGTAGTAATAATTCAATAAAGAAAGTGATTCAAAATAAGCTCAATCGGATTTTGGTGAAAATTGCGTTGGCTTGACTTAATAACGGAAGCGGAATGTCGGAGTCTTGCCGTCTTCTTGGTACTGTGCGTTCATTGCAAATGAAATTTGCTCTATCATATTTGCAATTCTTTCCCTTAATTGACTTAATCCAACTCTCTTTACACATTCAACTTTTTCAACAACCATACACAACGCTTTTTACACATGTTCCTATGTCCATCTGCTTAAGTTGTTTGTCAAAAAATATCGCTCTAGATCTGCCTGTTATTAAATTTCCCATAGACATTCTATAGAACTTTCTGTGTCACATCTACTTGCAGGTGTTTCATCGTCCTGACATGAAAGCCTTTCTAGAATCCATTGTATCTTCTGCGATTTCTCTAGTACCACATTTTGTCTTAGGGAATTTAATTTCTCTTCCTTTACACTTTTCCGACCATACGTAATTCTTAATCCCTTGTATTCACATTTCTCTTCTGTTGGTGTCTTTCACACACGTTTTGCATGAGAAATTCAGTTAACCTATATTCTGTTTGTCCCCCAAAACTTACTGCAAGTAAATTTAGAAAAGCTTCTTATGTGCTGACGAAAGCAGGATTTTCAAAGCAATAGGTTGGATTAAATTCATGAAACTCGCGCAATACGATGTTTTCATTTTAACGTTATATATCTGCTATTCTGAAAAACGGTCTAAAAATATCAATCATAAATGATTCGAACTTAAACTGTTTTCGAGGTTATCGGAATTCGATATTTTCCTTGCTTTAACCTACCAATACTGGAAATGCATGTATGACAATAAAACTTTTCCATATTTCCAACATGTTTTCAACAGTATAATAATACGTATTTACCAATACATTCAGAATCTTATCTTCTTTTGTGTTGCTTAGAATTATCCATTCTTCGGAACAAAATAGTACATATTGAACGGGTATGTCTAAATTTATGTTCTGAAAATAGTTTTTGAAGTTTCTTGGGTGTATTTCTCGGTATTAGAGTCTATCTGTAGGTATGAGAGACAATATAAGAAGCCAACAAATAAATACATTGATATTACTGTAATTTTGTTAAAAATATAAATTGTGTTTTATATGATCGTACGTACTGGAATCTAAATTTTTTATTTGTAATTAATTGAAGCCAATGTTTTATATTCTGTACAGAAATGAAACATGATGGTTCTGTCAGATTCTTTGCTTGTTTATATGCAAATTTTAAATATGATATAACCATCGCATTTCCCTTTGCAATTTTGCGAATAAGTAAAGGAAATGGATTGTGTGTAAAGAGCAAAATCATTATGGTATATCGGTATAAAAGACATAATTACATTGCCTTTTATAACTCTTACTACTCCTTTGTTCCGTCATATCATTTAAATTTCTCCCATTATAAACCACTTCATTTTTCTGTGCGCTAGTTTGTAGATATATCTCTTATATTCTTATTTTTTTCTGTATCTTTATGCGAAGTATTTCATTCTGTACGTTTTGCTATTCTCGTCATCATCTTTCGCACTCTTACTAGCAAATTTCGATATTTTCTAATGATTCTTTTTCTCCTCATTCATTCCCCGTTTTTTGTCATGGGTGCAATATAACTTGCACGGGAAGTTTATGGCGTTTTGCAGATATCCGCATGCAGATGCTGGAACTAACTACCCTTCACGGCGTTTGGAAACACGTTTCCTCAATCAATCGGCAAAAAAAAAAATATCTCCACAATTTCTGCCGGGTTCGGCGGCGCTCTTTTGAACTCCCAATATATCTGGCGGCGCGTTTGAGCCGCCTGAGGGCACATTGTTCCTTCTTTATGGGCGCCGCCCGCGTATTTCTCGGGCTGTTAACACGCCCCGCCCCCTCGCCCCGCCCCCTCGCCCCGCCCCGCCGCCTCGGCCGCCGCCGCCGCCTCTCGCAGTCGTACGTCGCCGGAAGCCCTGAATAAAAATCGCGGCCGCGCCGGCGCGCTTGTTTCATTACAGCGGCGAATAAAGCACTCGAAGGGGCGCCGTTATGAAGAACAACGAGCGAATAAAAAGCGCCGAAGCCACGTGCTCCGAATTCAAGTATTTATCAGCCATCTATATTAATGCCGCGACCGGGATAAGCCGGATAGGAGAGCGCGCCGGGCGGCGGGAGGTGGGGCGGGGCGGGGTGGGGCGGGGCGGGATGGAACGGGGCGGGCGCGGAATCTGGCGGGGCGAGGCGGAGGCGGGGGCGTTGCGAGGTGGAGACCGGATGACGCGGGGCGGGGCGGGGCGGGTCAGGGACGGGGCGGGTAGGGGTGGTGGCGGAGGCGGGGCGGATGGCGGGGTTCGGGAGTAGGAACGAGGTGGGGCGTGGGCGTGGGCGGGGAAGGGCGGGGTGGGCCTGAGCGGCGCGCAATGGGCCGAGACAGGTCAAAAGACAGGCAGAGCAACGAAATCAAAAAAAAATCAAAATCTTTCTCCAAATAATTTTCGATATCCAAAGGGAAACTACGCATGCTCAGGAAGAAAGAACTGTTAATTTTGTGATAGAATCGCGAATTTTCAACCCTATGCATTTGCAGATTAGACGTGATGATGTCAACAATAAATTCGTGAAATTCGTTTCTAATGTGATTGTCGAAAGTATACAAAAATAGTGTTTAAAAAGGGAAACAGAACCGATTATAAATGAAGATATGGCTGAGAATTCTGGCCGCAAGATCAATACTGAACTGTTTGTGTAATAGATGGAATTTAGACCTCTATCTTTCGTTCACGTCAATTGCAGTTATTACATTGGCAGTTATCACATTGTTCTCAAATTAAATGAAATTTATCAATTCAGCGTGCTCTCTGAACAATCAACTGTCGATTCTGTATTACAGGTTTGTATATTTTCTCGAGACGAAAAGTTAATAGGTGGCTGATTTCTTAGCTCTCCTTATATTTACAAGTGTAAAATTAATTTTCTGCGCATTTTTGGAAGTAGTCAGATACCAGGGCGCTGTCGAGGCTTGATTAAGTTATTGTTATTGATTCCGGACGGGTCAACTACTGGAGTCATTATTCGCGTAAGTGTAGTGCATGTTGTACCAAGCCGTTGCTGTTGTCTTCCCCTGCTGGATGGCGAGATCCGGCGTGATCTCCACCTACCGTCGACTAGCGGGGTTTTCCCTCCCAACCAGGTATCTCCCACCAGCGGGGCACCTCCCCAGCCGGCACAAGCTCTAAGCTCCCGTCCGGTCGCCGCATGTGTGGCAGTGTAGAGGATAGGGCCAGGAAGAGGAAGGAAAGATCGCGCGTTCGTTAGGGTATTGCTCCGGCATTCGCCGATGCCGTTGGGCCCACTGCCGGGTGCAGCGGCGCTGTGGGGCGTGGAAGGGTGTGGCTAAGCCTCTTAGGCCGCGCACAATTACGGCGCAAGACGCGCCGGCGCCCGTCGCTGACGCCCCGCCCGGGATTATGCGCGCGGGGCGGCGCGGCGGGCGGCGGCAGAGCGGCGGCGGGGATGTTCAGGGGAGGGGCGGGGAGGCGCGAGGCAGACCGGGGCTCTGGAGCTGGACAAGCAAAGCGACGCGGGCGGGGCCGTGGCGAGGCGCGGAGTATGATGTAAGGCAGGCCGATGCGGAGGGGAGGGGGTGGAGCAATGCGGGCAGAGGTGCTGTGGGGAGGGGCGATGCGGGTTGATGGGGTGCTGGGAAAGGTGGGGCGATGTGGGGAGGGATGGGATGATGCAGGCGGGGCTGATGTGGGGGAGGGTGGGGTGGGGGATGGTGTGGGGGAGGGTGGCGGGGTGTCGTGAACGGAGGGGTGGCACGTTTCAGGGGGTGAGGTGGCGTGGGGGACGAAGTGGAGGTGCGGGTCGGCGCAGAGGGCGTAGGAAGCACTGCGCGGGCCGTGGCGGGGCGTTGCAGGGCGGGGAGAACAGGCAGCGAGGCGGGGGCCGCGTCCATGTTAGGACGGGGAAGAGCGGGGCGAAGTAGGGTGGAGAGGGCTGGGTGCAAGGCCACGGGCATGTTGGGTGCGGGAAGGGGCGGGGTGTTGCAGGGCAGTGAGGGCGGGCAGGGAGGCGAGGGTCGTGGCTAGTCGATGGGGGCTGGGAAATACGGTGAAGGGCGGAGGGGGTGGAAGGGACTGGCAGAGAGGCGCGGGCCGGGGCTGCGTTCGGGGCAGGGCGTTGCAGGGCGATGAGGAGAGGCAGTGAGGGTGTGTTGGGAGTGGGGAGAGGCGATGTACAGTAGTGAGAGCTGGCAGCGAGGAGCGGACCGGGGCTAGTCGACGGGGGCGGGCCGGGGCGATGCAGGGTGGACAGGGCTGGCAGCGCGGCGCTGACCGGCGCTACGTAGGAGGCGGGATGAGGGGGGACGACGCGGGGCGAGGCGGGGCGAGGCGGGGCGAGGCGGGGCGAGGCGGGGCGAGGCGGGGCGAGGCGGGGCGAGGCGGGGCGAGGCGGGGCGAGGCGGGGCGAGGCGGGGCGAGGCGGGGCGAGGCGGGGCGAGGCGGGGCGAGGCGGGGCGAGGCGGGGCGAGGCGGGGCGAGGCGGGGCGAGGCGGGGCGAGGCGGGGCGAGGCGGGGCGAGGCGGGGCGAGGCGGGGCGAGGCGGGGCGAGGCGGGGCGAGGCGGGGCGAGGCGGGGCGAGGCGGGGCGAGGCGGGGCGAGGCGGGGCGAGGCGGGGCGAGGCGGGCGAGGCGGGGCGAGGCGGGGCGAGGCGGGGCGAGGCGGGGCGAGGCGGGGCGAGGCGGGGCGAGGCGGGGCGAGGCGGGGCGAGGCAGGGCGAGGCGGGGCGAGGCGGGGCGAGGCGGGGCGAGGCGGGGCGAGGCGGGGCGAGGGGGCGTGGCGAGGGGGCGTGGCGGGCGGGGGAGCTGGGAGCTTCGGGCACGACTGCCCTCGAGGACGCCCTTCTTTCTCCTTTTATAGCGCCTTCGCACGTTAATACGCTTGGAATCCAGGCAAAGTGGCGGCAAGCGAGAGAACTTGAATTGTTAATGTGAGCTCTTGCGCATCGCGCAATGGACTGGTCATTTAACGTCCGTTTATGGAGTTTAATGCCACCACAAGTTCCTTCTATTAATAATGCGCAATGGAAAAATGATCCCAACTCACATCTATTATATTTTAGGTTGTTCATAAATAGGTAACATCCTACGCAGCGTGGCTGATCGAAAAACAACAAACATGAACAATCGATTCTTAAGTAAATTTGAGTTTATTGACTAATCGGTATTTTGTGCAACTGTGTTGCATAATTTTAAACACCTATTTATTTCAAGAACCTCTGAGTAATTGTGTCTTTTATTTTACTTTCTCGTACTCAAGTATTTACGGAGTAATTAATATACATACGGAACTAGTGGTACCACTAGGGCATCAACTGATGTCACTGCAGTGCCTCTGATCGGAAAATCCTTGGTTCGAGTCCCTATGGTGGCAGGATTTTCGACACTAGCTCGACAGCTGGTCGAATTCAGTCGCTATTTGGAGGAGAATTCTAGCGGCCGGCTGCTCTGATCGGTAGTTTTCCGTGGCTACTCTGATCATCAACAGGCAAATGCGGTTGCATTACCCTAACAAACGGAGAACGGACCGCACGCGATCTTTCCTTTCTCTTTCTTTTCCTATCCTTGCCCCTTACTTACACACACTCACATCCAGTGCACTATAACACTTGTCGGAACTTAGAGCTTGTCGCGGGTGGGGATGTGGGGATCACCGCTGGTTGGTGATTCATTGTTGGGGAAAATCTCGCCAGTCGACGTGTAGATCTCGTCATTCAGCTGGGGTATATTACCGCTACCCCCGTGATCAAATAGGCATTACACATAAAGATCGACGAATGATCATAGTAGTGGACGTGCCCCGAAACTCTATTGTATCAATTAATGAAAACTAAAACAACGCCTGTTTTATTTTGTATTAAGCAAAATCAATGAGTTGACAATGTTAACCTGGCACAAACCGGACAGGGTAAAATGTCGGTTATCAAAACGACATACTTTCCATTTATTTCCGAATAGTATTTTCGTGTTTACTTTTAAACTGACATTTCCAAGGGCGATATTGGGACGTAACGCGCTTCGTAGGATGAGCGTTTCCAGATAAAATATTTGGTGAAGTTATCCAACATTTTTTCATCGAACTGAGGTTATGAAAGGACAGTTTCCTTACATAACTGATATATTCGATAATTCAGTGAATGATTGCTTCTCTGAAGTAACATATGTGACTTCCTGACTAGAAGGTTACCCAGAATGTGTGTTTTCGATTGCGTCAGGATGTGACATGATAAACATCAATGCGTGATGTGTTGGCAACGAGTCAGAGCCAAATGTCACATGCCGCGCCGGCAGTCTAATATAAAAGTTACAAAATTCGAGGACTTGTACAGAAGTCAGAGATCACATTTTACCAGTGAAGATGTGTTGCGAAATGTCAAATAACGAAGTAACACATGTGTTTCTCTGACTAGAAGGTTACCCATAGTGTGTTATTGTGTGGCAGGTACCCTTAATCTTTTCGACTGCGTCAGAACGTTACCTGGTACATACCAATGCGTGATTTGTTACCTACGAATCAGAGGCACATACACATGTTGCATGGGTAACTTCGTTATACTGAAATTTCCCAAGTCGCATTCTGGCCAGAAATGTTCGTCTTCGATCCCTTAAGTGCCTTAGATCTGTGAAACGTTTATTGTGAAAACGTCCATCTGTATAGGCAATCCTGAAAACATCCATCAGAACAGGGAATCCGGACTGTCCTTCGGCGTCTGAAGTGGAGTGTGTATTGCAGGACGGTGGTGCCGGCGTATCTCTGGGCAACGGGTTCGCTGAAGCGCGGGCAGTTTAATGTTACAAACATGGAAGTATTTTCCAGGCGTCGAAGATGAACACATTTTACCAGCGAAGATGTGGTGAGAAATTTCATATAATGAAGTTACTCATGTGACAGACTAAATGGTAATCAGTGTGCGATTGTCAGTTACCCGAAATTTCTTCGATTCGATCAGAACGTGATCAGATAGACCCTAGTACGTGATGTGTTGCCCAAGAAGCAGAGGCAAAAGTCACTTGTGTGTTTTGGTTATATGAAATTTCCCATGTCGCCCTCATTGGCTGAAAATGTTCATCTCCAATTCCTTAACCCGTCTGCTACCGAGGCAGGTAACCGATTTACCCCAACGCATATTTTATTATTTTTATCATCTTAGAATTTTTTTAAAATTCTGACATTATATTGGTTGCGTTTCACTTATCTTCTTCAAATATCTTGTTGGCAAAACGTACTTTTTTTGGCGCGTAGACGGCTTGAATTTATATCTGGGGTTACTACCTTACCCCCGTTGTTATCGGACGTTCGGTATATACTAACACTGGTTTGAGGTTATGTTATCAGCGGGAGATGGGAGGGAGTATTGTGGACACGTCTACAAAGTGTTATTATAGTTCTTGTGCGTTAGTATTTGAACATGTCGAATGATTACAATCCTGACGATTTGTGTGAAGACGTTCGTGAAGTGTATAGGTTGTTTTATGGGGGTGATGAAGATAATGTTAAGGTTATAGATAAAGTTGATATTATTTGTGCTGAAGACAAGGAGAATGTGAATGATGACGTATACATAAATTTAGTCACTGTTGAATAGTATCATGTGAAAGAGACAATACGAATAGTACAATGTGTTCTAAAAATGGCATGGTTTGGCATTCGCGACCTTTCCGTCCTGGACGAAGACCTGCATGGAATATATATTGTTAATATGGCTAAATATTTTATTAATATATTTAAATAATGTTTAATCTGCATAAACAAAACAATATTGCGACATTCACGGTGAAAATATTTAAAATATATTGAATTTCCTCTGGGGTAACTTCGTTACCCCACTTGGTATTCGGCATGTGCAAAATACCTCAGTAGTCAAAGCGTTAAAGGCATTTAACTGTCGAAGGGTGGAGACATAGATCTGTGAAGCATTTGTTCTGAAAACCCGCGCCTGTGCAGGGCATCGGGAAGGTCCCGGGGCGTCTGAAGTGGGGCGCGTATTGCGGGCGGCGCGTCCATCTGGGGCGAGGGCGGAGGCCATGTAGGCGGACGCGGCTCGGAGGCGCTGCTGTCGCTGGCGCCGAGCCAGCCGCATAAACTGGGCGGGCGGCGGCGGCGGGCGGCGGCGGGCGGCGGCGGGCGCGTGTAATGAGGGGAGACACGTCGTATCGATCAGATCGCGCCGGCAGATATATCGCGCGCGCGGTCTGCAGCCGGCGCCCTCCCCTCCCCCCCTCGCCGCCCCCCCCCGCGCCGCGCGGCCCCGCTTCCGGCGCTGCCGTCGCCGCCTTTGCACTTCCGCCCCGGAGGCGCGCGCGGCGCCGGGACTTCCTCAGGCTCTTCCATTCCACCTCTTTCGCCGCATTTTCCTTTTTTTTACTTTCTGGCCGTGGAGTAGAGAGAGAAGTTATGTGATGCTGCCGCGAAAACAACGGCAAATGTTCGGCAAAAACATCTTTTTATTACACTGGTAACGAAAAAGTATAGAAATCCATTTGCTTAATTTGGAAAAAAAAAGTCTGTATCACGTGGTGTACCCATGTTCAGTGAGCCCTTGATACCGAAATATCGAATGACGGTAGAAAGGCTGTCCGTCTGTGAAGAACACTAGCGGCTAAACCGTTCAGCCGATTTCTCCGAAATTGATTTTCCCTAATCGATCTGGCTGATATCGCGGTCGCTGGGATTTGAAACCGATGTTTTAATTTTTGGGAATACTTTACATGAAACCCTTGGAGTTTTTCAAAATGTTCAAAAAATTGCTCCATCGTTTTTGATAACAGTTTGTTGTTGGATAGTGTAAAGAACGTTTAAAAAGAATGGTACATGTCTCGTTTTCGTTGAAAACTCTGATTTTTCAAAAATTGAAAAAGTTCACATTTTTTTGAGTTCTTCTACATTTTAAATATTAAGTATATACATTATCATAATGAAATCTGTTCCTTAAAAACAGAGTTTGAAATAAGGTCTATGTAAAATTTTTCGAATATTTACTTTTCCCATAATTTTGCGTGAAAATGCGGACGTGAAAGTATGTGTTGTTTTATCTCCACTATTTTATTTACGGATTCAAATGTTTAAAATAAGCCAAGTTTCTTCAAAAAATCCGTGTAAAATCATCCACAAAAAGTCACTAGATAACAGATAAGTAGTGCAAAATGCAAACTATTTCACTTCAGTCATACATATTCGTGGTACGAACTCTATCCATGCAGTGTAACCAAAGGGAAAGAGAGATCAATTTGAAAAGCTGCCGACCACAAAGGAAGTAGATGACATTTCGGGGGCCGATAGCAGCTAGTGGGGATGGAAGCAGAGGATTTGAAAGCAATTCAATGAATAGAATAGTGGCGAAAAATACAATATTACACCTTTTCTAATATTATAAAATGTTCGAAATATATCTAAACATGTCTTGTTGCAAAAGTAATGAACTACACCTGGCTGGTGTCACACAACGGTTTGGGTTCGGTTTGCCTAAAAGTTGTTTCCTACAAATATCGACTGTTTAGAATCTGTCGACAATTCAGAATCTTAGAGCACACTAATACTTTTTTGTAGTTCCTCAGCGGAATACCACTGGCAGACCTTTTCTTTGTCTTCTAAAGTGGTGAATACTGGTTTCTTGAGAACCCGCGACGTCATTATATCAAAGTGCTTCTCTATAATATTTATTAAGGTTTTGTTTTTTTCAAAAGTCCACGTGGAACATCATTTGCTAACAGGAGTCGACATTGCTGGACGCATCCACTCATTTCCGGTGTCGGCGTTCCTTTTCCTCTTCGTCCCTGCCTTCAGTCCCTCCTCGTCGAGAATCACGTCCTTCCCGCCACCGTATCCTTTCCCTGCTCTCCTTACTTTCCCACCCTCACCCGAAACCATTCCCACCTCTCCTCATCCTCCCCAGCTAGGTCGAATTCACTCACTGTCTGGAGGAGAATTCTGGCGGCCGGGAGATCTGATCGGTAGTTTCCTTGGTTTCTCCAATCATATTAATGAATGCCGGGCGAATTCCATCATTCCAGATGAATACTGCAGCAGTGCCCTCACAAACGAACCAACGACCGCGCTTGATTTTTTCTACATTTCGTATCCTATATTCTCCCTTCACTTACACTAACATGCACTGCACTACCACACATGCCGGGATACAGGTTGGGAATTTAGAGCTTGTCCCGTCTGGGGTGGTCAGTGATACCTGGTTCGAGCGGGCGTTGATCAGTTGTCGAGCGGGCGTTGAGCAATTGCCGAGCGGGCGTTGAGCAATTGCCGAGCGGGCATTGAGCGATTGCCGAGCGGGCGTTGAGCAAGTATCGAGCAGGCGTTGAGCAAGTGTGGAGCGAGGCTTCGGTAGGCGAATGGCCGGCAATAAGCGGACGTTCATCGGCAGGCATTTAGCGGTCACTGGGCGTGCGTTGAGCATGAATTGGGTTGGCGGGCGGGCGATGTGTGGGTGTTGGACAGGCATGGGCGGAAAGAGAAAATATTCGTAAAACTAAGAATCTGCCTATTCTGTTTTTATGACATAAACGTTATGTAAATTGTTTTATTTTAGTAAGATAAACAATAAATTAATTTAGAAAAGTGTATATATGAAAGATGGTGGCTCAAATAAAAATCGCGATCTTCTGTAAAGTTGTACATTATAAATTAGGAACTATTTCGTAAATAGTAGTATGTAAGTTTTTTTGAACTGATTGTTGTATGTATTGTGAGTTGTATATGTATTGTGTATATGTAAATAAATAAGTAATAGTTGTTTTGTCACGGGCTGTGAAATATCATTTTTTAAATTTATTCCACTGTCAAACCTGCAAATTAATCTTTGATGTAAACTCCGATGTTCAATTCGGGAAGTTGGATTTGTGATAAAAACAGAGCAGCAAAGGAGTGACTGTAGCGTGGCGTGATTGAGGTGTCGTAAGCCCTTTTAGCGCGTGGATGATCGGGGGGGGGGGTGGGGGCGGCAGCAAGTCGCGCGGTCCCTGCCGTCGGGTCGCCGCCTCTCGGTGGCGGCTCGGCGCCGCCGTTGTGCCCGGCTCAGCGCCTGATCCGCCGCTGGCGCCGAGCGGCGTCGCGGCGCGGCGCTTCGCGGGCTGACAGGCGGGCGCCCCCCTCCCACCCCCCACCCCCCGCCAGCACCCCCCGATCCTCGAACTCGCCATTAAAAAATGATGTGTTTTTCTAGACCAGGGGTGTCCGAATCCCCTGCTGCATTTCCGAAGTTATTACGAAATTTTAAAAGATGTACCTGTAGTATTACAGGTACGCCACACCTTCACCCAAAACAATATATGAACATATATAATACCTTTATATTATATAATAAAATAATATTAAATTATTATATAAGAATTTATTATTTTTGTCCCGAATTGGGCACCTGGGACCACACGAACGTACACCTGCACTTACTGAGGTTCAGTGCCATTTTCCCGTGGCAGGTGTACGTGACTCTTTTTTGGGGGAGATCAATATTCTTATGCTGAATCCAACTATTATCCCTCAGTGTTGCTAGTCCTGGGGGGATGGGATGTGTAATGATGATAATGAAGGATAAATGGACCACACAATCATACATTCATATACAAACACTCTAAAACCTGAAACGGGACTCGAACTCGCGGACTTACCGCCCGAAACAGCCACGGCAGACCAGATAGATCTAGGCTACCCAGATTGGCTATTATTATTATTATTATTATTATTATTATTATTATTATTATTGTTGTTGTTGTTGTTGTTGTAATTATAAAATTGTTTTTATTGAGAGGTGAGACTCGGACCATAACGCTTGCTCTTCCGTGTGACCTCTATTATTTGTTGATCACATTTACATACGACATAATAAGTCAAAATCATACAACCAAACAATGGAATAAATTCCCGTGTTTTCAAACGCTAGGGATTAGTAGTATTAATGTATGGGAGGACAAGCTCTGCGGAATTGGGAAGAGAGAAAGTGAGTAAAGGCTTGGAATGGTGGTGCGCTCGCAGTCGCTTTGCATTCGCCCAGCGCGGATGGCCCTCCTCAGGCTGCCACCTCGCGATTCCCTTAACCTGATAAGCCTCTGGGTCACTGCCCCTCCTCAGCCACCTTCCCTCTCGCTCCCTCCCTCCCTCCCGCCCTCCAACCCTCCCTGCCGCTATCTGGGCGCCCCTCCCCTCCCCCCGCCCCGGTGGCGAAAGAGGCGAGGCGTTACTAATGGAACTGAAGACCTTAATTTTATGTGAATGAGGTGAATTAGGTTGACTTTGTAGGTCGCGCAGAAAGGTCGGGATCTGCTGTAACAAGCAGTCGGCGGCGGCGGCAGGGGCTGCGGTGGGGCTCGAACGACGGGCGTCCGTGGGGAGGGGGGCGGCGGGGAGGGGAGCGTCCCAGGAGGCGCAGGCAGGTAATTGGGCGGGGCACGGTGCCAGCGCTCGCCAGCCGCTCTGTCCCGCTGCCGCCGCAGGGGCAGGGCTGGGCGCCCGCGTCGAGTAATGAGCGGCGCCGCGGGGCGCTGTGCGACTGCGGTCGCCGCCGCCGCCGCCGCCGCCGCCGCCGCCGCCTCCGCCTCCGCCTCCGCCCCGCCCCCCCACCCTCGACCTCGCCTGCGCTCCGCCCGCCTCAGCCATTTTCACCGCCAGCTCCTAGGGTTGCAGGCCCCACGCTAGCGGATTTTCAACTCTGGTGACATAGTCTAGTAGAATTCAGCCATTTTCACCGCAAGCTCCCAAGGTTGGGGACCCAACGCTAGCGGATTTTTCACTCTACTTGGAGTCTAGTAGAACTCAGCCACTTTCCCCGGGAGGTCCTAAGGTTGGAGGCCCATTGCTAGCGGATTTTCAACTCTAACTGCATAGTCATTTTTACCACGAGCTCCTAGGTTTGGAAACCCAACGCTAAAGGATTTTTGACACTTGCTGCATAACTTGGTAGATTCCAACCCCTGTCTGGACAAGAATTCTAGCAACCGGCGGTAACTAATTGTTAGTTTTCCATGGTTTCTCTAATTGGCTGAGGTTGCTCAGAGCAATAGTTGTAGCCATTGTAGCGGAAGGTTCTACGAATCGACGCCCAACACTAACAGATTTTCGACACTAGCCTCAGAGCTTGGTCGAATTCAGCCTCTACATGGAGAAGAATTCTAGGATCCGGTTGCTATGAATGCAAGTTTTCCGTGGCTTCTCCGATCAATACCAAGCGAATTGCTAGAGCAGAACCCTAACATACGTACTACATCGCATGCGATGTTTCCTACCTCTTCCTACTCCTAACCTCTTCCATTTCTTACACATTCTTACATTTGCATTGCATTCGCCGTACTATCACACATGACGGGAGCATTGAGATTGACCCGACTGGGGCGTTGCCTCTTTGGAAGGAGATATCTGGATGGATAAATCCCCTGGAACCCGACGTGTTTGTCGGCACCGGATCCTCTCCATCCAGTGGCTAAGCGCACCGCCATGTCGCGAAAAAGACTTTCATTACACTAAGAAGAATAATGACCATTGCAGCTGATGTGCCCGGAAACATCAAGGAATTAACTCGTGACTCTCGCCGCATGCTCCAGCTCGCGAATTTTGAATCGCTTTCCTTTTCCTGTTTAAAAGCATTAATTTAATGGTATTTCTATTTCGATTTACAGTATATATTGGAAGTAAGCGCCTGAGGTCAATGATCCTGGTGTCAATTGTTTTCTTCCCCATTTTTAGATCAACAGAGCTAGTGCTGAGATGGTTCCGCGGACAGTAAATACAAATTCATTACTTTCGGGGATTTCCTTGGGCTTTCGCTTTGATGTGACAGGAGCTGAGGGAGGAGGTAATGATTTTTCGTCAGTGGTTCCTCCGAATGAAATTTTTCCTCTTTTGCCAATGCAAATAGTTTCTAATACTTGATAGCAAACATTTTTATCCCAGGTTAATAATGTCTATTTACTCTAATTTATAAACAGTGTTTAGTGAAATAGAAGAAATAGTGTACAAATATTGTATTCCTTTTAATATGTCAGATTTTACTATATCATTAACTATGTATTTGCAACATACTTTCCTGCGATTCCGCGATTGTATTTTTAAACGACTCGAAAAAGATAGACGCGTATTTCATTACTAATGCTTTAAAGATGTGTTGCCAAAAACGATTGTTTTGAATAAGACGTCCTCTTAAGATATGAAAAATTAAAAAACTGTTGGATTGCTAGGAAATCACAGCCACGTTTATTGTTGTTGGAAAAGCATCTGCAGGTACACTTGGAGTGAGTTTGGATTTAGTGGAGGAGTAGTTAGAGTGTGTTTGGGGTTTGAAGAGTCTGCAATATAAAACAACAACAGGTAATATTTTCTGAAATGATTTTGATTAGTGGCTGTCTTAATTTTGTTTGGCTCAGTATCAATTAATATTAAAGAAATTAAATTGTTCAACTATTTCTAATAATGAATTATTATTTTGGGAACGTGACTGTCTCTTCATTTTTGATGGGTTACTTCTGTTACAAAAATAAATAATAAATACGTAAATAAGGAAATGAAATGTGTTATTGCTGTGCGTCGATGTGGTCAATATCAAGCCCTTAGTGGTTAATGAAATATTAGAGACAACGGAAATTAAGTCGAATGAGGATCAACAACCAAATATAAACTAATGTTTGATCGGTATAATCAGGATCAAGATGCCAATGATTATGTCATACCAAAATGATGCAAATATGATGCCAAAAAATGTAAATGAAAATGGATGACTAATTGTTTTCTGATATAAAGCTACGTAACATTTAATAATAAATTTGAAGTTCGATTCGCATCTCTTGAATTCGATTTGTTCTTTGGAAAGGGGTCAAAGCAAAGAAAACGTTTGCGATCTCTGATTTACGTCAAGCGAAACTTTCATAAATTTCTTTTCTTAATATCTTAACACCCGAAGAAATGTAATAATGTACAGATTTGCGCAATTATACACATCCTACCATATGTTATGTTCTATTCTAGCAGTGCAAAATTATTTCTTCGATTTGTTTTTCTGCGTCTTATAAAATTAAAAAAAGAGAAAGAGAAGTTAATATTTGTTATTTTTAATTAATATTCTGGCGTAGTATGGGAGGGAATCTTGATGGCGTCTTCGGGTTTTAGTGCGTGGCTTCGTTGGCCCACATCTACCGTGCGGCGCGGCGCGGGGCAGGGCGGCGCGGGGCTGGGTGGCGCGGGGAGGAGGAGGGGGCGGCGCTAGGCGGGACGTGGCGCGGGGCGCGGCGCGGGGCGTGGCGCGGGGCGTGGCGCGGGGCGTGGCGCGGGGCGGGGCGCAGGGCGGGGCGCGGCGCGGGGCGCGGGGCGGGGCGTGGCGCGGGGCGCGGCGCGGGGCGGGGTGCGGGGCGGGGCGCGCGGCAGGACGCGGGGCGGCGCGAGGCGGCACGGGAAGGCGCAGGGGGCGGCGCGGTGGGGCGGCGCATCCGGTCCAGCGCTTGCATCCCGCCCAGGCGTTTAATGCAGATCTCCGATAGCAATTATCGGCGGCGCCACCGACGCCGCCGTGGCGCCTGCGGCAGCCCTGCCTCCGCGCCCGCGCAGGGTTGCCAACGTCGCGGTGCCAACCTGCCGCCGTCGCCGTCGCCGCGCCGTCTCTTGTATCTGCGCAGAGCGCCTTGCAAACCAGATTAGTCACCGGTCATTGTTTAACCATTACGCGATGGCCACTGGGGCTCGTAAAGCAAGCATTGCGCTTTACTTATTTTGAGCTTTATTAAAATGCTCTGCAAATTTAATTACTGGCCATTTTCTTATCTTGCGCAATTTTTATTTCTAAAGCGATTTAAATGGCTGTGAGAATAGTGCAAATTTTCTTACATCTCGATTTAAAAACTGAATTGTCAAACTTCTCAGAGAAACGTAACTGCAGAATTAGGTTTCAATTACCCAACTTTCTCTGTGATATTATATCAAGTACCAGCTGTTCATTTCTTTTTTTCAATTATATGTTTTAGTATGTTTTGTTTCATTCTTTACTTCGGAAATGTATTGTTCTGGGAAGGAACTTGAAATGACAAGTTGCTGCACTGTATATTTTATTTATTTACAATATCACTCGTAAATTATCACGTACATTTTGTTAGAACATCATATGTAATGGGTCTTATAAGCTCATTTTTTATCACGTGCGTAAACATAACCTGAAAATATGTGGGTATGGTGAAAGAAATCAAAAGCTCAATGAAAAGGTTTGTGAGTTTTCAGAGAATGTTTGAAAAAAGTAGTAATAAGTTAGCAGTGATTAAAGAGCGTTAACTTGGAAGAAAAATGAACATTTCAAATGCAATTTATTAATAACTATAAGTACAATCATTCATATATATCAATGAACAATTGTAATTGTGCTATTTACATTCTTGGGTGATCTCTAAATGTATAAATTGTAAAGTAGATGTTTACTATTAAAACCAACTCATTTATTTGCGAAAAGGTAAAAACAAATCTTCTTACGTTGTCACGTGTTGTCAATAAAGAAGATATATTTTTATATTTTTTCTTGGAAATAAGCAGGAGAGGAACTACGGCACTTTAGTAGGTCTTCGGAAAAAAACCATCAACGTAGCAGAATATGTAGCTGTCTACCTCAAAAAGATGAAAATCGTGAAATGTCTTGTTTTTAAATTTTTATTGGATGGTATGCTCTGTTTTATTTTCTTTTAAATGCTTCAAAATGTTTCTTGCTACATTTATTAGTTTTTGAACAAATATTTTTTTTCGAAGCGGAATGCCAACTATCACGCCATTAGTGAGTGAATTTCAGATGCATTTTCCCAAATTGGGAATTTTCAGCACTTTCATTCATGTCAAACATTATAAATCATGAACTATAAGAGATAATAATATAATTATTTTTCCAGCGTAACCATGATTTTCTTTAGTGAATAAACTAGAATAGTTAATGTGTTACTAAAAGTTTCAGTTATTTGAACTGAAATATACAGAATAAATTTATAAATAATTTTTTTTCTCATATAATGAAATCCTGACTCTTCAGTTTTCTCAATGCATTTACCATTCTAGTTCATTTACTAGTATATACAGTTATTGTGATTAATACAAAAGAAATATGAAAATACAACGTTTTGTAGTAGAGATACGAAGTCTGATGAAAACACCTGTATTTTGGCAAATTATTTATAAACTAATAGAGCAAATTAAAAAAAATCATCTTTAAAAACAGAAAGAAATCGTATGTACGTTGGAAAACAAAAGATACAAAATTCACAGATAGAGAGCTGCCTTTAAAAAACTGTAATACGATTTTGTAAGCAAACGCCTAAAAGGAGAGAAAGTCCAGTGGGGCGGAGAACCCCTAACCGGGAGTCGGTCCCAGGACCCGAGGCTCCGAGGCGGGCGGTTGGCGACCCTGGCGCGGGAGATCCCCGCAGCGGCCTAGTTCTTCGGAGCCCCGCGCGGCGCGCCGCCTCCGCCCCGGATTTGCGCCCTCGGAGGCGAGGCGCTTCTCGCACCCCATAAAGCGGGCTTAATTTAAACCTTGGGTTCAATTAATGAAATTCATTAAACGCGGAAGGAATATAAGCTCTCCGAAAAACAAAGGTGCAACTGCCCGAGGAGCTTTGTGATGTTTGCTAGGGCTCGCGAAGAAATGGGGCGATGATGAATTTTAATTACCGTAGAGAAAGTCGTTGTGAGCCATCGGACTGTTGGAGGGAAAATAGGGCTCGTAATTATTCAGAACAGCTCTAGAAAGGAAGCAAAAACGCGCTGAAACGAATATCTGTATTTGCTGAGCGTTTGTGAAATACGTGCAAAAATATTGCCTTTTTGCATTCACTTTCAAAAGCGCTAATGATTTTGCTAGATGAAATATTTGTGAATTACAAAAGCAAATTATTTATGAAAGTTACGTATTTTGCTACACAAACGTTAATTGATGGATGTGGCATTATTATTTGCGAATATGTGTTAGTTGTTTCATTAATAATGTTTAGAAATTCAGAAACATGAAAATATCGAAAGCAACAAAGGATTTCACCAAACTTAAAATTTTACGAAGTCTCATCGCAAGTATTCCGCTGAGTTTTCAAATATTTTAAGAATTCTCTTGGCTTTAAATTATGCCTCGTACTTGAGGGTTTATTTTTTAAGTACCAACATGGAAGACGTTATAATTCACCATCTTACTAATTTAGTCTCATGCGGACTTGAGGCAGATTACGTTTTAACAGTATCAAAAAAGTGTATGCAGCACCCGCTTGCACAAAAAGTTTGAAACTCTAATAGTCTTCTGCGAAACACTTGCACATTACATCTACAACAGTCATATTAAATCTATTAGTATTTCTTATGACTTCACTCTCTGAAATTTTAATTGAAACAATTCCAGTTAATTTATATGTTTTACAATTTCAACATACTTTTATTTTCTTTAAAATCCTCTTCAGCCACTAGTATTTCCGTATTTAACTGATAAGAATGGTTTTGGTGGATGATGATAATATGATTTAAATGATGGAGAATTGGAATGTGACGTAGGAGAAAAGGGAGTAAGAACTTGAATCTCAGGTTGTCCACCACAAATTTCAAATATATCGAAGAGGAGTTAGATCTTTGTATCTGTGTAAGGTGAATGGACTAACTACATCATTGGTCGCCTCACAATTTTTTCGATTTCGTTCCCTCCTTTACCGTGATTGATTGATGGAAAAGTGGCTCTGGGAGTCTCGCACGGAGTGATTAAAAGTAATTCCGTGCCTGCCATCTATTGGACGAGCAGTTCAAACATCGCGTCATTCGCGGACTTGTTCATACAACGTCATCGGGATATTGAACGGTCTCATTATGGGTTCGGGATTACGTTGCTCACCCGTTTTTGTTACATAAATACCGTGTGGAGTTCTCACATCCTAGTACTTTTCCCTTTGTTAACGCCTAACTTCCAAATAGGCAAAGTAACTCTCAAATAAACAAAAGCTGTCGAAAATTTAGTAATAGCAGGCGAATCCCGTTTTGCAAACGTTTAATTAAATTTTACCGATTGCGGGCTTTGATGTAAATCGTAGTTTTTCAAGAGGATATATTTGTCCGTACTATTGGTAATGGTTACAATATTCGAACTTCTACCATAATAACATTTCAGGTATCACTTGAGAAACTTCCGAGCGAAAGCAACGCCAGAAGTTCGAGAAAAAATCTTTAATTTTTTAAAATTTAAAAATTTGAATGAAAATGTAAATAACAGTTGAATGCGAGTGGTTGAGCTTATGAAGAAAGGCCCCTTCCCTTGCGCTACCATGACTCGTGTGTGTCGCTGTTTTAAATGTTTTCCGCGATTCTAACAGTTAAATTACAAAACTACAACGATATCAGAACCACACTTTTTTCTGACATTTGTACATTTTTCTGTTGAAAAATTCGCGAGCTTATCCAGAAGCATTTACGTCTCTGGTGGCCGATTAAGTGTTTATAAATACGTCTCCACAAATGTTCAGGCTAATTTTACGTTTGCGCAAGAATGATAAGTATTATGTGCTGAACTTCTCAGCAGAGGGTTCTCGTCCTTCGAAAATGTGCGAAGCTTTTGGCGCGTGCGTGTGTCGCCGACCGCAGCACATATCAAAGAACTCACCCGGTGCTGTACGAATGGTAAACGTGAGATAGCCGAAATTGAAGGCCGGGTTGGTGACGGGGTGGAGCTCACGGGTGGAAGAGGGGCGTTGGGGCGGGAACAATGACCAGCTGAGTTAGTTCAGTGCCAACATTGCGCTGTCTCTGTCGGGGAGGTCCTATTTTCGACAATAGCTAAATAGTTCGGTAGAATTCAACCGCTGTCTGTAGAAGTAAAATAGCGGTTGGCTGCCCCGTGTGATGATTTTTGTAGTTCCTCCGATCAATACCAGGTGAATGCCGGAACAGCATCCTAACAACATCCTAGGGATTGCGCGCAATCGTCTTTCCTCTTCCTTGCCACGTCATCTCCACTTACACTCTCTTACGTGCTTTACACTATCACGTATGTTGAGAGTCCAGTAAGGAGATTAGTTTGTACCGAATGAGGCGGGGTCCCGGTAGGGGAGATACCTGGAGAGGGAAATTTCTTGCCAGTCGTGTAGGGCGACACCGAATCTCACTATCAGCGGGAGGGGAATTCCGACACCTCCCCACGATGAACCATTGACTACTAACGAGACTGATGGCAATAGCAGTTAATGTTCTCAGAAGCATCAATCAATCAATGAACCAAGCATGCGAGTGAGGGTAGAAGGTGGAGGAGGTAGGGCGCTGAGGCGCGCTGCGTGGGCGGGACACGTGGGCGAGGCGACACGGCGGGGAGGGGTCATGAGTCGAAGGTGGGAGGGGAAGAAGGGGAGGGAAGGCGGCGATGTGAAAGCACGCGGCGACCGTCGAGAGGGGCGGGGCGCCCGAGTGGGCGGGTGGTCATGTGGCGAAGGGTGACGAGGGGCGGGAGGCGGGAAGGGGGAAGAGGGGAGGGAGGCGGCGTGTGAAAGCACGCGGCGGCCGTCGAGAGGGGCGGGGCTGCCGAAATCGGATCTCGCTCGCCCCTAATAAACTCTCCATCACCTCCGCCATTAGGCGTAATCCGTTTCCCGCGCTCGTTAGCCTCCGACGCGACGCAGAATGGTTCTTACGCGCGCCCGCGATGGCGCCCGCCCACCTTCCCCTCCCCTCCCGCCTCTCCCCTCCATCCCCTCCCCTCGACCTCCCCCCCCCTCCCTTACCCCCTACTCTCCCTTCCCCTTCCCCTCCCCCTCTCTCCCCCTACCCTACCCATACTCTCCTTCCCTCCCTTCCTCCCCCTTCCCCTGCCCTCCCCCGCCTCCCCTCCCCCTCCCTCCCCCTTCCCCTCCCCCTCGCCGCGCCCAGCGCCGCGCACACGGAATGCGTAATGAGCCCCTCCAATGCCCTTTCGCGTGTCGCCGCCCGATACGTCTCGACGGCAGCGCTACGCCCGACACGGTCTCCCGCTCAGGTCGAATGCGTGTCCATTGAGCTAATTTCTCTCGTCTCCCTCCTTACTCATTACTTTCCTTTTCATTATTTCAGATATGCTCATTTCCAGCTGAGTTTTCGTATAGTTTTTATTACATGGATATTTCACACTATTATTCAACTAGTTTTTTTATAATACAGGAGCAAGTATATTCTTATCAGTTCTTACCGAAAAATAGCCTTGACTACCTTTTATTCATTATTCTACTTAATATAGTACAAGAACTGGGGTAGGGATTCCACAGATGAAGAAAACGTGCTGAGATCGTAATTCTCCTCCATAGTACGTCACCCAGAGATTCAATTACCTTTTGACGTTAAATAAATTAAATTATATTAAATTCGGTACTCTTTAACTTTTCCTAACAAGTATTCTTCGAACTATTCCGTTAATATGGATGACGGTATTTTTTTATCTCTCTGCTTTATGTCGTAAGGGCCGTCTAAACGTGCATGCGTGCCAATTTTATACAAACCTGATATTCGTCCGGGAAACCTCGAGCATTTGTAATCACGACCTTCGTAAAGTTTTTTTACACCGAAACCAGCCGTCTCGTGACTTTCTTCAAGATGCTGGTTCGTGGTTGACAGCCTCCTGAACGATTGTGTTTTTAAACAGGTATCGAATACTGTTTTGTTAACTTTCGAAGATGAAAATCTTGTGCCAAAACGTAAGTACCGTAGGGAAGCACTAATATGATGTGCTTATTTAAATAATGATTACAAACACTGACAAGCTGAACTGGCATGCATTCTCAACGGCAGAACGTGCGTGCGTTATTTTAAAATGGTGAGTTCAAAGTAGCTAGCAACCCTTGTAACGGCGGTACTGTGCGAGGTTCACGACACGCAACAATACTTTTATTTTCGAAGCTACCATTTTATTCCATTTATTACGATTTTAAGAACAGACAGCAACTTAAAAATGCATGAGTGCCACTCGAGTAACCTGTATAT
>JAHLJT010003656.1:4379648-4406627 GCA_031308135.1 Acheta domesticus | reverse complement strand
CAAGAAGAGACAGGAAAATCGGGTGCGGTCCATGGCCCATTTGTTAGGGTACTGCTCAGGCATTCGCCTGGTGTAGATCGGAGAAACGACGAAAAATGCCGATCAGCACAGCCGGCCGCTGGAATTCTCCTCCGGACAACGGCTTCAACCTAGCAGACAAGCTAGTGCCGAAAATCCTGCCACCGTCGGGACTGGGACTTAGGCACTGCAGTGACATCAGTTAATGCCCTGAGCCATCTCTCCCGGTGGGTGGAGAAGCTGGTGAGGGCTTACTTGCGGACCGTAAAAGGGAGGTGATGTCGGGAATGGTAGAGAAGATCTTGGTGGGCTATGGCGGAACACAGCGGCGAAGCGCTAGCTAGGCGTAGCGAGGAGGCGATGGGGGCACGTTGCGTTTGCGAGGGTGCGGATGTAACGGGCGGGGTGGAAGCAGCGGCGCAGCGGGGGTGACGCGACAAGGACGGGGATGGTAAGGCGAAGCGCAGGTGGAGCCGGCGCGGCTTGAAGGTGCTGGTCGCGCAAGATGGTGGGGGCAGAGCTGTGCGGTGGAGGTGCAGTGGGAGGCGGAGGGCGGAGGGCGCCCGAGGGCGTTGCTCGATCGCGAAACGAAATTCCTCCCGCGGCGCCGCACCGCCTCGATCCGCGCAACGAGTTTCCAAAGGCGCCTCCGCGCGCACAGTGGGCCACTCCACCGCCCGCCCACACTCCTTGTCCTCGCTCTCGCCCTCACTCTCACTCTCACTCTCACTCTCACTCTCGCTATCACCCTCGCCCTCGCCTCGCCTCGCCCTCGCCCTCGCCCGCGCCCGCGCCCTCGCCCATTGCCCTCGCCTTCGCCCTCGCCCTCGCCCTCGTCCTTGCCCTCACCCTTGCCTCACCCTTGCCCTCACCCTCGCCCTCGCCCGCGCCCTCGCCCTCGCTCTTGCCTCGCCCTCGCCCTCGCCCTAGCCTTCGCCCTCGCCCTTGCCCTCACCCTTGCCCTCCACCCTCGCCTCGCCCGCGCCCCTCGCCTCGCTCATGCCACGACATCGCCTTTGCCCCGCCTCTCGGCTCACTCCCTGCCTCGCCCTCGCCCTCTCCTTCGCCCTCGCATCTCTACTCTCGCCCTCGCCCCTCGCCCACGCTATTCCCTCGCCCTCGCCATAACCTCGCCTCGCCCGCGCCCTCGACCTCACCCTCGCGCCTCGCACTAGCCCGCGCCTTCGCCCTCGCCCTATCCAAGCCTCCACCCCTCGACCTCGGCCACGCCACGCCCGCGCCTCGCCCTCACCCTCGCTCTCACTCTCCCTATCACCCTCCCCTCTTCCTCGCCTTGCCCTCGCCCTCGCCTCGCCCTCGCTCTCTCCCTCGCCCTCGCTCCACGCTCTCTCCCTCGCCCTCTCGCCCTAACCCTCGCCGTCGCTCTCAGCCCGCGCCCTCGCCGTCGCCCTCGCTCTCTCCTGCCGCCCTCCCCTCGCCACCCACCCTCGCCACCACCCTCGCCCTCGCCTTCGCCCTCGCTCTCTCCCTCGCCTTCGCCCTCGCCCTGGCTCTCGCTTTCGCTCTTGTCCCTCACCCTTACCCTCGGCCTCGATTTGTTTGTTTTCTCACATAAGTTCCTTTACTGTACGTCCTCAGTGAATTTACATATTAGCATTGGTGTGTCAGCGCTGTAGACACGACGGAGACATTGGGAGGCAGAGGTGCGGTTGAACAGTGTGGACCGGGAATGCGTTTCCGAAATAGAATTCCTTCAACTTTACACTTATCAGTAATGTTCACTTGCTTTCCTCTGATAATTGATTACTGTGATAAGTAAATATACGGATAATCGTTCAGTATTTCAGCTTGTTAATAAAGGTATAAAAATGATTTATAAATTTTAGGCTTGTAATTTTACATTAACAGAAATCAGTCGGTTGGCACACTATTAGTATGTCCAAGCTTATAAGTCACTATGGTCGTATTCAAAAAGCGAGTTCTTTACTTCAGCTGTGTTTGAAATTCCTGACGACTTAGGGGCCATCCGTAAATTACCTAACGCAAATTTCGAGTATTTTCAATACCCCCTTCTCCCTTGTAACGCACTTCCCTATCTGTATGTAACAGCAGCGTAACGCTGGCTCAGAGTCCCCTCCCTCCCCCTTTAGCGTTACGTAATTTATGGATGACCCCTTAGTTAAAATTATAATATCGTATTCGTTCTTCTTCTTATTATTATATTAATAATAATAATAATAATAATAATAATAATAATAATAATTGTTATTGGTATAAGTGGTTTCAAAATACGGTTACTCCACCAGCATTGAGGCCTTTGTGAAATCACCGGGTCTATACTTTCTGAAACGTTCAACTTGCAGTACCCATGATTCAGTCATCTTTTTTATTTGGGACAACGTTAATAGCATGATGCAAGAAAATCCGTTTTTACAGTAGTTCTTGAGATACTTTTGTAATCGAATAACCTGACTTGAAGAGCCAACACTTTCAATTACAGTTCGCAATGGAAGCGACGAGCTTCATGAGGGCAAGGGGCGTGAGGGGGCGCGGCGCCATGGGCACCGCCCACTGTGCGAGCGGCTGCCGATGAACAAAACACGACGGCGGAGCGTGCGTCCTTGTTTGGCCCCGTTTGCTGGCGGCTGCCCCCGCATGCTAATGCCCGGCACCTCCCCCCTCCGCTCCGCTGCGCGCGTTCTTGCCTGTTCCGAGGACGATCCCCCCATCCCACCCCCGCCACCGCCCTCTCGGAGCGATTCCGCCCCCACCCGCTCAGTGGTTGTGCGGTCGTCTTCACCTTGGAACCGCAGTGAATGCGTCTTCAGCACTACGTGGAGCACGTGCGGTGGGATTAACACTAGCAGAACCAAGAGGTGGCGATTCCCCCCCCCTTCATTTTCCTCGTATTTCTGTGTATGAAACAACGAATTATATGTTTTGACGGTTGATACTACGTATATTTTGGGGTCTGTAATCATGAAACAGGAAACTGTAACCCTGCTAGTAAGTCCCTTAAATGTATCAACTTCTAATCTGTAATCGTTTGGTCTCAGATCAAAATTTGTTCATTCAATATTGCAAAGAAAAAAGACAGTGTTGGCATAAGCCCCTTGTTTGCTTAGGTTAACGCTGTTACAAATAATAACTCCATGACACAAGCAGCTCCGAAAACCCCTCATAAACTTCCTATGTCCAAAATTTTACAAATCTAAAATTCTGAAGCCTCGCAGAGGACAAACCGCGTGAAATGTTCACACCCAAAACACTAAAGGCCCTTTCCTTCACCCACGACTCTCCCCAATCCGAAAGTATACATTCTTTACGGAGAGGTGTGGGGATTCAATGACACACAATCCCAGTAGCATTGCCTTCGTGGCGCTACACGTCTGCGACAACGAATATTTGTCGGGAACTGGGATTAAGAATGGAGAAGTAGGACCTACACTGATACTACCTACAGGTTACATTCTTAGCACTCATGCGCTCTGGTCGCAACAAACAAACGGTATACAGTACTGAGGACACTCATCGTGCACCTGACCGCGTCATCACGTCAGGCAGCTCGCGTCGTCAGCATACAATTCTGAAATTGTGTAAGAAAAATACTATTTTGCAAAAAAGCCTAGTTTGAAAATTCATTAAATAATTTTTTGTAAAATAATTTACAAGAAAATAGGCAAAGTAATCGAAAGATATGCAAAATTTGTAATACGTAAATTAAATAAATGAAATATGTAATATAGTACTAACATTTGTAAAACTATGTAGCAAACAAGTTGGTTAGAAATACTGTGACCCACCAATATCACAATTTTGAAATCTGAACATACAAAGACAACAAAATATATAATTACACAAGTGTCTGGACTGTAATCAAGATTTGTTTGTAAATACTGCAGGTGAAATACCAACCGTCGGGAGTGCAACAGAAGTAAAGACAATGTTCAGCAGGACGAAAAAAGAAAAGGACTGCGCTGCCGCCCCCCCCCCCCCGTCTGCCTCTCGGGAATTCATTTAGGCGGCCGCGCGTGACCCGCCCCTCGGCGCTCCTCTTCTTCCTCCCGACCCGCGAGCTCTCGGCGAAGTAGGCTCCTTCCACGCCCACGCCTCGGCCCTCCCCCAGCCCCCCTCCGCCCCTTCCGATCTGGCCCTCGCCCCGCCCCCGCTCAGTCGATCCCCGCTCAGCCCCTGAACTCGCCCTCTCAGACCGAACCGCTCCTCCTACACCTGTTGTGACCTCATCCCTGCTCAGCTTTGCCATCGCCTTGGTCTTGCTCTCGTCCCCATTCACCCACGTCCATACTCCCGCCTCATAAGCCCCAGCCCCACCTCTCTCCTCTGTGCCCCACCGAGGCCCGCCTGCCTCCCGCACGTCCCCACTCCCGTCTCCCTCCTGCGCCTCTGATCTTCTCACCTCCACCTCTCCCTCTCCACGTCTCTGCATTGACCTCACCAATCTGTTCCCTCCACACCTCTATCCTGCCATCACCCCTGCTCAGCCTTGTCCCCGCCCTCACGTTCGCCCTGTTCACGCCCCTTCCCATGTCCACGAACCCTCGCCTCCCCAACTCTTGTCGCGAGCCCCATCCTTCCTCTCCGCCCCTCTGAGGCCCACCTGCCTCCCGCACGTACCCACACTCCCTCCCTTTCCCCTCCCGTGCCACTGAACTGCTCTCACCACCTCGCGCTCTCCCAGTGTCTGCCCTGACCTCCACAGCCCGCTCCCCCCCAGCCTCTGTCCTGCCATCACCCCTGTTCAGTCTTGTCCCCGCCCTCACGTCCGCCCCTCCCCGAGACACACCTGCCACCCGTACGTCCCCACACCCCGTCCCTCCCCCCTTCCACGCCCTCGGCCGCGTTCCTTCCCGCGCCCGCAGTCCCGCTTCCGAAGGGAGGGGCGAGGGGAGGAGGGGTGGGGGAAGGGGAGGGGAGGTGGCGCTTTATTAAGGGGCGCGCAGCGTCGCGCGCTGTCTCCCTTCGCGGCTCGGGCTTCTTGTGTTGACTTAATTAAGCTTTTCCACCGACTTCCAATCTATTCGCGGCCCGAGGTAATGAAAGCGGCGCGTTTCGGCGCCTGCGCAGCGCTCCGCCATCATCGATGTTGTTTCATAATCTCCGATGCCATCGTCTTTGCATTAACTAGTATCGGCATCCGCCTTCACTACCGTGCCCCGTGCAAGCGTGTCCGTGTGCTCTCTTTCCTGCCACCTCACCTGTTCGCTCGCTTTGTGTTGACACATCTCCCTCGCACCCTGTCGTCTATTGTTCATTCAAGTGGCGCAGCTGCAGTCGTCTACATTTAAAGTTATCGTAGCTAACATCACCAGTCTCTCCTATCATTCCTTGGTCTCTTCTAAATTCATCTATTCTTTATCTCAACGTTCTCATGGTCACAAGATTAAATTGACACAGTCACGTCTCGTCCAAGGTATTTGAAGCCAATAGAAAGTTAGCTATTTACGTCCGGTTCTCAACTGTAACTCTTCTTTAAAAATTCACTCCGCTTTAACAATTTTCAATTCTATTATTCGTCCGATATTAACTTTTGGATGCCCTGTTTGAATTTCAGCTGCCCCAACCACATTAAATAAGTTACAAATATTCCAAAACAAAATCTTAAGAATAACAGTAAAAGTTCCCGGGTTTGTCAGCAATAAGACGCTTCACAACGATCTTGCAATAGAACCAATTAATTTCTTTATTACGATATTGGCACATAATTTCTTCGATAATTTAAATAATGTACAAGGGAAAGTCACGAAATAGTAACTGATCAACCCTCAGTCTGCCGCCTAAGAAACATATTCCCATTTCACAATTTTATTCAATATCCATCCGACATTATGTAAGGTAAGAACATTTCTTGCATTTACCTGTTTCTGCCATCGTATTTCCTTTCTAAACCTTGTTATCGCTCTCCTACGAAATTTCTTCCTAATAACCTTGGTTGAAGGTATAACCTAATGAAATAACTATCATGGAGGTGACATGAAGTTACCTCCTTCACACTTTGCTGATACAAATTTGCTCGGTCAATCAACTGAAGAGTCTCACTGTACTGGAAATTTCCTAGTCTCAAAGCGGATTGGAAATTTATTTGGAAATTTGTAACGCACGAATTCCATGTAATAATACCGTTCCACGAAATATATACTTCCTACAAATTCAAATTTTGCGCCAAATATTGTTTTAATGAAATCCGCGCTGTAAATGACTGCGATTGCTCTATTGAAGCTTGTGATTGGTCAGTAGAAAGATGTAAGAATTTGTTTTTAGAAAAAGTGATAATTTTGTG
Source organism: Acheta domesticus (assembly GCA_031308135.1). Lineage (NCBI taxonomy): Eukaryota > Metazoa > Arthropoda > Insecta > Orthoptera > Gryllidae > Acheta > Acheta domesticus. The sequence continues at coordinate 4,400,350 of JAHLJT010003656.1, read as the reverse complement.
CTTGGATCGTCTAAACGCGCATCGCCATCACCTTCCATTCAACAAATCTCGTAGCCCTCAAATCGATAATTTTCCATAGTCAAAACTGAACAATGAAGTCAAAACGTTTAATATTTCCATTACAAATCAGTGGGTCGTCTTCTTCTCATATCTGCCAAACAATAGTGCAAATACGTTGCCTAGCACTCTGAGGCGCTAAATTGCATAATTTATAAAATCGTTGTATGAGATTTTACATCATAAGTAAAAGTAATTGCTTCGACCCCACACATACCGTATACGTTTGCATTAATTTATTAATTTAATTTAGAATTCGTGCATGCTAACCAGTCCTTATCTTCACTGATTTTATTGAAAAGTTTTACTTTGCGTAACGCGCATGTGGAAATAGATCTTGCCATGTGCGTACTGCAAATAAGTCATTGGCGGATTCAACTGTAAACTAGAACGCAAACAAAACACTGAGGTGACATGAGCCAACGTAACTGTCGCCCAGACTGTAGACAATGACCGCAAATAGTTTCCATGAATTCGTACGAAAAGTACGTACGTAAGTCGTACAAAAATGTCTTTGGCGTACTTATTTTCAAATGCAGGACTTGGCTTACAACGTCAGCATTTCATTCGTTCGCCAAAGATTCGCTTTTCGTTTAAAATTCTTTGGCGGACTCATTTCCAATTGCCGGACTCGGCTTCTATCGTCAGCATTTCATTCGTACGCCGATTCACTTTGTGTTTGACATTGTCTTTGGCGTACCCATTCCCAAGTGCCGGACTCGGCATCTATCGCCAGTATTTCATTCGTACGCCGATTCACTTTGTGTTTGACAATGTCTTTGGCGTACCCATTCCCAAATGCCGGACTCGGCATCTATCGCCAGTATTTCGTACGCCAAAGATTGACTTTGTGTTTGAAAATGTCTTTGGCGTACTCATTTCAAAACGGCAGGACTAGGCTTCTATCGTCAGCATTTCATCCGTACGCCAAAGAATCACTTTCTGTACTAGTGAAGCAAAGAAAAAAATCTGTTGTACTCGGTGCATTGAAAGAGAACGCCGCCATTTATGCGAAAGCGATGCGGTGCGAGGCCAGTGGGCGCGTGCGTTGCCCTCTTGCTGCCGCGGGGCGTGTGGGGTCGGGGGGGGGCGCCTGGGAAATGTTTGGTGCCGGAACATAATACGTCCGGCGGCCGCAGGCGGCGCCGACGCCGGCCAGCGCTCGGCCGCGTGCGGCTTCGCTTCGCGCGAGGAGCTCGCTGATTGGCCACGCAGGTAGCCGCCCGCCCGCCCGCCCGCCCGCCCACACGGAAGCGCTCTTCATTAATTGCGAGCCGAGGGTTCATGCAGGGCTGCCTCGCTCTAATAGGAGATGTAAGCGCCGGAGTTGGCTGCAAGCGGAAAACGAGACGCGTTCGTACAATTAGGGTCCACTCGTTTTACGATGTTGTGACGTACCACCTTTGGAGATGACTGGTTTCAGCGTATTCCTCAGGCGGCGCGTCACTTTGGAGTACTGTGATTGACTTGAAGGGTTTAGTAAGATGGGGAAATGGAGGGCAGTTTTCCTCAAGAAGAAGTGTTCTTCATATCGAAGCACCATTTATTACAATTTAACAAGAAGAGAGAAGGGGATGGGGAATGATAGATTGGATGAAGGAAATGCGTAGGAAGTCGAGCTCAGACATGGCGGCTTCTTACTCCATCACTCCATGGATCAGCTGTGGCGGGGACGACAGCAGCGGCGGCGGTGGCATTCTGCGAGCGAGTCAACATTGATGAAGGCTTCTGATGTACTGGTGCAGGTCATTTTTCGGTCCTCACGTGTGCCTCTGACTCGTATTTGCCCCTGCTACTGATCCTCCTCCTGCTTAAAACTTGCCCTACCCTCTCTTGCTTAAAATTTCCCCTTCTAATACAGTAACTATTAAGAAGTGTCGGAATACGTGCCTCAGTAGCTTTGCTATTTTCTTCCTAAACAGACAAATTCGAGGCCTAGCAGTTTTACTATAAATTTCTGGTCGACCGAGCTGATTTGTAGTAGGTTTATTACCGAAGCTCTCTGTACTTTAATCAAATATTGCATCGTCACAAAATTTTTCGTACCAGCATCGGTACTAATCAAATCATTTCCGTACGTTGTGGTTGCAAAAGATGCCTGAGTAAACAGAAATAAATAAACAAACAAACTAAGAACAAAGTTCGAAAGTTATTTGATGCTGAAGCCTGGTAGTTGACGTTGCTGGAAAGGTTGGGCTGACGAAAGGCTGGAAAGATCACGTGTTCGAATCTTGCCACATCGCCTCGGAGTATCACAAGTACGAATCTTGCCTTCCGCATCACTATTCGTATTGCGTACGTTTTATAAACCCATCTGTGTATCGCTAACAACCCTTCTTGAAAAATACGGTGAACTTCTGGAGTGTATCTTCGATAATCTGAAAAATTGGCGGTGGCGCCGGGGTCCGAAGAAGCGTAAACAAAAGAGAGAAGAGTGATAATTCGCAGCGCGCGCCCTGCGCTGCGGGGAGGCGCCGACTGAGACAAAGCGCGAGGCGCTTCTTTCCGCCGCCCGCGTCTTCCGCAGCGGCCGCCCGGCGGGCAGGCGCGAAGGAGATGCATCGCGGGAATCATTTACGCGGGGGGCGGTCGAGGCGAGGAGCGGGCGAGACAAGAAGTAGAGCGAGGCGAAAGGCTGGAAAAGACGGGGTGTAAGCGGGGGATGGGGATGGCAGACGTAGCGAGGAGCAAAGTGAGAGGCGGAGCTAGGAAGGACTCTGGGCGAAGAGCCAGGTAAAAGGCTGGGAGAGACATGGTGTAAGGCGGGGGATGGGGATGGCAGACGTGGCGAGGAGCAAAGTGAGGGGCGGGGCTAGGAAGCAATCTGGGCGAAGAGCTAAACAAAAGGCTAGAAGAGACGTGGTGTAAGGGGTGCATGCGGGGTGGCAGACGTGGCGAGGAGTGAAATGAGAGGCGGGGCTAGGAAGGAATCTGGCGAAGAGCTAAACAAAAGGCTAGAAGATACGTGGTGTAAGGGGGGCATGCGGGGTGGCAGACGTGGCGAAGAGCAAAGTGAGGGGCGGGACTAGGAAGGAATCGGGGTGAAGAGCGAGGCAAAAGGTGGAGCGAGAAACGGGAGGTGAGGCCAAGGCCACAATGAGTTAAAGGATGGGATGGTGGCCAAGGCTACGAGCGGACCGGGGCAGGGAAAGAAGCAAGTAGAAAGTAGGAAAATGAGGGGCCCGCCCAGAGTTGTGGTGAGGAACGGGAAGAGTGATGGTCTGGTAATTGGGGAAACAATGAGGTGCGGGACGCTGGCACGAAGCGGATCGGAGAGGTTCGAGAAGAAAAAAAGTGTAATAGTAACCTACAATAGTCCCATAGACGATGAATTCTATTTGGTGAATTGTTTTATCAAAAATATTCATACGTCGTTCTAGTGGCATGACATTACAATTATTCCACGGATTTTATTTATTACTTACAGTGATTGCTAAGCATAGTAAAATTTAGATAAGTAACTGATTTGTCTTCGATTGATGACAACAACTTACACAACAAGAACAACAAAAAATATCTGGGATCCTTTCGATTCAAGTAAGTAATGCAGTGTATATCGAGCTTCGTATCGAAGGCAACGTCCCAGAAAAAATAAAAATTATATTTCGCATTTGAAAGACCATGATGAAGGATACAGTAGATATAATTTCTAATGCAATTTTTGTTCAATTTCCCCGGTTTTTCATTTCCATTCCTTATACAATTATCATTTTTAACCTCAAAGATAATATAAGTCCATACATTTGTCTTTAATAGCCTCATTACGCAATTCAAAGAAAAATTCTTAAGTCTCCTGTCCATGGACAATTTTTCATTTCTTCCTTACAATATTCCATGCCTTTTCTCCCCCTCATTTTCCTCTATTTTGCGTATAATTGCGTGCTTTCCGTTCTCTACCAACGTCCTTCGTTCATTCCAATTTATTATTATTGGTTCTATCTCTCGTCTGTCTGGTGTGTTTTTTTCTGTTTTTGACCTTTTCAGTTTTCACTTTCGTATTGGGATTTTGGGGGCGGCACATTTTCCAAGCGTCTTTGCTGCCCCTGCGTCCGCCCTGACGACGCCATCCTCCCCCACCGCTCATCCGCCGTCCCTGCCACTCACTCTATTCCTGCCCCCGCCGCTGTCCCTGCCGCGCCCACCAACATTACTGCTCCGTCACTGTCCCCTCACCCGACTCCCCTGCCACTCCGCCAAATCTCCGATTCTGCCCGCCCAAATATTTCTCCCAGTCGCATCCACCCCCTTCCCCTACCTTTCACTCTGCCGCCACTGGCCGCGCTCCTTAATTCCCCCACCGCTTTCGCGTCACCTCACTCCACTTCCTACTGCTGCTCTCTTTTCCATCGCTCCTGTCGCGTACCGCCCACGCCGCGATCCCCCTCCACTTAAGTCTCTCGCCGCCGCCGCCACCGCCGCCACGCAGAGCCGTAGGCCTTTGAGAGCACCGCTGCGCTGCAGGGCCTCCCTCTGCGCCCTGGGAAGGGTGGACGGCAGGGACGGCGGCGAAGGTGGTGGTAGGGGTGGGAGCGGGGACGGCGGACGACGGCGGGGGTCGGGGGGACGGCGAGGGCCTCGGGGTAAGGTGGGGTGGCGGGGGATGGCAGGGGACGGCGGGGGACGGCGGGGGACGGTGGGGGACGGCGGGAGACGGTGGGGGACGGCGGGAGACGGCGGGGGACGGCGGGGGACGGCGGGGGACGGCGGGGAACGGCGGGGGACGGCGGGGGCGGCGGGGGCCAGGGGGAAGATGGGGGTGGCGGGAGACGGCGTGGGACGGCGGGAAACGGCGGGAGACGGCGGGAGACGGCGGGGGACGGTGGGGGACGGCGGGAGACGGCGGGGGACGGCGGGGGACGGTGGGGGACGGTGGGGTCCGGCGGGGGCGGCAGGGTTATCGGCGGCGGCGGGGGCGGTGGCCTGGCTCCCTCACACAGCAGCGCCCGCGGAAAAGTGACTCCGCCTCCGCGTTCTTTAACTTCGCCTCTTTCCGTGACCGCCACATGTTGTCAGAGACACCGGAATGTGTGACGTCAGCACTTACACCTCCAAGCGAGGCACTTCGCGTTCTCCGCTGCGCGCTTGGTGCATGGACAGCGGTTTCCTAACGTTTTAGAACGTACCCCTCTTTAGGAGAACATTTTGAACAGAACCATTGTTTTGAATTCTTTATAAACGAATACCTAATGATACAGATTTTTAGGATGTTGCAATACAGTGAACAGAAGATCATCATCGAAAAGTATTTTTATATCTATTTCTGGCAACAATTGCTCACAAATCTTCCCAATTGCTTATTATTTTATAATTAGTTAAAACGATCAAATTAAATACTTATGAGAAAATACCCTTTGCACTGAAGGCAAGAAAACGGGAATACTCATCTGCCAAAATTAGATAACGACAGACGTCAAATTTCCCCGGACAAATTTTGGTCTTCGAGGATGGATTAATTATTCATTTCTTTCGTGAATACTTTCATATTACCTTCTGTCGTGCTTATGATTTTGAAGATTGTATTAACTGTTCATAAGTGCTGAGTGCGTTTGTATTATACTTTTTTAGTTATGAACAACGAAAAATAATTATTTTTGTCTTGGAAGGTATCTTTGATATTTCAATCTGTATTACACACTGAAACCTAGCCAGAATGGACCTGCACGTGTGAAAAAGCCGTTTAGTGCAGTGCGCGTTCTCACACAGCAGCTGCTGCGACGGGCAAGGCCTGCTGCGCACTTCGTCGCTGCCTCGACAGGCCCCACTCCGCCGCGCGGCGGGACGGCAACCGCCAGCGGTGGGCAGTCGCCGCCTCTCCGCCACTCCGCGCTCGCCTAGCCCCGCCCCCGTCGACTTCCGGCCGGGCTCTCTGCTCGCGGCTTCCGACTGCGCCCCCAGTCCCCACCCCGCCCCCGCCCCGCCCCCGCCCCGCCCCCGCACTGCCGCCGCCCCCGCCCCGCCGCGCACCGCACCGCAGGGATTAACTTCCCGACTCGGCCGGCCACCGCGGACCGCCCTCCGCCCCCGCCCCTCCCCACCTCGCCCCGCCCCCGCCCTCAACCAGAGCGGGCGATTGGCGCGGCGGCGGCGGTCCCGGGTTCGTCGCCGCTGCGGCCTCCGAACCGCCCGGCCGCCCGCCCGCGCGCGCGCTAACTTATCTGATAACTTGGGGATCGTAAACACTGCCAGTTGCAAACAGAGTTAGCTCTTGGTAACCACGATATACACCGCGGGCCCGAACGCTGGCCCGCGGAGGGGGATGGTGGTGGCGGTGGCTAGTGGCGGTGCGGCACGCAATACGCTCTTGTTACAAAGGAACTTCAGCGGCCGCAGGCAACTTTCATAACTAATGCTTGAAGAAAGTCTATCTCGTCAGCCTACTGCAATGAAGTCATTTTATTAGGCACTTCAGCTCAAACGATTTTCTGGGACAACTTCAAACTCACTCGCTTGTCAAATAAAGCATTTTACATAAAAAGCAAATTTATTGAAATCCCAGTTCTAGTGTAATATTCCGAACTATTTAAAATATAATTTAACATAGATGGTATGATATTTCTTTTCATTTTCTGCGAACTCACATTTGTGTGTCATTTGTGACTCGAACACCACTGAATTACAGTCAACATCCCACGTACATAGAGCGATTATTAAAGGTGAGCTTGCATAGACGCGAATAAGAAAGCTTCATCACTTCTAATTTTTGGAAATCAGATCTGAAAAACCAACAATTTGTTCGGTTAATATTTTTAAAATAAAATTTTCTTTCCTTCAATTGGAATTCTGTTTCGTACAAATCTTACAAATATAGGTTGACACCGTAACAAATAACAGAAACTCTTCTTCAGTAAACACAATAACAAGAATTGCATAACTTTCCTTGTCACGAAGAAAAATAAAACCACACAAGCAAACACAAACAAATTAAATTTACTTAAATTTTTATTCTATATGTCTTGGATCAAATTTCTTCAAAATAAGAATAAAAGCCTAATTGTAAATTATTCTTATACTATAAATTCACGTGATCAGTTCAAACTAATCACTTTCAAATGCATTTGTAGTTTTTTTACAAAATGCCTACACATATTACGATCAGTATTTACCATTGATTTCACCTTAAAATAACGTCCTCTTGTATGATAAATTCAATATAATAACTTCCTGTGTAAGTCGTGAATTTACCAACAGGCTTACATTTACTTACATTTCAAGAAAGACTGAGAAGTGTCTCTCACATCTTAGAAACTTCCTCTCATCTTCAAGACATCCTTTCTTACTCTAAACTACTTTCCTTTTCGTAGCGGTGCTTTCTCCTTTGAATACTAGAGACAACCTCTCACTAACAAATTGGTCTGTTTTTGTTCCATATTACAACGATCTTATTGATTGATAATACTTAACGAGATCTTTATGTTCCGACGACATGTCGTTCAGTATTTATACAACAGTGACTTTCCCACTGGTGACGAAAGATTATATCTTCTCTCCTCACCCGCATGTGATGCGTCCAGTCTTCAGCTCACGGCACGTGGTTGCACCATCCAATCCATTTTGCATTTTGGAATTTAACTGAATAGTTTTGTCTATATTCATGAATCCCAAACACGGTATTCAAATAAAGAAATACAAAAAAGTATTAGAAGATGATGAATTCCGATGGCGAATCTCCTTTTCCTGCACGCGATATTACGGTTCTATTCCCAGACCACAGAAAAGCTATTGGCATCGTTCCGCAGGAACGCTGGAAACCAGAACTGGCTGTCAGAAGAATGGAAACATGGAATGTGGAACCAAATGCTCACGCGATCGGTAAATCTTTGGTTGTCACTACTTCTTTCCGTTTCTGCTCCCTCTGACTGGGAGGTCCTAGGTTCGAGTCCCGACGTTGGCAGGATTTTCGACACGAGCTTGTCAGCTAGGTCGAATTCAGTAGTTGTCTGGAGGAAACTTCTTGCGGCCGCTGCTCTGATCGGTAGTTTTCGGTGGTTTCGCAGATCAACACCAGGCGAATCCCGGAGCAGTACCCTAAGAAACGGGCCACGGACTGCGCGCGGTGTTTCCATCCTCTACCTTGTCTTATTCCCTCGCATTATACACACACACACTAACATACACACACTACTACACCCTTACACTAACATGCACTACACTGCCGGGAGATAGGTCGGGAGATTAGAGCTTGTCCCAACTGGGGCGGTGCCTCACTGGTAGGAGATACCTGGTTGCGGAAAACCCCGCCAGCCGACTGTAGGTTGGAGCCGAATCTCGCCATATAGCTTGGGACGACCACCGCCCCATCTCAAGAAAAATATGCACTACACTTATGAGACCAATGACCCTAGTAGTTGAATCACTACTAGGAATCACTAACAGCCAATCAATCGGTTCTGCTGGAAACCCGACTCCTCTATTCTTTGGGCGCGGCTGTTAAAAAGATGTGGGGATATGTTGGAAGAAATTGTGGACGGTTAGGACTCCCAGACCAGAATGGGAGATCAAAATACGCAGAAAATTTATTCCACAAGTAGGCTTCATTTTTCTGGAAATTTAATATGAGGATTTATAAATTACATAAGTTGTAGAGTTATGAACGTTCTATTGTCTTAATAAATAAACTAGTAGTGTGACAACAGCACGTACTTTCAATATTTATAGTGCTTACGTAATATTCATTTACATTTCATTTAATATTTCATCTTTTTCTAGAAAATTCATTTCAGCAAAATTGATATGAGTTTTGCATTTGAAATTTTCGCTTTTACGAGGTGTTAATGAAAATCGGATTTGTACTGAATTTATAAGCCCACTTTGCTCTAATACAGGAACGCCTGTAAAATACATGGTTATATGATTGTGATTTGTATCAACACAAATTTGACAATTAAATGCGTAATTTAGCCTTGAAAATAGAATAATACTACCCAGCGGTGGATGTGGCAGTTGTCGATGCAGCTCATGCAGCGCAAGATTGTTGCATTGCGGTGTTGTCAGCGCAGCGATGTTAAGACAATAATGGTAGATTCGTTTGGCATATGTGCTAGGCGAATATTTTCTTATCAACTCTTGTGAATAATGTCCATTTCCATTCGTATTCAGAATTCAACTTGTTTATGGGTTAGGCTGACGATCCTATAGTTTAAGAAAACGTTCTCAGAATACGCTTCTGCTCATAGTATGTCATAAACACAGTTTTAATTGTTAATTGACTCCAATACAGTTTTGAATTTTGTCAATTTTTGAAAAATCAGGGATTTGAGAAAAAAGCGACGTGCTCTTAAGCGTTCTTTACGCTATACGATATCAAAATTTAATAAAAAGATTTGGTGCCGTTTTCGAGAAACAAAATGTTTAAAAATGAAAAATTGCCTTTATTTCACGCAAAATTTCACAAAAACTACTCAAATTTTCGAAACATTGTTCAGGAACATACTTCAAAATCTTATCTTTAAAGACCGAATTACACTAAAGAAAAAATCTCTATCTTCAATATTTTAGTTCTGGAAAGACGCCGAAAAGAAAATAAACTTTTGTAAAATTAGAAAAAAAAGAATTTCAACAAAAATGAGGCCTTGATGATTTTTTATAACTTTGAAACTGGCCCAGAGGCTTCATGTAAAGAAACTCTCAAAATTAAAACATCATCTTCAAATTCAAGGGGTCGCGGCATCGTTCAGATCAATTGGGAAATATCAACTTTGTAAAAAATCGGCTTAGCGCTTTAGGCTCTAGCTTTGACGTGACGGAAGGACGGACTGACATTTTACCGTCAATGGATATTTCCGAATGAAGTACCCACAAAACAAATGTTAAAGGAAGTAATTTACTATTTATAGGGACAAGAATTATTCCCTTTTTCATTACGAGAGCCGGGCAATAAGAGATTTTTGTCGAAAATTTTTCATTTTCCCCCAACATTACAGTAATTAGGTCGATAAGAGCTTAATATTTTGTAACAGTCTTGAAAAACAGACTTTACTCTCATTTAAAATATTTTTGGGGTACATCATCGCGGTCGATCGAACAAACATACTACCTTAGATTCAGTTTTCCAACGGAAATCATTGCAATACATGCATGCAATGTGATTACTAATATTAAATGTATCGTGTTATTGAACATTAAAGAATTTCGTAGAATGTCTTCTTTAAATCTTATTGTATCATTATGGGAGTCATCCATAAATTACGTAACGCTAAAGGGAGGAAGGAGATCTGAGGCAGTGTTACGCTGCGTTAGATAGTGATAGGGAAGTGGTAGGGGGAGGGGTTATTGAAAATACTCCAAATTTGCGTTATGTAATTTATGGATGGCCACGCTGATCTAATCCTTTTCGGGAATTTTGCGTTTTAAATTTTAAAAATTCTTTCAAAATTATGGTTTTATCAATAATTTGTTATATGTAGAGACCAGTTTCTATGTAATTGTGTCTTTTTTTTGTCATTCTACTTATAGTTCTCAAAATTGTATCTTGGCGAATCGTCGCCATCTTGACACAATATCAACTTTTTTCGTTGCATATATTTACATATTTAGTACTATATCACATATTTTGCTATTTTCCCAAACTATTTTTTATTCATTCAATTTTCTTCAATTTTATTACATATTTTCTATGAAAAGAAGTATTAAAAAATATCAGCATTTTTTCCTACATTACTACTGCGTGCTGTCGAGGTAAGCTGCATGTCGAGGTGCGTGCGGTCGAGGTGCTGTCGAGGTAAGCTGCAGTCGGATGCTCTCACATTGCGGCGCCCCTGCTGCAGTTATCTCATAGGCGGGAAGTGCGCGTCAGTGATGGAAATAGTTTTCACCTTTAGGTGTGAAAAGTACCACTGATACATTTCGTGACCTTAAAAGTTAACTTCCCAGAAACATTGGCGATCGCCAATGTACAACAATTTGACGAGATTGCTGCACTCTGCAGGGATTGTTGGTCGCAGATATCGCCAGTTGTACGATGGCTTCCATTGCGTCTTGCCTGGCTGTTAAACGACGGTCCTGGATAGCAATGGACGAAGCTTTTACTACTGAAGGGAAAGTAGTATCGTGCAAAAGTGTGGATCAATTTATGTTCTCCAAATTATTTTAAAACGTTTGTGTTATTTTTAAAATTTGTTTAGCAATTTTTTGTAAATGTAATTTCATATTATTTAAATGTTCGATTTATAATTAGTGTATTTGAATATTTTATGCGATTTTACATATTTATCACATACTCTTACTGTTTTCAGTACACATTTATGTACATATTTCGAACTTTCATACTACATCTTTTTCCGGTCTCTAGTTGTAAGCGTAAGATACTGGCAGCCCTCCTCCTGGTCCGCCACGGCGTGGCACCCATCGGACCTTGGGCGTCCGTCGGCCGAGCACAGGGGCGCCCCTATCGGCGGCGCTGCGCAACGCCATTTGCATTGCTAATTGCGATCGCTCCGGCGGGCGGGCGCGGCGGACGCGCCAGGGGTCAGCCAGGAGGGGTGGGGGTGCGGCGTGCCGTTGCTCAATTTGTCTTCTCCGTTTTCGCGCACGCAGTTGCAAAGCGAGGAAAATTTTCCTCTGATAAGTTGGTATCGCGCGAAAGAAAACCCGGTGAGTTTTCTTGTTTTTGTTCGAAAGATGCATAACGCTGCGGTTTTGAATATTTAAAGCGGCGGCGACGGCGGCGGTGGCTGTAGGTGGAGTGGGGAAGGGGAGGGGAGGGGGAAGGAGAGGGGGAATACGTTCAACACTCGCGCTCGCGCGGTGGATTCTCAGCGAGTCCGCCATGTAATGTGGCGGAAACTCACCCACTTCTCTCTTTTTGAGTGTTCGCACAGTGCGCGTTGATGAATTGACCAATGTACGAAGTGTAATTATTCATTGAAAAACAGTATTTTCTTGTCATTGAAATATTTGTTCTCTCTCTCTCTCTCCCTCTTTCACTAACTCACTAATTCACTCACTCAGTCTCTGTCTCTGTCTCTCTCACTCTTTCTCTATCCGTCTTTCTCTCTCACTCTTTCTCTGTCTCTGTCTCTCTCACTGTTCCTCTGTCTGTTTCTGTCTCTCTCACTCTTTCTCGGTCTGTCTGTCTCTCTCTGTGACACACACAGACACACATACTCACTCACTCCTGCGAGTGGAACTCCACCATTGGGCCTCTATTGCAACCAATCTTTTTCTATCTTGCCATTCACCTTCTTTGATGTGTTGGTCTCTTATTGTCTGTCGCATACCATCTTGGCATGTAAGTCTTGGGCTGCGTCTCCTCTTTCTGAGCATTAGCACCTGGTCCTCCAAGTTTTTAACGATCATCTTTCCTCCGGCATCCATATAAGGTGACCGTATTATTTTAACCGGCTCTCTTCTATTGTATCCACTACATCCGGAATGATACCCATTTTCTTCCCAGTATTGTCATTTCTGATTTATCTAATTAAGGTTACATCGCAAGCTGCGTCACCAGAACTCCATTTCCGATGCCTAATTTTTTTCTCCCACTACTCAGTACCGCACAGTGTTGTTTTCCCCAATTGCTTGATACATTTTAAGCAATTCTTAGCAATATTTTTAATTCCTTATTATTAATTGCAATTGCCGGATAGAAAATTTTCCTATCCGAATGTGATGTTTAATTTCATATTTGCTGCTTTCTTGGTCAGTTAAAACTGCTCTAAATCACAGCACTTAATAACCGAGCTATCTTCCATTGCTAAACTTTTTCTGACTCTCCTACCACCATGTACTCTGTCGTTTTGAAATTGATTGTCAAGCTCTCTGTTCCGTCTTCTGAGCCGTTGCTGACCTCTTCTTACTCTTCGTTGATTTTGGTCTGTCCTGTTCTTTGGCTCCACATCCTGCTACTGGCCTTGGACGACCAGCGTTGGCCAGTCCTCTCGGCCGTGGGATAAGGGGTTCGCGTAGTTAACACGAAGACATCCCTCCACCGTATACCCCGATGTTCATAACCGGGCTTCCTCATCGTCACACACCAATAGATGCTGGGACATTTGTAAGGAAAGCGCACTGATATAATTTGCCTCACCCGGGAATCGAACCCGTCGAAGCGAACCAACGAGGTCTTGGTTTTGGTCTACCCCGTGCATTTAATTTCACCGGTACCCACCAGATATATGTGACGGGGCATCCACAGATCCGCCACATGCAAAGGCGTTCGATGGGGGCCCAGCAATCTCACGCGGGATTATTGTTTTTTAACAATAGCTTTGCTGCGTCGAAGTTAATGGAGGAAATTACATGAAGGCTATGCGCACATAAGGCGCGATTGACACGCTTATTTTTGAAGAACGGCTCCTGAGCTTTGGAGAACGACGCTTCCGCTCAGCGCACAGCCGCTGCTCCCGGAAGCCGATCTGCGCAAGCGCATCTTCGCTTAAATTTCAAGATCTTTCCTAAAAAGCAACTGTGTAAAACGGATCTTTTGCTGCCAAGAAATTGTGCGTCCGCCACATCACGTTAGTCATAGCCATTTCCTTTTCGCCAGTCCTAATTGGCCGTGTGTGTGTGTGTGTATGCAGAACTGATAAGTTTCCGAGTTAAAGATTTCTTTAATATAGAGTTTTTCTTGCACATTGGGTCATCAAAAATAAATATCTTAAAACGGTTGTAATAAATAGTTGTATGTGATGAATTAAACATTATCTTTCTGTTATTGAATTCCGTGACTCCTGAGCTATTTTTCTATGTTCTACAAATATGTTAGTATTTCTTGTTACTTTTGTTTTATGAAAAGGAACAGTGACAATAATATCGTATATTTTTTAAAGAATGAAAACATAATCTGTATTTTTCTTTGTTTCAGGTAAGAACGGAGTTTTCTCTTCCGACTTCGATGTAAATTATTTACCGAATCGATAGTGAAAATGAAGTCATCACGTGGTTCTTTAGACCTTGCAGTCTTGGAGTTTGTGATGAAGTTGATGCGGTCAGTATCGCTTTGCAGTATCCTTAAATATAAACTGGGAGATACAATGTATGTGGTCTAGGTAGCTCATATCAATTAAACAATCCCATTAGATAAATGTAAATATCAATCACCCCTATCCAACTGGATTTTTTGAATGGCCGGGAGGACACAAACACTATGTCCTGATGGCCTGCTTACTATTTCTTATTAAATACGGAAATACTGTACATTACTCTAAGGAGGGTTCTTTGGATAATTCTTCTTTCTAGGACTTTTATCCAAGCGGTAGCCGGTTACCCATTACGACACAATGAGACGCAAATTCGATTGATTGATTGATTGATTCGTGTTTCCGGGCGCGTCAACTGCTCAGGTCATTAGTCCCGTAAGTGTAGTGCGTGTTTTACTCGGGAGGTGGCGACGATCTTTTCCCCGCTGGATGGCGAGATCTGGCGCCGACCTACCGTCGACTAGCGGGGTTTTCCCCCCAACCAAGTATCTCCCACCAGCGGGGCACCGCCCCAGCCGGGACAAGTTGTAAGCTCCCGACCGGTCTCCCGGCATGTGTGGTTGTGTAGTGCATGTTAGTGTAAGTGTGTGTGTAAGAGGGAGAGGATAGGACAAGGATGAGGAAGGAAAGATCGCGCGCGGTCCGTGGCCCGTTTGTTAGGGTACTGCTCCGGCATTCGCCTGGTGTTGATCGGAGAAACCACGGAAAACTACCGATCAGAGCAGCCGGCCGCTAGAATTCTCCTCCAGACAGCGACTGAATTCGACCTAGCTGACCGCAAATTCGAGCATACACTAGACACCAACACACTCGCGGGATCCTCTCAGGCCCTCCGCGACATCACATACATGAGAGACAAAGGACGAACAACCACGCCCAAGGCGGAACTCGAACTCGTGACCCTTCGGACCGTGAGACGATTGGCCGTTCGCATCAATGGCTTCGCTCTGCCCCCAGATGCAGAGAGAAGTGCATTTCCTTGCGCCGGCGATTCCGCCACTTTATATCCAGTATAGTCAGCAACATTAAAACTGTGCAATATAGTTTGCATTGGGAACCACCAATTTATCGAAAATCAATATAAATATATTCGAAAATCGTCATGATGCGTCCAATTGTTATCATTTCTTCTCAATTCCTAAATTCTTCCTGGAGGTCCGATGAGAGGATGTTACATGACGGCGGTTGCGCTACTCTCTGAATCTTGGGCCTCTACCACCTGCCGCTTCCCTGCCACGTGCCTGCGGCGGCCGGCCAGCTGCAGCTCCTCCGAGCGGCAGCAGGCCGCGGGCGGGCGTCGCGCTGGCGGGGCGGAGGAGGCACGGGAGCAGAGCAGAGCAGAGCGGAGCGCACGGGCGGCCGCCCCCCGCTCCCACCTGCTCACTGTCGTCCGATCGTCGTTTCTTCGTTAGTCCGTTGGTTCGTCCTTTCTCAGTTGCTCGTTCGCCCATGCATTCCACTCGTCTGTCTGTTCCACCCGCCGAACCACCTCCCCATTCACAGCTGCCCGCCCTCCGCCGGACTGTCCGTCCGCCCGTCCACTCGCCCGCCTCGGCCCGTGCGCCCGCCGCCATCGCATGCCGCCACCCAATCCCGTCACTGAGGGCGCGGCCGGATCAAAAATTCATGCGCGCGCGCCCGCTTCGGCAGCGCACACCGCCGCCGCTCCGCCCCGCCCCACCACCCCGTTCTCCACGCTCGCGCCCTTCCGGCCTGGGAGGGCGGACGGGCGATGGGCAATTCAGCCGTGGGCGAACGCCGCCCGGCGCCGACCTCCCCTCGCTCGCCACTGAGGCCGTCGCTCCATCTTGACGCCGCCCACGCCGCACTCATGTCCATGCCCACGCCCTCGCCCTCCCCGTCACCCTCACCCTCCCCATCTCCCTCGCCCTCACCCTCGCCTTCACCCTCGCCTTCACCCTCACCCTCGCCATCGCCATCGTCCTTGCCCGCGCCCCCGCTCTCTCCAACGCTCTCACTCTCTCTATCGCCCTCACCCTCGCCCTCCCTATCACCCTCCCCTCCCCATCACCCTCATCCTCGCCTTCACCCTCGCCTTAGCCCTCACCCTCACCCTCTCCATTGCCCTTGCCCTCCCCATCACCCTCCCCCTCCCCCTCCCCCATTCCCTCGCCCTCACCCTCGCCTTCACCCTCACCCTCACCCTCGCCATCGCCATCGTCGTTGCCCGCGCCCCCGCTCTTTCCAACGCTCTCACTCTCTCCATCGCCCTCACCCTCGCCCCTCCCCATCACCCTCCCCCTCCCCATCGCCTTCACCCTCACCCTCTCCATTGCCCTTGCCCTCCCCATCATCCTCACTCTCCCCATCGCCCTTGCTCTCGCCCTCACCCTTACCCTCGCCATCGCCATCGCAATCGCCCTCGTCCTTGCCCGCGCCCTCGCCTTCACTCATGCCCTCGCCCTCACTCTCCCCATCGCCCTTGCTCTCGCCCTCACCCTTACCCTCGCCATCGCCATCGCAATCGCCCTCGTCCTTGCCCGCGCCCTCGCCTTCACTCATGCCCTCGCCCTCGCTCTCTCCATCGCCCTCGCCCTCGCCTTCGCCCTCGCCCTCGCCATCGCCATCGCCTCCACCCTCGCTATCACCCTCGTCCTTGCCCGTGCCTTCGCCCTTTCCCTCGCCATCGCCCACGCGCTCGCTCTATCGGCGTCAGATGGTCGTTCCGGCGGCCGTTGCCCGCCCTCGTCGCCTCACCTTGATCACGCGCGCCGCTCTCCCCTCCCCCGCCTCCCACTCCTTTTTCTCATCGCGGAGGAACGCCGTCCGCGCCGCTCCATTCTCCGCGCGCCCATCCTTCCCTGTCCTTCCGCGTGCCCCCCCCCCCCGCCCGCCCTCATTCGCCAACTTGGCGCAGTCCCCCCCCCCCGGGGTTCGGAGCCTCGATTGTCCGCCCGCCGCCGCCGCCGGCGCTGTCGCCACCTTGGCCTCGGCCTCGTTGCATCCATTATTTGTCAGGGCGCCGCCCCCTCTGAATTTGTCGCTCCAAGCCGTTCCCTCTCAGGCTCTCAGCTCTCTCGGCCTCTTCTCGCCGCCGCTTCCTGCGGCCGCCTCCAAATCCCATTTCCCACTTTAACCACTGGGCTATCACCTCTTTTCCACGCCTGCGGACGACGGAGAGTTCGTCGAACCTCCTATCACTTTCTCCTTTTTCCGCAATTTGGCTGAATATGGCTTATGAAAGGTATGAAAGAGAAGGGAGCAGATGTTTCTACAATAACAGCTTATTGTGCTTTTCTAGCGTTACAATCCAAAAGCCTCTATCCAATCGTGCAATAACAATGTCGGACCTTTCTATTTACTAGCGAGTGGTAGATCTAAGTTTTTCGCCGTTCGCCGTAATACCAGACGATGTACCAGTTCCTAACCTAATCAACAAATTTCCAACATAATAAACGAAGCACTTGGAGTGGTCAGCGTAACGGTCATAAAAGCGCACTCGATCTCAGTCACTACCTATTCTCTCTTTCCGGGCGCCAGACCGTCCACTATACACCGGCCAACGCAGCTGGCCCAGACTCGCTCTCGTGGCTAGTTGTCCGATGGAGCGGGTAGTGCCTCGTCTTCAAAGTCAGCTGTGAACACAGCAAGTTGTATATCATACTGAATATTGTAATGCATAATTACCCACGATAATGCAATGAAAAAATAAGTTGTCCAAAACATATTTTTTAGCACGCTGTGCGCGAAAGCGGTTATTCCTGATTTTTTTTAGTCTGAAAAATAACTATTTTTTATTCTAAATATTAATGGAGACAACATTACAAAGCTTGTGCGAAACATGTGTAATGTTTCATGTTTTTTGACGACGTTTTCATTTATTACTTACGTACGACAGAGATACGATATTAACTCCAATCCATTTAGTTGTATTGATTTTTTTGTATTGATCTCACGTTTTTCAGCCTTGACAAAAATTTACGTTTTCAGAATAAAACTTTACCAAGTTCTTCATTATTATTGAAAAAAGTAAGAGTATCTATAGCAAAATCAAACTCTTATCTGAATACTGGTCCATTTGCCTCATACTTTCTTCTCTTATTTTTTCATCTACATTTTCTTTCCATTTATTTTATTTTTACTGGCAATTTGCGTTACGAGGATCTTACAGAGATTTCAAGAGATTGGATTTTGAAAGTGGTTTATTTAATGAGAATAGTAATCCGATATATATGATACAAAAGATTATTAATGTCATCCATGTGAGGAATTTTTGTTTGTGTGTTATGCCAATTACCACGGAGATTTCTTAAAGTAGTTGAGACTGTAGTGAAAACTCCATGGCAGAAAACTGTGCACGAGCTGACGCGAGGGATCTTAAGAGTTGTGAGCGATGATTAGCAGTAGCAAAACCTTCCTTGAACCACCCTGACTCCTTCTTTCTCCTGCATCTGGAACTGGGTGATATGAAGGGCGCACAGTATGGCCTTCCGAGCCACAGTAGCGCTCACTTCAGTGAGGATGATTCTCCTGTGTGCTGCGTGCTGGCTTGGCGTGCTGTCTTTGCAAGTTGCACACAAGTGACCGTTCACACGATAATAGCTTCATTAATGGGGAGGTGCGGAGAGAGCCGCACCTCGGCGTTCATCCAGCCTCAGCCGGCAAGAAGGCAATTTTTAGAGAGATGTACACGCAAGCTTCCGCGGCTCGAGTTCATTTCTTCTCGGCTGTCCGGGTGACGCCGCGTCGTTGGCAGAGAGGCCGACGTTTCGCCTAACATGTCGTAGGCTTCCTCAGGGCAGTGACACGACATTGTGTGCGTCCAGTATTATATATTGTTCTGACTGGGCGCTCGGGTGGGGCAGGTGCGCCGTGATTGGCGGAGAGGTCCCTCCGATTGGCTGGCGGATGGGGCCAACCCGGGCCCCGCGCTAGTCGTCCCCGTGGTCGGACGGCGGCGAACAGCCCCGTGACAGTCCCGAATGGCTGGTAGAAGGGACTTCCAGACGTGGTTTAAATTGAGGCCTGCGTCCGCGTTGAAATTGTGCGGCCTTCTATTAATTTCCAGAGCCTCTTTGATTCGCCTGGGCCAGTACCGGTTTTCTTTATGCAGGAGCCGGGTCTTGTCAAAATCTATAGCGTGTCCCGTGGTCTCCGAGTGGTGCGCTATAGCCGAACGGTTGGTATGATTTCGGTTATAGTGGGCGATATGTTCTCTGAGCCGTTCAAGCACAGTGCGCCCGGTCTCGCCGATGTACATTCTGCCGCAGCTGCAGGGAACTTCATATACACCTGCCGACTGGAGAGGTGGTAACGCATCTTTAATGCGTACCAAGGCGTTGTGCAACTTGTCGGGAGCTGTGAACACTGTGCGGATGTTGTTTTTCCGTAATAATTTTCCCACTCGATCCGTGACGCTGCGGACGTAGGGAAGCACGGCTAATCGAGTGCGATCACTTTCCTTTGTCTCCGAAGAAGCGTGGTGACCTTCACCGTTGCCACGGCCCTCGGAGACACCGCGACCGTCGCATTGCCGCAACCTTCAGGGTGGCCCGTAGCACGGGAAAGTGCTCTTTTGATCGCTGTCCGCGAATAGCCGTTGGCTCGGAACGTATGTTCAAGTTTCTGGAGTTCTTTAGGAAGAGAGCGCTCGTCGCATACCTTGACAGCTCTGGTGGTCAGTGTCTTTAGAACACCTAGTTTTATGGACGGATGGTGATGCGAATCTGCGTGCAGGTATCTGTCCGTGTGGGTTGGTTTTCGGTAGACTGAGTGTCCCAAGGTGCCATCATCCCGTTTAGTGACGAGAACATCTAAGAAGGGCAGACAGTTGTTCACTTCCGTCTCCATAGTAAACTTGATGTTGTGATGGATATTGTTGAGGAACCGTAGAAATTCTTCTAATAATTCCGGTCCGTGAGGCCATATTACGAAAGTATCATCCACGTACCGAACCCAGAGAGATGGTTTATGTTGGGCGTTCCGTAGAGCCTCGGTCTCAAACGCTTCCATGAATAGATTGGCAGCGATGGGTGACAGAGGCGAGCCCATAGCCGCTCCTTCCACTTGGGCGTAGAACCGGTCTTGGTACTGGAAGAAGGTGGAATTCAGGCAGAAGGCAGCCAAATCTGCCCATTCTGTCGGCTGGCTCCTTTCCTGTAATTTCTGACGCATCACTTCCACGGCTTCGTTTACCGGAACTTTGGTGAACAAAGATGTCACGTCAAAGCTGACCAGCAAGTCACCCTCGTTTAGTCTTTGTTGCCGAATGATGTCCACGAAGTGCGAAGAGTTCCGTACGGCGTATCGCATGTCTTCACCGAGCCGGCGCGAGGTGATCGGCGACCAGTCTCGCAAGAGAATGGGTAGGTGAATTGATGGCGCTGACGATGGGACGTAGCGGCACGTCGGTCTTATGCACTTTGGGTAGGCCGTAAAACCTGGGCGTCGACGAGTTGTTCCGACATAACGCCAACTTCTTCGTAGCCTCAATGCAATGGGAGTTTCGAATCCGCGAGGCGGTCTCCGTTCTTACCTTGTTCACCGGGTTTTGCTCCAGAAGCGTATACGTGGAGTCGTCGGCGAGGATGGAGGCCACTTTATCATGGTAATCTGTGGCTTTCATGATAACCGTGGCATTACCTTTGTCCGCTGGTACAATAAGAAGATCTCGTCTGTCTCGCAAAGCCTTTAATGCCAAGCGCTCTTCCTTTACTAAGTTATTACGGGGAGCTCGTGCGTGTTTAACTATCCTGGCGGTGTTTCTCC
>JAHLJT010003656.1:4155002-4379548 GCA_031308135.1 Acheta domesticus | reverse complement strand
ATCCGTTGATACACTGATCCACCTGAGCCGATTTGATGAAGATGGCGTGTCCCAGTGTCTAAATCTAGAGTATGTAGTTGGTATCTAAAACTCCTGGCGGCGTCGGGAGTGGACCGCTAGGACCGTCCATAGGATGCACTGCAGTGACATCCGTTGATACCTGATCCACCTGAGCCGATTTGATGAGATGGCGTGTCCCAGTGTCTAAATCTAGAGTATGTATTGGTATCTAAACTCCTGGCGCCTGTCGGGATGGAACCTAGGACCTCCCGAAAGGGCACTGCAGTGACATCCGTTTATACACTGATCCACCTGAGCCGATTTGAATAAGATGGCGTGTCCCTTGTCTACATCTAATAGTATGTAGTTGGTATCTAAAACTCCTGGCGGCGTCGGGAGTGGAACCTAGGACCGTCCAGTAGAGGCACTGCAGTGAATCCGTTGATACCCTGATCCACCTGAGCCGATTGATGAGATGGCGTGTCCCAGTGTCTAATCTAGAGTATGTAGTTGGTATCTAACTCCTGGCGGCGTCGGGAGTGGGAACCAGGACCTTTCCGTCAGTAGGCACTGCAGTGGCATCGTTGATACACTGATCCACCTGAGCCGATTTGATGAAGATGGCGTGTCCCAGTGTCTAAATCTAGAGTATGTAGTTGGTATCTAAACTCCTGGCGCGTCGGGAGTGGAACCTAGGACCGTCCCGTAGGAGGCACTGCATTGACATCCGTTGATACCTGATCCACCTGATCCGATTTGATGAAGATGGCGTGTCCCAGTGTCTAAATCTTAGTATGTAGTTGGGTATCTAACTCCTGGGGCGTCCGGGAGTGGAAACTAGGACCGTCCATAGGAGGACTGCAGTGACATCCGTTGATACCTGATCCACCTGAGCCGATTTGATGAAGATGGCGTGTCCAGTGTCTAAATCTAGAGTATGTAGTTGGTATCTAACTCCTGGCGGGCGTCGGGAGTGGACCTAGGACCGTCCCGTAGGATGCACTGCAGTGACATCCGTTGATACCTGATCCACTGAGGCCGTTTGATGATATAGCGTGTCCCAGTGTCTAAATCTAGAGTATGTAGTTGGTATCTAACTCCTGGGCGGCGTCGGGAGTGGACCTAGGACCGTCCATAGGAGGCACTGGGGGGGGGGAGGGGGGCGTGACATCCGTTTGATACACTGCTCCCACCTGCGCCGATTTGATGAGATGGCGTGTCCCAGTGTCTAAATCTAGAGTATGTAGTTGGTATCTAAACTCCTGGCGGCGTCGGGAGTGGAACCTAGGACCGCCAAGGAGGCACTGCATGACATCCGTTTGATACATTGATCCACCTGAGCCGATTTGATGAAGATGCGTGTCCCAGTGTCTAAATCTAGAGTAGTTAGTTGGTATCTAACTCCTGGCGGCGTCGGGAGTGGAACCTAGGACCGTCCAGTAGGAGGCACTGCAGTGACATCCGTTGATCACTGATCCACCTGAGCCGATTTGATGAAGATGGCGTGTCCCAGTGTCTAAATCTAGAGTATGTATTGGTATCTAAACTCCCTCCCCCCCCCCCCCCCCCCCTGGCGGCCGCGGTCGGGAGTGGAACCTAGGCCGTCCAGTAGAGGCAACTGCAGTGACATCCGTTGATACACCGATCCACCTGAGCCGATTTGATGAAGATGGCGTGTCCCAGTGTCTAAATCTAGAGTATGTAGTTGTATCTAAACTCCTGGCGGCGTCGGGAGTGGAATCCTAGGACCGTCCAGTAGGAGGCACTGCAGTGACATCCGTTGATTACAACAGTGATCCACCTGAGCCGATTTGAATGAAGAATGGCGTGTCCCAGTGTCTAATCTAGAGTATGTAGTTGGTATCTAACTCCTGCGGCGTCGGGAGTGGAACCTAGGACCATCCAGCAGAGGCACTGCAGTGACATCCGTTGATACACTGACCACCTGAGCCGATTTGATGAAGATGGCGTGTCCCAGTGTCTAAATCTAGAGTATGTAGTTGGTATCTAACTCCTGGCGGCGTCGGAGTGGAACCTAGGACCGTCCAGTAGGAGGCACTGCAGTGACATCCGTTGATACACTGATCCACCTGAGCCGATTTGATGAAGATGGCGTGTCCCAGTGTCTAAATCTAGAGTATGTAGTTGGTATCTAAACTCCTGGCGGCGTCGGGAGTGGAACCTAGGACCGTCCAGTAGGAGGCACTGCAGTGACATCCGTTGATACACTGATCCACCTGAGCCGATTTGATGAAGATGGCGTGTCCCAGTGTCTAAATCTAGAGTATGTAGTTGGTATCTAAACTCCTGGCGGCGTCGGGAGTGGAACCTAGGACCGTCCAGTAGGAGGCACTGCAGTGACATCCGTTGATACACTGATCCACCTGAGCCGATTTGATGAAGATGGCGTGTCCCAGTGTCTAAATCTAGAGTATGTAGTTGGTATCTAACTCCTGGCGGCGTCGGGAGTGGAACCTAGGACCGTCCAGTAGGAGGCACTGCAGTGACATCGTTGATACACTGATCCACCTGAGCCGATTTGATGAAGATGGCGTGTCCCAGTGTCTAAATCTAGAGTATGTAGTTGGTATCTAAACTCCTGGCGGCGTCGGGAGTGGAACCTAGGACCGTCCAGTAGGAGGCACTGCAGTGACATCCGTTGATACACTGATCCACCTGAGCCGATTTGATGAAGATGGCGTGTCCCAGTGTCTAAATCTAGAGTATG
The DNA here is from genome assembly GCA_031308135.1 of Acheta domesticus. Lineage (NCBI taxonomy): Eukaryota > Metazoa > Arthropoda > Insecta > Orthoptera > Gryllidae > Acheta > Acheta domesticus. Next base: position 4,376,820 of record JAHLJT010003656.1, on the reverse strand, counting down.
TAGTTGGTATCTAAACTCCTGGCGGCGTCGGGAGTGGAACCTAGGACCGTCCAGTAGGAGGCACTGCAGTGACATCCGTTGATACACTGATCCACCTGAGCCGATTTGATGAAGATGGCGTGTCCCAGTGTCTAAATCTAGAGTATGTAGTTGGTATCTAAACTCCTGGCGCGCGTCGGGAGTGGAACCTAGGACCGTCCAGTAGGAGGCACTGCAGTGACATCCGTTGATACACTGATCCACCTGAGCCGATTTGATGAAGATGGCGTGTCCCAGTGTCTAAATCTAGAGTATGTAGTTGGTATCTAAACTCCTGGCGGCGTCGGGAGTGGAACCTAGGACCGTCCAGTAGGAGGCACTGCAGTGACATCCGTTGATACACTGATCCACCTGAGCCGATTTGATGAAGATGGCGTGTCCAGTGTCTAAATCTAGAGTATGTAGTTGGTATCTAAACTCCTGGCGGCGTCGGGAGTGGAACCTAGGACCGTCCAGTAGGAGGCACTGCAGTGACATCCGTTGATACACTGATCCACCTGAGCCGATTTGATGAAGATGGCGTGTCCCAGTGTCTAAATCTAGAGTATGTAGTTGGTATCTAAACTCCTGGCGGCCGTCGGGAGTGGAACCTAGGACCAGTCCAGTAGAGGCACTGCAGTGACATCCGTTGATACACTGATCCACCTGAGCCGATTTGATGAAGATGGCGTGTCCCAGTGTCTAAATCTAGAGTATGTAGTTGGTAATCTAAACTCCTGGCGGCGTCGGGAGTGGAACCTAGGACCGTCCAGTAGGAGGCACTGCAGTGACATCCGTTGATACACTGATCCACCTGAGCCGATTTGATGAAGATGGCGTGTCCCAGTGTCTAAATCTAGAGTATGTAGTTGGTATCTAAACTCCTGGCGGCCGTCGGGAGTGGAACCTAGGACCATCCAGCAAGAGGCACTGCAGTGACATCCGTTGATACACTGATCCACCTGAGCCGATTTGATGAAGATGGCGTGTCCCAGTGTCTAAATCTAGAGTATGTAGTTGGTATCTAAACTCCTGGCGGCGTCGGGAGTGGAACCTAGGACCAGTCCAGTAGGAGGCACTGCAGTGACATCCGTTGATACACTGATCCACCTGAGCCGATTTGATGAAGATGGCGTGTCCCAGTGTCTAAATCTAGAGTATGTAGTTGGTATCTAAACTCCTGGCGGCGTCGGGAGTGGAACCTAGGACCGTCCAGTAGAGGCACTGCAGTGACATCCGTTGATACACTGATCCACCTGAGCCGATTTGATGAAGATGGCGTGTCCCAGTGTCTAAATCTAGAGTATGTAGTTGGTATCTAAACTCCTGGCGGCGTCGGGAGTGGAACCTAGGACCGTCCAGTAGGAGGCACTGCAGTGACATCCGTTGATACACTGATCCACCTGAGCCGATTTGATGAAGATGGCGTGTCCCAGTGTCTAAATCTAGAGTATGTAGTTGGTATCTAAACTCCTGGCGGCGTCGGGAGTGGAACCTAGGACCAGTCCAGTAAGGAGGCACTGCAGTGACATCCGTTGATACACTGATCCACCTGAGCCGATTTGATGAAGATGGCGTGTCCCAGTGTCTAAATCTAGAGTATGTAGTTGGTATCTAAACTCCTGGCGGCGTCGGGAGTGGAACCTAGGACCGTCCAGTAGGAGGCACTGCAGTGACATCCGTTGATACACTGATCCACCTGAGCCGATTTGATGAAGATGGCGTGTCCCAGTGTCTAAATCTAGAGTATGTAGTTGGTATCTAAACTCCTGGCGGCGTCGGGAGTGGAACCTAGGACCGTCCAGTAGGAGGCACTGCAGTGACATCCGTTGATACACTGATCCACCTGAGCCGATTTGATGAAGATGGCGTGTCCCAGTGTCTAAATCTAGAGTATGTAGTTGGTATCTAAACTCCTGGCGGCGTCGGGAGTGGAACCTAGGACCGTCCAGTAGGAGGCACTGCAGTGACATCCGTTGATACACTGATCCACCTGAGCCGATTTGATGAAGATGGCGTGTCCCAGTGTCTAAATCTAGAGTATGTAGTTGGTATCTAAACTCCTGGCGCCGTCGGGAGTGGAACCTAGGACCGTCCAGTAGGAGGCACTGCAGTGACATCCGTTGATACACTGATCCACCTGAGCCGATTTGATGAAGATGGCGTGTCCCAGTGTCTAAATCTAGAGTATGTAGTTGGTATCTAAACTCCTGGCGGCGTCGGGAGTGGAACCTAGGACCGTCCAGTAGGAGGCACTGCAGTGACATCCGTTGATACACTGATCCACCTGAGCCGATTTGATGAAGATGGCGTGTCCCAGTGTCTAAATCTAGAGTATGTAGTTGGTATCTAAACTCCTGGCGGCGTCGGGAGTGGAACCTAGGACCGTCCAGTAGGAGGCACTGCAGTGACATCCGTTGATACACTGATCCACCTGAGCCGATTTGATGAAGATGGCGTGTCCCAGTGTCTAAATCTAGAGTATGTAGTTGGTATCTAAACTCCTGGCGGCGTCGGGAGTGGAACCTAGGACCGTCCAGTAGGAGGCACTGCAGTGACATCCGTTGATACACTGATCCACCTGAGCCGATTTGATGAAGATGGCGTGTCCCAGTGTCTAAATCTAGAGTATGTAGTTGGTATCTAAACTCCTGGCGGCGTCGGGAGTGGAACCTAGGACCGTCCAGTAGAGGCACTGCAGTGACATCCGTTGATACACTGATCCACCTGAGCCGATTTGATGAAGATGGCGTGTCCCAGTGTCTAAATCTAGAGTATGTAGTTGGTATCTAAACTCCTGGCGCGTCGGGAGTGGAACCTAGGACCGTCCAGTAGGAGGCACTGCAGTGACATCCGTTGATACACTGATCCACCTGAGCCGATTTGATGAAGATGGCGTGTCCCAGTGTCTAAATCTAGAGTATGTAGTTGGTATCTAAACTCCTGGCGGCGTCGGGAGTGGAACCTAGGACCGTCCAGTAGGAGGCACTGCAGTGACATCCGTTGATACACTGATCCACCTGAGCCGATTTGATGAAGATGGCGTGTCCCAGTGTCTAAATCTAGAGTATGTAGTTGGTATCTAAACTCCTGGCGGCGTCGGGAGTGGAACCTAGGACCATCCAGCAAGAGGCACTGCAGTGACATCCGTTGATACACTGATCCACCTGAGCCGATTTGATGAAGATGGCGTGTCCCAGTGTCTAAATCTAGAGTATGTAGTTGGTATCTAAACTCCTGGCGCCGTCGGGAGTGGAACCTAGGACCATCCAGCAAGAGGCACTGCAGTGACATCCGTTGATACACTGATCCACCTGAGCCGATTTGATGAAGATGGCGTGTCCCAGTGTCTAAATCTAGAGTATGTAGTTGGTATCTAAACTCCTGGCGGCGTCGGGAGTGGAACCTAGGACCATCCAGCAAGAGGCACTGCAGTGACATCCGTTGATACACTGATCCACCTGAGCCGATTTGATGAAGATGGCGTGTCCCAGTGTCTAAATCTAGAGTATGTAGTTGGTATCTAAACTCCTGGCGGCGTCGGGAGTGGAACCTAGGACCATCCAGCAAGGAGGCACTGCAGTGACATCCGTTGATACACTGATCCACCTGAGCCGATTTGATGAAGATGGCGTGTCCCAGTGTCTAAATCTAGAGTATGTAGTTGGTATCTAAACTCCTGGCGGCGTCGGGAGTGGAACCTAGGACCGTCCAGTAGGAGGCACTGCAGTGACATCCGTTGATACACTGATCCACCTGAGCCGATTTGATGAAGATGGCGTGTCCCAGTGTCTAAATCTAGAGTATGTAGTTGGTATCTAAACTCCTGGCGGCCGTCGGGAGTGGAACCTAGGACCGTCCAGTAGGAGGCACTGCAGTGACATCCGTTGATACACTGATCCACCTGAGCCGATTTGATGAAGATGGCGTGTCCCAGTGTCTAAATCTAGAGTATGTAGTTGGTATCTAAACTCCTGGCGGCGTCGGGAGTGGAACCTAGGACCGTCCAGTAGGAGGCACTGCAGTGACATCCGTTGATACACTGATCCACCTGAGCCGATTTGATGAAGATGGCGTGTCCCAGTGTCTAAATCTAGAGTATGTAGTTGGTATCTAAACTCCTGGCGGCCGTCGGGAGTGGAACCTAGGACCGTCCAGTAGGAGGCACTGCAGTGACATCCGTTGATACACTGATCCACCTGAGCCGATTTGATGAAGATGGCGTGTCCCAGTGTCTAAATCTAGAGTATGTAGTTGGTATCTAAACTCCTGGCGGCGTCGGGAGTGGAACCTAGGACCGTCCAGTAGGAGGCACTGCAGTGACATCCGTTGATACACTGATCCACCTGAGCCGATTTGATGAAGATGGCGTGTCCCAGTGTCTAAATCTAGAGTATGTAGTTGGTATCTAAACTCCTGGCGGCGTCGGGAGTGGAACCTAGGACCGTCCAGTAGGAGGCACTGCAGTGACATCCGTTGATACACTGATCCACCTGAGCCGATTTGATGAAGATGGCGTGTCCCAGTGTCTAAATCTAGAGTATGTAGTTGGTATCTAAACTCCTGGCGGCGTCGGGAGTGGAACCTAGGACCGTCCAGTAGGAGGCACTGCAGTGACATCCGTTGATACACTGATCCACCTGAGCCGATTTGATGAAGATGGCGTGTCCCAGTGTCTAAATCTAGAGTATGTAGTTGGTATCTAAACTCCTGGCGGCGTCGGGAGTGGAACCTAGGACCGTCCAGTAGGAGGCACTGCAGTGACATCCGTTGATACACTGATCCACCTGAGCCGATTTGATGAAGATGGCGTGTCCCAGTGTCTAAATCTAGAGTATGTAGTTGGTATCTAAACTCCTGGCGGCGTCGGGAGTGGAACCTAGGACCGTCCAGTAGGAGGCACTGCAGTGACATCCGTTGATACACTGATCCACCTGAGCCGATTTGATGAAGATGGCGTGTCCCAGTGTCTAAATCTAGAGTATGTAGTTGGTATCTAAACTCCTGGCGGCGTCGGGAGTGGAACCTAGGACCGTCCAGTAGGAGGCACTGCAGTGACATCCGTTGATACACTGATCCACCTGAGCCGATTTGATGAAGATGGCGTGTCCCAGTGTCTAAATCTAGAGTATGTAGTTGGTATCTAAACTCCTGGCGGCGTCGGGAGTGGAACCTAGGACCGTCCAGTAGGAGGCACTGCAGTGACATCCGTTGATACACTGATCCACCTGAGCCGATTTGATGAAGATGGCGTGTCCCAGTGTCTAAATCTAGAGTATGTAGTTGGTATCTAAACTCCTGGCGGCGTCGGGAGTGGAACCTAGGACCGTCCAGTAGGAGGCACTGCAGTGACATCCGTTGATACACTGATCCACCTGAGCCGATTTGATGAAGATGGCGTGTCCCAGTGTCTAAATCTAGAGTATGTAGTTGGTATCTAAACTCCTGGCGGCGTCGGGAGTGGAACCTAGGACCGTCCAGTAGGAGGCACTGCAGTGACATCCGTTGATACACTGATCCACCTGAGCCGATTTGATGAAGATGGCGTGTCCCAGTGTCTAAATCTAGAGTATGTAGTTGGTATCTAAACTCCTGGCGGCGTCGGGAGTGGAACCTAGGACCGTCCAGTAGGAGGCACTGCAGTGACATCCGTTGATACACTGATCCACCTGAGCCGATTTGATGAAGATGGCGTGTCCCAGTGTCTAAATCTAGAGTATGTAGTTGGTATCTAAACTCCTGGCGGCGTCGGGAGTGGAACCTAGGACCGTCCAGTAGGAGGCACTGCAGTGACATCCGTTGATACACTGATCCACCTGAGCCGATTTGATGAAGATGGCGTGTCCAGTGTCTAAATCTAGAGTATGTAGTTGGTATCTAAACTCCTGGCGGCGTCGGGAGTGGAACCCTAGGACCGTCCAGTAGGAGGCACTGCAGTGACATCCGTTGATACACTGATCACCTGAGCCGATTTGATGAAGATGGCGTCGTCCCCAGTGTCTAAATCTAGAGTATGTAGTTGGTATCTAAACTCCTGGCGGCGTCGGGAGTGGAACTAGGACCGTCCAGTAGGAGGCACTGCAGTGACATCCGTTGATACCACTGATCCACCTGAGCCGATTTGATGAAGATGGCGTGTCCCAGTGTCTAATCTAGAGTATGTAGTTTGGTATCTAAACTCTCTGGCGGCGTCGGGAGTGGAACCTAGGACCGTCCAGTAGAGGCACTGCAGTGACATCCCGTTGATACACTGATCCACCTGAGCCGATTTGATGAAGATGGCGTGTCCCAGTGTCTAAATCTAGAGTATGTAGTTGGTATCTAAACTCCTGGCGGCGTCGGGAGTGGAACCTAGGACCGTCCAGCTAGGAGGCACTGCAGTGACATCCGTTGATACACTGATCCACCTGAGCCGATTTGATGAAGATGGCGTGTCCCAGTGTCTAACTCTAGAGTATGTAGTTGGTATCTAAACTCCTGGCGCCGTCGGGAGTGGAACCTAGGACCGTCCAGTAGGAGGCACTGCAGTGACATCCGTTGATACACTGATCCACCTGAGCCGATTTGATGAAGATGGCGTGTCCCCAGTGTCTAAATCTAGAGTATGTAGTGGTATCTAAACTCCTGGCGGCGTCGGGAGTGGAACCTAGGACCATTCCAGCAAGGAGGCACTGCAGTGACATCCGTTGATACACTGATCCACCTGAGCCGATTTGATGAAGATGGCGTGGTCCCCAGTGTCTAAAATCTAGAGTATGTAGTTTGGTATCTAAACTCCTGGCGGCCGTCGGGAGTGGAACCTAGGACCATCCAGCAAGAGGCACTGCAGTGACATCCGTTGATACCATTGATCCACCTGAGCCGATTTGATGAAGAGGCGTGTCCCAGTGTCTAAATCTAGAGTATGTAGTTGGTATCTAAACTCCTGGCGCCGTCGGGAGTGGAACCTAGGACCATCCAGCAAGAGGCACTGCAGTGACATCCGTTGATACACTGATCCACCTGAGCCGATTTGATGAAGATGGCGTGTCCCAGTGTCTAATCTAGAGTATGTAGTTGGTATCTAAACTCCTGGCGGCCGTCGGGAGTGGAACCTAGGACCATCCAGCAAGAGGCACTGCAGTGACATCCGTTGATACACTGATCCACCTGAGCCGATTTGATGAAGATGGCGTGTCCCAGTGTCTAATCTAGAGTATGTAGTTGGTATCTAAACTCCTGGCGGCCGTCGGGAGTGGAATACCTAGGACCATCCAGCAAGAGGCACTGCAGTGACATCCGTTGATACACTGATCCACCTGAGCCGATTTGATGAAGATGGCGTGTCCCAGTGTCCTAAATCTAGAGTATGTAGTTGGTATCTAAACTCCTGGCGGCCGTCGGGAGTGGAACCTAGGACAGTCCAGTAAGAGGCACTGCAGTGACATCCGTTGATACACTGATCCACCCTGAGCCGATTTGATGAAGATGGCGTGTCCCAGTGTCTAAATCTAGAGTATGTAGTTGGTATCTAAACTCCTGGCGGCGTCGGGATGTGGAACCTAGGACCAGTCCAGCAGGAGGCCACTGCAGTGACATCCGTTGATACACTGATCCACCTGAGCCGATTTGATGAAGATGGCGTGTCCCAGTGTCTAAATCTAGAGTATGTAGTTGGTATCTAAACTCCTGGCGGCCGTCGGGAGTGGAACCTAGGACCTCCAGTAGAGGCACTGCAGTGACATCCGTTGATACACTGATCCACCTGAGCCGATTTGATGAAGATGGCGTGTCCCAGTGTCTAAATCTAGAGTATGTAGTTGGTATCTAAACTCCTTGGCGGCGTCGGGAGTGGAACCTAGGACCGTCCAGTAGGAGGCACTGCAGTGACATCCGTTGTTACACTGATCCACCTGAGCCGATTTGAGTGAAGATGGCGTGTCCCAGTGTCTAAATCTAGAGTATGTAGTTGGTATCTAAACTCCTGGCGGCGTCGGGAGTGGAACCTAGGTACCGTCCAGTAGGAGGCACTGCAGTGACCATCGTTGATACAATGACCACCTGAGGCCGATTTGATGAAGATGGCGTGTCCCAGTGTCTAAATCTAGAGTATGTAGTTGGTATATAAAACTCCTCGGCGGCGTCGGGAGTGGGCAACCTAGGAACGTCCAGTAGAGGCACTGCAGTGACATCCGTTGATACACTGATCCACACTCGAGCCGCTTTGATGAAGATGGCGTGTCCCCAGGTGTCTAATTCTCGAGTATTTATTTGGTATCTAAACTCCTGGCGCCGTCTGGAGTGGAACCTAGGACCAGTCCAGTAAGGAGGCACTGCAGTGACATCCGTTGATACACTTGATCCACCTGAGCCGATTGATGAAGATGGCGTGTCCCAGTGTCTAAATCTAGAGTATGTAGTTGGTATCTAAACTCCTGGCGCCGTCGGGAGTGGAACCTAGGGACCATCCAGCAAGAGGCACTGCAGTGACATCCGTTGATACACTGATCCACCTGAGCCGATTTGATGAAGATGGCGTGTCCCCAGTGTCTAAATCTAGAGTATGTAGTTGGTATCTAAACTCCTGGCGGCCGTCGGGAGTGGAACCTAGGACCGTCCAGCAGGAGGCACTGCAGTGACATCCGTTGATACACTGATCCACCTGAGCCGATTTGATGAAGATTGGCGTGTCCCCAGTGTCTAAATCTAGAGTATGTAGTGGTATTAAACTCCTGGCGGCGTCGGGAGTGGAACCTAGGACCGTCCAGTAGGAGGCACTGCAGTGACCTCCGTTGATACACTGATCCACCTGAGCCGATTTGATGAAGATGGCGTGTCCCAGTGTCTAAATCTAGAGTATGTAGTTGGTATCTAAACTCCTGGCGGCGTCGGGAGTGGAACCTAGGACCGTCCAGTAGGAGGCACTGCAGTGACATCCGTTGATACACTGATCCACCTGAGCCGATTTGATGAAGATGGCGTGTCCCAGTGTCTAAATCTAGAGTATGTAGTTGGTATCTAAACTCCTGGCGGCGTCGGGAGTGGAACCTAGGACCGTCCAGTAGGAGGCACTGCAGTGACATCCGTTGATACACTGATCCACCTGAGCCGATTTGATGAAGATGGCGTGTCCCAGTGTCTAAATCTAGAGTATGTAGTTGGTATCTAAACTCCTGGCGGCGTCGGGAGTGGAACCTAGGACCGTCCAGTAGGAGGCACTGCAGTGACATCCGTTGATACACTGATCCACCTGAGCCGATTTGATGAAGATGGCGTGTCCCAGTGTCTAAATCTAGAGTATGTAGTTGGTATCTAAACTCCTGGCGGCGTCGGGAGTGGAACCTAGGACCGTCCAGTAGGAGGCACTGCAGTGACATCCGTTGATACACTGATCCACCTGAGCCGATTTGATGAAGATGGCGTGTCCCAGTGTCTAAATCTAGAGTATGTAGTTGGTATCTAAACTCCTGGCGGCGTCGGGAGTGGAACCTAGGACCGTCCAGTAGGAGGCACTGCAGTGACATCCGTTGATACACTGATCCACCTGAGCCGATTTGATGAAGATGGCGTGTCCCAGTGTCTAAATCTAGAGTATGTAGTTGGTATCTAAACTCCTGGCGGCGTCGGGAGTGGAACCTAGGACCGTCCAGTAGGAGGCACTGCAGTGACATCCGTTGATACACTGATCCACCTGAGCCGATTTGATGAAGATGGCGTGTCCCAGTGTCTAAATCTAGAGTATGTAGTTGGTATCTAAACTCCTGGCGGCGTCGGGAGTGGAACCTAGGACCGTCCAGTAGGAGGCACTGCAGTGACATCCGTTGATACACTGATCCACCTGAGCCGATTTGATGAAGATGGCGTGTCCCAGTGTCTAAATCTAGAGTATGTAGTTGGTATCTAAACTCCTGGCGGCGTCGGGAGTGGAACCTAGGACCGTCCAGTAGGAGGCACTGCAGTGACATCCGTTGATACACTGATCCACCTGAGCCGATTTGATGAAGATGGCGTGTCCCAGTGTCTAAATCTAGAGTATGTAGTTGGTATCTAAACTCCTGGCGGCGTCGGGAGTGGAACCTAGGACCGTCCAGTAGGAGGCACTGCAGTGACATCCGTTGATACACTGATCCACCTGAGCCGATTTGATGAAGATGGCGTGTCCCAGTGTCTAAATCTAGAGTATGTAGTTGGTATCTAAACTCCTGGCGGCGTCGGGAGTGGAACCTAGGACCGTCCAGTAGGAGGCACTGCAGTGACATCCGTTGATACACTGATCCACCTGAGCCGATTTGATGAAGATGGCGTGTCCCAGTGTCTAAATCTAGAGTATGTAGTTGGTATCTAAACTCCTGGCGGCGTCGGGAGTGGAACCTAGGACCGTCCAGTAGGAGGCACTGCAGTGACATCCGTTGATACACTGATCCACCTGAGCCGATTTGATGAAGATGGCGTGTCCCAGTGTCTAAATCTAGAGTATGTAGTTGGTATCTAAACTCCTGGCGGCGTCGGGAGTGGAACCTAGGACCGTCCAGTAGGAGGCACTGCAGTGACATCCGTTGATACACTGATCCACCTGAGCCGATTTGATGAAGATGGCGTGTCCCAGTGTCTAAATCTAGAGTATGTAGTTGGTATCTAAACTCCTGGCGGCGTCGGGAGTGGAACCTAGGACCGTCCAGTAGGAGGCACTGCAGTGACATCCGTTGATACACTGATCCACCTGAGCCGATTTGATGAAGATGGCGTGTCCCAGTGTCTAAATCTAGAGTATGTAGTTGGTATCTAAACTCCTGGCGGCGTCGGGAGTGGAACCTAGGACCGTCCAGTAGGAGGCACTGCAGTGACATCCGTTGATACACTGATCCACCTGAGCCGATTTGATGAAGATGGCGTGTCCCAGTGTCTAAATCTAGAGTATGTAGTTGGTATCTAAACTCCTGGCGGCGTCGGGAGTGGAACCTAGGACCGTCCAGTAGGAGGCACTGCAGTGACATCCGTTGATACACTGATCCACCTGAGCCGATTTGATGAAGATGGCGTGTCCCAGTGTCTAAATCTAGAGTATGTAGTTGGTATCTAAACTCCTGGCGGCGTCGGGAGTGGAACCTAGGACCGTCCAGTAGGAGGCACTGCAGTGACATCCGTTGATACACTGATCCACCTGAGCCGATTTGATGAAGATGGCGTGTCCCAGTGTCTAAATCTAGAGTATGTAGTTGGTATCTAAACTCCTGGCGGCGTCGGGAGTGGAACCTAGGACCGTCCAGTAGGAGGCACTGCAGTGACATCCGTTGATACACTGATCCACCTGAGCCGATTTGATGAAGATGGCGTGTCCCAGTGTCTAAATCTAGAGTATGTAGTTGGTATCTAAACTCCTGGCGGCGTCGGGAGTGGAACCTAGGACCGTCCAGTAGGAGGCACTGCAGTGACATCCGTTGATACACTGATCCACCTGAGCCGATTTGATGAAGATGGCGTGTCCCAGTGTCTAAATCTAGAGTATGTAGTTGGTATCTAAACTCCTGGCGGCGTCGGGAGTGGAACCTAGGACCGTCCAGTAGGAGGCACTGCAGTGACATCCGTTGATACACTGATCCACCTGAGCCGATTTGATGAAGATGGCGTGTCCCAGTGTCTAAATCTAGAGTATGTAGTTGGTATCTAAACTCCTGGCGGCGTCGGGAGTGGAACCTAGGACCGTCCAGTAGGAGGCACTGCAGTGACATCCGTTGATACACTGATCCACCTGAGCCGATTTGATGAAGATGGCGTGTCCCAGTGTCTAAATCTAGAGTATGTAGTTGGTATCTAAACTCCTGGCGGCGTCGGGAGTGGAACCTAGGACCGTCCAGTAGGAGGCACTGCAGTGACATCCGTTGATACACTGATCCACCTGAGCCGATTTGATGAAGATGGCGTGTCCCAGTGTCTAAATCTAGAGTATGTAGTTGGTATCTAAACTCCTGGCGGCGTCGGGAGTGGAACCTAGGACCGTCCAGTAGGAGGCACTGCAGTGACATCCGTTGATACACTGATCCACCTGAGCCGATTTGATGAAGATGGCGTGTCCCAGTGTCTAAATCTAGAGTATGTAGTTGGTATCTAAACTCCTGGCGGCGTCGGGAGTGGAACCTAGGACCGTCCAGTAGGAGGCACTGCAGTGACATCCGTTGATACACTGATCCACCTGAGCCGATTTGATGAAGATGGCGTGTCCCAGTGTCTAAATCTAGAGTATGTAGTTGGTATCTAAACTCCTGGCGGCGTCGGGAGTGGAACCTAGGACCGTCCAGTAGGAGGCACTGCAGTGACATCCGTTGATACACTGATCCACCTGAGCCGATTTGATGAAGATGGCGTGTCCCAGTGTCTAAATCTAGAGTATGTAGTTGGTATCTAAACTCCTGGCGGCGTCGGGAGTGGAACCTAGGACCGTCCAGTAGGAGGCACTGCAGTGACATCCGTTGATACACTGATCCACCTGAGCCGATTTGATGAAGATGGCGTGTCCCAGTGTCTAAATCTAGAGTATGTAGTTGGTATCTAAACTCCTGGCGGCGTCGGGAGTGGAACCTAGGACCGTCCAGTAGGAGGCACTGCAGTGACATCCGTTGATACACTGATCCACCTGAGCCGATTTGATGAAGATGGCGTGTCCCAGTGTCTAAATCTAGAGTATGTAGTTGGTATCTAAACTCCTGGCGGCGTCGGGAGTGGAACCTAGGACCGTCCAGTAGGAGGCACTGCAGTGACATCCGTTGATACACTGATCCACCTGAGCCGATTTGATGAAGATGGCGTGTCCCAGTGTCTAAATCTAGAGTATGTAGTTGGTATCTAAACTCCTGGCGGCGTCGGGAGTGGAACCTAGGACCGTCCAGTAGGAGGCACTGCAGTGACATCCGTTGATACACTGATCCACCTGAGCCGATTTGATGAAGATGGCGTGTCCCAGTGTCTAAATCTAGAGTATGTAGTTGGTATCTAAACTCCTGGCGGCGTCGGGAGTGGAACCTAGGACCGTCCAGTAGGAGGCACTGCAGTGACATCCGTTGATACACTGATCCACCTGAGCCGATTTGATGAAGATGGCGTGTCCCAGTGTCTAAATCTAGAGTATGTAGTTGGTATCTAAACTCCTGGCGGCGTCGGGAGTGGAACCTAGGACCGTCCAGTAGGAGGCACTGCAGTGACATCCGTTGATACACTGATCCACCTGAGCCGATTTGATGAAGATGGCGTGTCCCAGTGTCTAAATCTAGAGTATGTAGTTGGTATCTAAACTCCTGGCGGCGTCGGGAGTGGAACCTAGGACCGTCCAGTAGGAGGCACTGCAGTGACATCCGTTGATACACTGATCCACCTGAGCCGATTTGATGAAGATGGCGTGTCCCAGTGTCTAAATCTAGAGTATGTAGTTGGTATCTAAACTCCTGGCGGCGTCGGGAGTGGAACCTAGGACCGTCCAGTAGGAGGCACTGCAGTGACATCCGTTGATACACTGATCCACCTGAGCCGATTTGATGAAGATGGCGTGTCCCAGTGTCTAAATCTAGAGTATGTAGTTGGTATCTAAACTCCTGGCGGCGTCGGGAGTGGAACCTAGGACCGTCCAGTAGGAGGCACTGCAGTGACATCCGTTGATACACTGATCCACCTGAGCCGATTTGATGAAGATGGCGTGTCCCAGTGTCTAAATCTAGAGTATGTAGTTGGTATCTAAACTCCTGGCGGCGTCGGGAGTGGAACCTAGGACCGTCCAGTAGGAGGCACTGCAGTGACATCCGTTGATACACTGATCCACCTGAGCCGATTTGATGAAGATGGCGTGTCCCAGTGTCTAAATCTAGAGTATGTAGTTGGTATCTAAACTCCTGGCGGCGTCGGGAGTGGAACCTAGGACCGTCCAGTAGGAGGCACTGCAGTGACATCCGTTGATACACTGATCCACCTGAGCCGATTTGATGAAGATGGCGTGTCCCAGTGTCTAAATCTAGAGTATGTAGTTGGTATCTAAACTCCTGGCGGCGTCGGGAGTGGAACCTAGGACCGTCCAGTAGGAGGCACTGCAGTGACATCCGTTGATACACTGATCCACCTGAGCCGATTTGATGAAGATGGCGTGTCCCAGTGTCTAAATCTAGAGTATGTAGTTGGTATCTAAACTCCTGGCGGCGTCGGGAGTGGAACCTAGGACCGTCCAGTAGGAGGCACTGCAGTGACATCCGTTGATACACTGATCCACCTGAGCCGATTTGATGAAGATGGCGTGTCCCAGTGTCTAAATCTAGAGTATGTAGTTGGTATCTAAACTCCTGGCGGCGTCGGGAGTGGAACCTAGGACCGTCCAGTAGGAGGCACTGCAGTGACATCCGTTGATACACTGATCCACCTGAGCCGATTTGATGAAGATGGCGTGTCCCAGTGTCTAAATCTAGAGTATGTAGTTGGTATCTAAACTCCTGGCGGCGTCGGGAGTGGAACCTAGGACCGTCCAGTAGGAGGCACTGCAGTGACATCCGTTGATACACTGATCCACCTGAGCCGATTTGATGAAGATGGCGTGTCCCAGTGTCTAAATCTAGAGTATGTAGTTGGTATCTAAACTCCTGGCGGCGTCGGGAGTGGAACCTAGGACCGTCCAGTAGGAGGCACTGCAGTGACATCCGTTGATACACTGATCCACCTGAGCCGATTTGATGAAGATGGCGTGTCCCAGTGTCTAAATCTAGAGTATGTAGTTGGTATCTAAACTCCTGGCGGCGTCGGGAGTGGAACCTAGGACCGTCCAGTAGGAGGCACTGCAGTGACATCCGTTGATACACTGATCCACCTGAGCCGATTGATGAAGATGGCGTGTCCCAGTGTCTAAATCTAGAGTATGTAGTTGGTATCTAAACTCCTGGCGCGTCGGGAGTGGAACCTAGGACCGTCCAGTAGAGAGGCCACTGCAGTGACATCCGTGATACACTGATCCACCTGAGCCGATTTGATGAAGATGGCGTGTCCCAGTGTCTAAATCTAGAGTATGTAGTTGGTATCTAAACTCCTGGCGGCGTCGGGAGTGGAACCTAGACCATCCAGCAAGAGGCACTGCAGTGACTCCTTGATACACTGATCCACCTGAGCCGATTTGATGAAGATGGCGTGTCCCAGTGTCTAAATCTAGAGTATGTAGTTTGGTATCTAAACTCCTGGCGGCGTCGGGAGTGGAACCTAGGACCGTCCAGTAGGAGGGCACTGCAGTGACATCCGTTGATACACTGATCCACCTGAGCCGATTTGATAAGATGGCGGGTCCCCTGTCTAAATCTAAGTATGTAGTTGGTATCTAAACTCCTGGGCGGCCGTCGGGAGTGGAACCTAGGGACCATCCACGCAAGAGGCACTGCAGTGACATCCGTTGATACACTGATCCACCTGAGCCGATTTGATGAAGATGGCGTGTCCCAGTGTCTAAATCTAGAGTATGTAGTTGGTATCTAAACTCCTGGCGGCCGTCGGGAGTGGAACCTAGGACCGTCCAGATAGGAGGCACTGCAGTGACATCCGTTGATACACTGATCCACCTGAGCCGATTTGATGAAGATGGCGTTGTCCCAGTGTCTAAATCTAGAGTATGTAGTTGGTATCTAAACTCCTGGCGCCGTCGGGTAGTGGAACCTAGGACCATCCAGCAAGAGGCACTGCAAGTGACATCCGTTGATACACTGATCCACCTGAGGCCGATTTGATGAAGATGGCGTGTCCCAGTGTCTAAATCTAGCGTATGTAGTTGGTATCTAAACTCCTGGCGCGTCGGGAGTGGAACCTAGGACCGTCCAGTAGGAGGCACTGCAGTGACATCCGTTGATACACTGATCCACCTGAGCCGATTTGATGAAGATGGCGTGTCCCAGTGTCTAAATCTAGAGTATGTAGTTGGTATCTAAACTCCTGGCGGCGTCGGGAGTGGAACCTAGGACCGTCCAGTAGGAGGCACTGCAGTGACATCCGTTGATACACTGATCCACCTGAGCCGATTTGATGAAGATGGCGTGTCCCAGTGTCTAAATCTAGAGTATGTAGTTGGTATCTAAACTCCTGGCGGCGTCGGGAGTGGAACCTAGGACCGTCCAGTAGGAGGCACTGCAGTGACATCCGTTGATACACTGATCCACCTGAGCCGATTTGATGAAGATGGCGTGTCCCAGTGTCTAAATCTAGAGTATGTAGTTGGTATCTAAACTCCTGGCGGCGTCGGGAGTGGAACCTAGGACCGTCCAGTAGGAGGCACTGCAGTGACATCCGTTGATACACTGATCCACCTGAGCCGATTGATGAAGATGGCGTGTCCGCAGTGTCTAAATCTAGAGTATGTAGTTGGTATCGGTAAACTCCTGGCGGCGTCGGGAGTGGAACCTAGGACCGCCAGTAGGAGGCACTGCAGTGACATCCGTTGATACACTGATCCACCTAGCCTGATTTGATGAAGATGGCGTGTCCCAGTGTCTAAATCTAAGTATGTAGGTTGGTATCTAAACTCCTGGCGGCGTCCGGGAGTGGAACCTAGGACCGTCCAGTAGGAGGCCACTGCAGTGACATGCCGTTGATACACTGATCCACCTGAGCCGATTTGATGAAGATGGCGTGTCCCAGTGTCTAAATCTAGAGTATGTAGTTGGTATCTAAACTCTGGCGCCGTCGGGAGTGGAAACCTAGGACCCGTCAGTAGGAGGCACTGCAGTGACATCCGTTGATACACTGCATCCACCTGAGCCGATTTGGATGAAGATGGGCGTGTCCCAGTGTCTAAATGCTAGAGTATGTAGTTGGTATCTAAACTCCTGGCGGCGTCGGGAGTGGAACCTAGGACCGTCCAGTAGGAGGCACTGCAGTGACATCCGTTGATACACTGATCCACCTGAGCCGATTTGATGAAGATGGCGTGTCCCAGTGTCTAAATCTAGAGTATGTAGTTGGTATCTAAACTCCTGGCGGCGTCGGGAGTGGAACCTAGGACCGTCCAGTAGGAGGCACTGCAGTGACATCCGTTGATACACTGATCCACCTGAGCCGATTTGATGAAGATGGCGTGTCCCAGTGTCTAAATCTAGAGTATGTAGTTGGTATCTAAACTCCTGGCGGCGTCGGGAGTGGAACCTAGGACCGTCCAGTAGGAGGCACTGCAGTGACATCCGTTGATACACTGATCCACCTGAGCCGATTTGATGAAGATGGCGTGTCCCAGTGTCTAAATCTAGAGTATGTAGTTGGTATCTAAACTCCTGGCGGCGTCGGGAGTGGAACCTAGGACCGTCCAGTAGGAGGCACTGCAGTGACATCCGTTGATACACTGATCCACCTGAGCCGATTTGATGAAGATGGCGTGTCCCAGTGTCTAAATCTAGAGTATGTAGTTGGTATCTAAACTCCTGGCGGCGTCGGGAGTGGAACCTAGGACCGTCCAGTAGGAGGCACTGCAGTGACATCCGTTGATACACTGATCCACCTGAGCCGATTTGATGAAGATGGCGTGTCCCAGTGTCTAAATCTAGAGTATGTAGTTGGTATCTAAACTCCTGGCGGCGTCGGGAGTGGAACCTAGGACCGTCCAGTAGGAGGCACTGCAGTGACATCCGTTGATACACTGATCCACCTGAGCCGATTTGATGAAGATGGCGTGTCCCAGTGTCTAAATCTAGAGTATGTAGTTGGTATCTAAACTCCTGGCGGCGTCGGGAGTGGAACCTAGGACCGTCCAGTAGGAGGCACTGCAGTGACATCCGTTGATACACTGATCCACCTGAGCCGATTTGATGAGATGGCGTGTCCCAGTGTCTAAATCTAGAGTATGTAGTTGGTAATCTAAACTCCTGGCGGCGTCGGGAAGTGGGAACCTAGGACCATCCAGTAAGAGGCACTGCAGTGACATCCGTTGATACATTGATCCACCTGAGCCGATTTGATGAAGATGGCGTGTCCCAGTGTCGTAAATCTAGAGTATGTAGTGGTATCTAAACTTCTGGCGCCGTCGGGAGTGGAACCTAGGACCATCCAGCAAGAGGCACTGCAGGTGACATCCGTTGATACATTGATCACCTGAGCCGATTTGATGAAGATGGCGTGTCCGCATGTCTAAATCTAGAGTATGTAGTTGGTATCTAAACTCTGGCGGCGTCGGGAGTGGAACCTAGGACCTGTCCAGTAGGAGGCACTGCAGTGAATCCGGTTGATACAACTGATCCACCTGAGCCGATTTGATGAAGATGGCGTGTCCAGTGTCTAAATATAGAGTATGTAAGTTGGTATCTAACTCCTGGCGGCGTCGGGAGTGGAACATAGGACCGTCCAGTAGGAGGCACTGCAGTGACATCCGTTGATACACTGATCCACCTGAGCCGATTTGATGAAGATGGCGTGTCCCAGTGTCTAAATCTAGAGTATGTAGTTGGTATCTAAACTCCTGGCGGCGTCGGGAGTGGAACCTAGGACCGTCCAGTAGGAGGCACTGCAGTGACATCCGTTGATACACTGATCCACCTGAGCCGATTTGATGAAGATGGCGTGTCCCAGTGTCTAAATCTAGAGTATGTAGTTGGTATCTAAACTCCTGGCGGCGTCGGGAGTGGAACCTAGGACCGTCCAGTAGGAGGCACTGCAGTGACATCCGTTGATACACTGATCCACCTGAGCCGATTTGATGAAGATGTCGTGTCCCAGTGTCTAAATCTAGAGTATGTAGTTGGTATCTAAACTCCTGGCGGCGTCGGGAGTGGAACCTAGGACCGTCCAGTAGGAGGCACTGCAGTGACATCCGTTGATACACTGATCCACCTGAGCCGATTTGATGAAGATGGCGTGTCCCAGTGTCTAAATCTAGAGTATGTAGTTGGTATCTAAACTCCTGGCGGCGTCGGGAGTGGAACCTAGGACCGTCCAGTAGGAGGCACTGCAGTGACATCCGTTGATACACTGATCCACCTGAGTCGATTTGATGAAGATGGCGTGTCCCACTGTGCGAGTGATTTGCCGTTGGGTGTGGTGTGGTGTGGTGTGGTGGGGTGGTGGGGTGGGGTGGGGTGGGGTGGGCGGGCGGGGAAGGAAAGGGGCGGGTCACGCACGCGATAGGCATCGGCGCAGCCGAATTTGTGGTTCCCTCGCACGCTCCATCGCGCGTCTGTGTTGTTAGTTGTGAAAACACACGGTAGACGGCGTAATTCCTGTTGTTTCGCCTCTCCCAATGTGCAGTTATTTCCTGGTGCCGTGGGAGAGCCAATGAGATTATTAACTCTGCTGGAAATTAACTGCGATTTCAGTTTATGATTCGATATGCAGCACGCAATATTTCAGGCAACACTAACAATGAATACAATGAGCATTGTTTTAGAATTAATATCGATGATCAAATTATATGCTGAAAATAAGCAACATTTTTGTTAAATGGTAATTTCACCTATCCGTTTATGAAAACTGATGTTTATCTGTATAAAGTTGTAAATATGAAGAATAATTAATATCTTTTTAGTACATTTTGCTTTCCCGATATTACGGACAAACGGTCACATATTGGTGACTTCCATAACGACATACAATTTTAGACTATAAATAAGGGACTTAACTGTTGCATATCAATAAGAAGGAGATATACGATGAAACCTAACGCAGTTTTTTACCATATCTCTGTGTAGGTAAGATGTTTTCCTCGTTTAGAACTTCTATTGTTTGAATGTTTCATATCTCTTAGTAACAGATTCGCCTTCCATTGTTAATCGGATGCTTAGAAACAAAATCGAAACCGTAGCCACGCTTTATCGCTTCGTGGAAACTCCGACATGTGGGTCGGCGCCGGATCTCTCTATTTACTGGAGAAAGACTGCCCCCTCTGGGGGGTAAAACGTACAATACATTAACAGAACTAATGTTACTGTAGGAGTTGACGGACCCGGAAACTTCAATCAAAACTTGCCTGGGCCCGTCCAGAAACGTCAGCAGAGAACCATTCATTGTGTTCAAATGAGCAAAATTTCAATGTTGCTACGAGTACCTACGCTATGGGAAAATATCTTAACTTTGTATCTTCAATTTACAGACCTTTCTTGAGATTTGTATGGGATTAACCTACTTTAATTAATCACGTTTAAATGTTTCAGTTATACACATGAAACCGAATACTTTCCGAAGCATAAAAACTTAGGTACCACGCATGATATTTGACCTATTTTTTCAACTTTTTTAAAATTACAAAACGATTTTCCCCTTCCTAAAGTTGTTTTAAAAGAGGCATATCAAAGCTCTGATGTGATGGACTGATTTATGCACGCAGTCACGTGAATGTAAAACAACAGTTCAAAAGTTCACTCTGTCGACAGCAGTTAAAATAAAAATATTCCCTCATAACGTAATTTACTTAACTACATTGGTGAAATGCATATTGATCTTGCATTTCATGAATAATTCATTTTGTAATAATTACTAATAAATTCACAAGTTGTGTAACACTTTTCACTTTTACATGAAGGCTATCTCCACATTTATTTACTGATACTGCAATTTCGAAAAAAAAATTGCTTTGTCTTTTAATCATCGAAACTGGTTTCTTAAAGAAATTGTAAGACATCACTATCGTAATTTAGTGAAAACATATTTTTAAATGTAGATCAAAAATCTATAATCCTATTATGTTTCTTTATACATTCACTTAAAACTTTTATACACGAGTATTTCATAAAAAGAGATTCTGCGAAGTAAAAACTAACAAAAAACTGTACGGTGATTGAATGATTTATTCAATTTATATACTTTGAAGAGTTTTCAAAACCAGAATTTTTGCACTGAGAGTACTTGAACGTACCTGTGACCTCATGGCTTTCCGTTCACTACATCCTGAGGCCTAAGCGAGTGGTTTCCCTGGTGCACGTTTCTTGTCAGCGCACGGCGCGGGCCACGGTGGGCAGAAGAATCCAAATTGGAAATTGTATCGAGCAAAAATGATATAAACCGTCAAACACTAATGTTGCACTTTAAAGACGTCTTCGGAATCCTAAAAATATACTTGCATGTTTAAGTTCATTGAAGTTCCTAGAATTAATATTATGGGTTGTCAATTTGTTACTACTATCAACCAACCAACCAACCCATCTTCTTGTTGTCGCTGCCCGTGAGTGCGAAAGGGTCAGCGAGTGGCGGCGGGCGTTGGCCAGCGCAGGTGGCGGCTGCTGACCTCGTTAGGCGAGGGTCCGGGCTTCGAGGCGCCGGCCGGCTCCCAGGGGACCGCCCCGTGGAAGGCCGGCCGCTGTCCGTGCAGGCGCCGCTCCTGGGCGTGGCTCGCGCAGAGATCGAGACGCGTGCTGGGGGCGGCACCCGCCCGCCCAAGGGCCGTCGCTTCGTCTCTGCTCTGCCCCGCGCGGGGCGCTCTCGGTGCCTGCAGCTGGCTCCCATTTGTTCATTTTCTCTTCTTGAATCACTGCTCCCACGTCCATTCCTCCATTAGTTTTATGTAAACCATATTATTGTTATTATTATTATTATTGTTATTATTCCTCTAAATCACGACTAAAGATGTTATGTGTCGGCTGAATATAAAATCTACTCCAGGTTGCAACCAGCTACCTAAGGAGTCGATCTAGGGACTGTCGGTGCCTCTACAATACTTTGCGCAAAAATGTGGGCTGTTCCAAATAAAGCGATTTCTTGCACTTCCCAGTCTTTTGAATTACCTGGGAGTTTAGACAAGTTCTTACACAAATTTTGCGGAACAAATCCCTGAGCTCCAATAACTATTGGGACGACCTGTGCTTTTACTCCCCACATTCGGCTGATCTCGATTTCCAAACTCTTGTATTTAAGACGTTTCTCTGCCTCCTTGGTAACGAGACGTTTTGATCGCAAGGTACAGCAACATCAACAAGTAAACACGATTTGTTCTCCAAATCCCGGATGACTATATCCGGTTTGTTTCCCGCTATCGTGCGATCAGTTTGAATTTGTTGGTCGTACAATATCGTACACAATCCAACAGACGTCACCGGTTTCGGTGAGTGTTCATACCACTTGGGGCATGGGTTTGGAACTTCGAGGGCGGTACAGTTCTGTCAGTGGAGGTAGCTACACACCCTGTCGTGTCTTTTCAGGTATTCCGTCTTTGCTAGGATTGGACAAGCTGAGACAATATGATCAATAGTTTCTACTTGCTCCTGGCAAATGCGGCATTTATCATCTTGGGAAATTTTGAGAACCGCTTTATCATAATGTCGTGTTCTCAAGGCCTGATCTTGGGCAGCTATTACAAGTGCTTGCGATTCTGGCTTCATTCTTCCCCTTTTAAGCCACATAAATGATTTATCTTTATTGATCTTCACCTTGTCCATTCGTTTCGTATATTGTCCGGGGAGTGGTTTGTCTCTCCACGATTTCTTTAATATTTTTTGTGTCTCAAATTTCATGTTAAGTAGTATCAGAAGTTTAGTGTCTCTGTCATTCTGGGTGTCTTGCATAGTCTTGTTTGCAATGCTTCTTGCTACACTTACAATGCCTCTGTTTCCCATTCTTCGGTCAGATTTCATGACCTGCCTCATTAGAAGGTCATCTTGATGGCTGACTACATACTTTCCCATCCCGGTTATTTCATTGTGCCTGGAGGCTTCAATTTGTCTGAGGCCTCTTCCTTCTTCCTTACGTGACACATAAGTCTATGTACATCAACTCGGGGGTGGGCAACATAATGCATTGTAAGCAGTTTTCTGGTTTTTCGATCCATGATGCGAATTTTCTGCTCAGTCCAATCTACTAGTCCAAAACTGTATTCGGCTACAGGCACCGCCAAGCTACCTATTGCTGATAGTTTATTCCTTGAGTTCAGAGCGGACTGCAGGACAAGAATCACTCTTCTATATTACCCGCCGCCCGCCCTTCCACCTGTCGCCTCGCTTCTCCGCCTTTCCGCGCGCTCTTTATTTCCGCCGCCGTCTGCGACCTCATACGCATATTATTATTATTATTATTATTATTATTATTATTATTACTATTATTATTATTACTATTATTATTTTGTCCCGAACTGGCCAGCTCGGACCGGCAGTACTGGCGGACACAAACCTGTACTTACCGAGGTTCAGTTACATTTAACCCGTGGCAAGTGTATGTGATTCCCCTCGGCGACAGTCATGCGGCTATCATTATGAATTTAATTGACAATAACACAAATAACACTAAATCAATTTTAATTTTTTTTCGACATACCTTTCTTACATTACACAATTCTAAAAAATGTATTTACTTACATTTCCAAAACAAGTGCAAGTACACTGCTTTAGCCGCATGGTATTATATTGTTTACATTTCAAGAGTGAAAACTTACCTTGCCGCGAAGAGATGGTGTTTGGAAGTTGTGTAAAATGATCATGCAAAATTTAAGAGGAATTGCTGCAGCGATTCAAAAGTTTCTTTGAAAAGAACTCGCACATATACACACGTAACAACCGTTGTTTCAATACCAAGATATTGAAATTGTTTGAGACAAGCCTCGTAGTAGTGTCCAAAGGGGCGATGTGTGAGAGTGAGGCAGTGCGTTCAGGAGTAGCTGCGGACGAGGAACGGAGCGCCGGATAAAGTGCGAAAACACTGCTTTGCTGCATGGTAACATTTTTGCTCACCTTTCAACACTAAAATATTACCTTGCCGCAGAGAGGTGGTGTCGGCCCCGTGGCCGAGATTGCTGATGCAGTAGTGCCGTAGTGATCTTGGACCGTGGGCTGCGGGTTCGAGTCCTGCCTCGGGTATGTGATGTATGTGTTCGTCCTTTCATCACAATATCGTTTCATCCTCATACCATAACGTTACAACCAATAGTGGTCGTCATTGACCTAGTAGTTAATGCGATCTTTAATAGCAAAAAAAAAAACACGAAGAAGAAGAAGAAAAATGGTGTTTGGAAGTTCTGTGAAATGGTCATGCAAAATGTGCGAGTAATTACTCCAGTGTTTAAAAAGATTCTTTGAAAAGAACACATCCACACACGTTCCATCCATTTTTGTAAACTAAGCCGTTGTTTGAGCCAAGTAAACCAAGATATTGTTTGAGCCAAACGTCGCAGTAGTGCAGAAAGTGAGGCAGCGCGTGCAGGAGGAGCTGCGGGCGAGGCGCGGAGCGGCGCGTCGCGGCGTCCGCCGGATGAAGGCGTCTTGCGCTGCGGCTGCCGCCCCCGCCACAGCGCACGCGCCTAATGTATGCCGCGGCACGGCGGCGGCGGTGGCGGCGGCGCCCGGGGGCGGTGACCCGCCCCGAACCTCCGCTCCTCCGCGCCGGCTCCGTCGACACGGCTTCGCCATCACGGCGCCCGCCCGAGTGTCGGCTGTTACATTTTAAACACGCGCCCCGCGCTTCCACGCGTCGCCGCCGCCCGCCCTTCCGCCCGCCGCCCGCCCTTCCACCTGTCGCCTCGCGCCTCCGCCCTTTCCTCGCGCTCTTTATTTCCGCCGCCGTCTGCGACCTCATGCGCGTATTTTCTTTTCTTCCATCCACCGGCTTTCTCCGAGCAAATGCCTCCGAGCCCCCCCTGCGCGGCCCCCTTCTGCCGTCGCCCGCACCGCCCTTCCGCCCCGCGCCGGGTTCGCCTATTCCGCTTCGGTTAACAACCTGCCTAACAGCGCGCGGCAGCCGCCTTAGCATTCGGCGGAGAGGGGGATGGCGCCGGAAATCCCTCCCCGCCCCTCCCCTCCCTTCCCCGCCTCTACCTTGTGCGACTTCCGCTCGGAATACGCACGCCCGCTTTCCTCCCCGCCTCGGCCCGCGCTCGTCGATATTCAAGCGGTCGAGGGAGGCGCGAGAGAGGGCGGCGGAGGCTAGTGGGCGGGGTTGGGCGGTGAGCGAGGAGTGCGGGTGAGGGGCGTGGAGGGGCGGAGCGGAAAGGATTGAGAGGAATGAGCGGGCGTGGCGGGGAGAGGGGTTGCGGGAAGAGGAGAGACGGTGCATGGGTGACGGGATGAGGTGGGCAGGTGCTGGGCACGAGGTAGGTGCGTTGCTGATCGCGGAGAACGAAGCAGTGGGTCATGGAAGGCGAGTGAGGGTGCGTCTGCTGGAGATTGTGCGGGGTGCGGAGGGGCAGGTTGTGATGAAGCGTGGAGGGGGTGGGTCCGTGGGAAAGGGATGCTGGTGGTGAGGAGAGGCGGGGAGGGGTGACGATAGTTTTGTGGGGTGAGGCATTGATGGGTATGGAGGTTCTGACGGTTTGCGTAGCGCAATGGGGTGAGGCAGAGAGGTGGAGGCGTGGACGAGCGGTACGTGGAGAGGCGGGGAAGAGTGACGACAGTTCCGCTGGGTGGGGATGCGGGGTGTGGAGGGTCTGTGCGTGTTGGTTTGGGTAGAGCGATGGGGCGAGGCGGGGAGGTGCAGGTTCGGAGGGGCGGGGCGTTGCGCGGCGAGGACGAGTGGGCACATTTCTGCTGAGTGAGGGTGCGGCGTGTGGAGGGTTTGCGAATGGTGGTTTGGGCAGAGCAATGGGGCGAGGCGGGGAGGAGTGAGGACAGGTCCTGGGGGTGGCTTGTTGGTTTGGGCAGAGCGAGGGGCGGGAAAGGCGCCGCCACCTGCGGTTCGGCGAGGGCGGAGGGGCGGGCGAGCATTATGCAGCAGCGCTGTGAATTAGTTATCCGCGGAATTTTCCCAGCGCTCCTACTTCCCCGGGGGTGTGTGGAGGCGGTGGGTGCGCGCCGTCGCTCTCGCGCCCGCTGAAAGCCCCGGTCACAATCCTGTCAGCGCTGCGGTTGGATGCAGTTGCCTGCACAGCTTCGCCTCGCAAGAACTCTCAACCCCTTTGATGCACTTGTCACCATTACGCAAGAGGATACAAGCGGCAGACTGGTGAACGCCAGGGGTGGAGGAAACTGGAAATGTTAATATTCAGTTGTCTATCACCATTGCCTTGAAAGACAATATCGTGCGGAAAATTGCAGGTGGTAATATTATTGAAGATAAATTTTAAAACTTCACTCATTCAACTCAATTTTTTAGAACAGATTTCATTGAGAGTAAAGAAATCTATCATCAATTTTATGCTTTTACGTTCAAAAATACAGCGTTTGACTAAAATGGGACCTGTGCCTTTTTTGTGTCCTTTGTCCATTTCAAGAGGAAAAAAAATATTTTGAGGAAAATGATTATTTTTAAATTGCCTTTTTACGCAAAATTCGCGAAAACCGCTCATATGGCCCAAAAATATTATTTAATCTACAGATCATGATTAGCAGTTTAAAAATCTCTATTTGAAAATAGAAAAATAAACATTGAATATTTTTGTATGACGTCGACGGAAAAAGTTTAAACTTTTGCCATTTTCGAAATTTTAGATATTTTAACAAAACTGTGACATGGACACCTTGAAATTTCTTTACGCTATTGGAGAAAAAATAATAAAAAAATGTGTGTCTTCCTGTAAAGAAATCCTCGAACTAAATATAATACTTACCAACTGGGGTATGCCTTGACTTACAACCAGGTAGTGTGAATAAATTTGTAAATAAATTCCCTATTAAACTTCTGTTGTTCATGGCGAGCACATATCTTTGACTAGATGTTCTCACAAAGACATTTCCTTCGCTCGCGAGATACACGTGTTTTTGTGTCTTGAATGCTTGTGTGAAGATCAGAAAAGCTTAGCGTCTGACCTTGATTATGTTTTTTATATCTTAAATCAAAAGTAAGATTCATAGATTTAAGAATATCGTCCGTCATCACTTCGCTGTAGTTTCTGCTACTTAGTTTTGTTTTCTTTTTAGAGTAATGTTATGACGGGGAGCAACGAAGAGAGAAAAGAAGATGCGCTTTTCGTCCAAAGAGACCAAACATATTCACGCAGCATTGATGTCATATTTGCTCTAACCACTCTGAAAATAACCCACAAGAAAGAGTGTAGTTCTGAAGAAGCATATTTTAGTTCATAAATGTTCCTGTGTGTTTCAATGTGGTACAAATATATTGTTTATTGCATTAATTGTATTCTATGATTTGCCTTTCTTAAATAAATTTGCTTCAAATAACCTTCCCTTGATGACTGTGATTTAGATTCGAGTGCTTATTATACGCAAAAATTATAAGCCTACATGTCATCTTTATGCTTTATTACATCTATACAAGTTATTGAAATCAATAACAAGTGTCTTAGAATATTAATGTAAATATTTGATTCATAACAAAACAATAAATACAACATAAACAGTTGCTAGTTGAAATCTAACACGCGAGTAATCTCGTTACAAAAATATGAGCGAGTAAGGGCGGGTTAAATGATGGATACTGGAGGTAAGAAGGTCACAAAGTGAGGCCACTTCATGTGTTGATCCATTGCTGTGCGTTTTCTTCCGCGGCCAAGTGCGGAACCGCGTCCTCTGGGAAGCGCATTTCGGTTCGTGGAGGAGGGTCGGGAGGAGCCGCTGCGTGCGGGCGTGCGCGCGTGCGCGGCCTTTGTGCGTGCGCGGTGCGCGAAGCGGCTTAATGGGGCGGGCATGCGCCATTGTGTCGCACGGGGTGGGCCACCGCCGCTGCCGTTCCCCAGCGCTCCCCGAGAGAGAGAGAGAGAGAGACGGTTTTTCGGGCGCGTCAACCGCTCCTCCTTTGAGTGGAGTGCGTGTTGTATCCCAAGAGGTGGCGGCGCCGGGAGAGATGGCTCAGTGCATCGATGAGCGTGGCTCAGTGCATCGATGAGGGTGGCTCAGGGCATCGATGAGGGTGGCTCAGTGCATCGATGAGGGTGGCTCAGGGCATCGATGAGGGTGGCTCAGGGCAGCGATGAGGGTGGCTCAGTGCATCGATGAAGGTGGCTCAGGGCAGCGATGAGGGTGGCTCAGGGCATAATTCTTATGATGAGAGCAATTGGATTAGGTTATTATGACTTGGATATTTTTTTTCATTTGTTGACTCGTGCATGATTTAAGGCTTTATTATTTATGTGTGCTGGTGTAATTATTCATGGTTTAAATGATCTTCAGGATGTTCGTGGTATGGGTGGTATTGCTGATCAAATGCCTTTAATTTCTGTGTTTTATAATTTCAAATTTGGTATTATGTGGAATACCTTTCTTATCTGGTTTTTATTCAAAGTATTTAATTTTGGAGTTGACATTAATAAGAAATTTTAATCTGTTAATTTTTTTGTTATTATTTCTTTCTACTGGACTTACTGTTATAGTTTTCCTTTTATTTATCATGTTATGGTAGATGAATTTAATTTTAAAAGATTGCATTGCTTAGGACATGAAAATTATGCATTTATGCATTTATATTCGTATTTATGTCTGTAATTGGTGGTCCATGATTATCATGAGTAATATTAAGTACTAATATAATTTGTTTACATTTTTACATAAAGGTATTAGCTTTGGTGGGTAGTAGTATTGTTGAGTGGCTTAATTCGACTGGTCATGTAGTGCCTCTCTCTGGGAAGTCGTAGGTTCCAGTTCCGACGGCGGCAGAACTTCCGACACTGGCTTGTCGAATTCAGTTGCTTTCTGGAGGAAAATTCTAGCGGCCGGCTACTCGGATGGGGTTTTCCGTGGTTTCTCCGACCAACACCAGGTGAATGCTAGAGTACCCTTACAAAAGGGCATTCCTCTTAGTTGTTCTTTCTTCACTCCGTACTTACAGACACACTAACATGCATTACACTCATACATGCCAGGAGACCGATTGGGGTCTTAGAGCTGGTTCCGGCTGGGGCAATGCCCGGTTGCTGGAATATACATGGTTGGGGAAAACCACGCTACTCGGCAGTAGTAGGATCTCGCCACCCAGCAGGGGAAGACTACCGCCACCTCCCGAGGAAAAACTTGCACTACACTTATGGGACTAATGACCTTGGTAGTTGACACGCTCGGAATCCCTAACAATCAACTGAGGTGTTCTTCTCCGGTGTAATTAATTTGATAAAAATAATTATTTTACAAGTAAGCTTGTTGTGAAATTCATTTAAAACTTCTCAGTTCTCACTTCTCAGCCAAAGTCGATGTATTTATTTCATGTAAACAGAAGTTTTCGTCCAATGTTTTAAATACTGAGAATAGATCATTTTCCTTCCTTTCTTTTTCCTTCGTCCGTTCTTCGATGTCATCTGACAGCCTTGCCCGTGCCCCGAGATTCACTTCCCGCTCTATTCTGGCGCGGTTGCGGCAGGCAGGGATCGGGGAAGCGAGGGCGAATAATTGCTGTTAATTTGATCGCTCATCCCACCTCGCCACGCCGCTGCCCCCGCTCCGCCCCTCCCCCTGGTTGTACTGCTCTGCCCCGGGCAGATGCACTCACTGCCAGCCACGCTGCTCAGGAGCAGTCATTTCCACAGAAGGTGTACGGGAGTGTGCTGTTTGAAATCAGTGATGATGCGGTCTGCGCAAGGCTCGTATGGTGATAATGTTTGTATCTGTGGAAGCACTGGTTCTTATGTCGCTGGTGACAAGTGTTTGCAAGGGTTCTGAATATGCCAGCAATACTCGCTGGGATTATTCGCCAAAGCAGGTAATAGAGACTGATTGTGTAGGACATGCCTTTGTAGTACTGAAACCACGAAGATAAAACATTTCTGGTCACGAATGTTGTAGTGCCATTTAATGTATCACTACTTTTGAAATTCAAACTACTACATTCTATGTAGAAAAAAATTATTTTGTGGTACACTGCTTCATTGTAAAGGAAATTCAATTTCCATTTCATTAACATGGTTTTGTGAAAGTAATATCATCGGAATTTACTAAATAGTTGTGTGCGAAGCCTTTTCTGTTATAATGTTTATTACAACTCTGTGTTGACGTACAAAGAGTTCACACCTCTAACTAAAACATTGAAATATCTCTTACCTCCAATGTGTATTTGATGCTAAGTGAAGCGTTACCAGCAGTTAATAACCCCAACAATATTCGCATAGAGTAAATCCTCTCAATAGCTAATTTAAAAATCATTGAGAATGAGGATGCAATGACAATATCCACTTCACCTAATCCTAGAGTGAAAGCCTGACCAAAGTGTTACATTTTACTCCGAGACCGTTTGAGACAATACGTGTGAGGCCTCCGACGCCACCTGAAATGTGACGTTCATAAAAATGACTCTGATTTTCGATGCTTTGTGGAATTATGGCAGATATCCTCCTGAAGACGTAAACTCACAGACTTGCTATTTTTCTGAATAGATATCAGCTCGGGGCTGGGAGGGGAGCTTCAAAGCGCAACTGAAGTTAAGAATTAATGGGGCATACCAGGCTACTGGAGAAATTGAGGCAATTAGCGTTGCTTTTCTTATTCAGAGGGACCTCGCTAGCCATATGTACGTTCTGGTGACGTGTCCTTCCCGAAAACTAGTCACCTATGGCACATGTTCCCGGGCAGTGGCCTGCCGCACTTCCTTCACTGCCCCATTCCTTTACGCCGGTTATGGTTTGGTAGGAATTGTATGTTTGGTAGGTTAGGTAGATTGAATAAATTCCCGCCCCTTCAGGACTACTGAAGTAGGGAAATTGAAAAAAAAAGTTTTGTAGGAAGAGAAAAGAGGTAAAGGCAGATACATGGCGATTAGGTCTGTCTCCTTATACCCCAACACTGTGGAGGAGGGAGCAGCGTGCACTTGTAGTGGAAACAATCATTTCTAAGCGGTGCATGCAGGTTTAATGACTCCTTGGGCAAAGTTGCCTCTAAATGCCTGCCAAAGTGGTCTCAGACGTCCTAGTCCTATCCATTGTTGAGTTCGTGCTATCCCTCGTTGAAATTACCATTTACAGTGAGTTGTTCGAAATGTTATTAGAGCACTATATTCCAAGGGAACGCAGTGATGTGGTACTGTGCATTGTGGCACGTCCCCTATTCAACAGCTCCTCGACGACGACGTTCATGTGGAGCTCACGCGACCCCGCGCGTCGAACTTGGGTCTGTCTCCAGAGCTCCTCTTCGTCACACGACTGTCTTTGCGTGACTGCGCCCATCACACGTCACCGCCCTTGCGGTCCACGACGGAGCGGCGATGAGAAGAAGAATGAGGGGTGGGGGCGCGCACTGTACCTGTGAGCGGGCGGGGTGGGGGGGCGGTCCGTATGGATTTTACGTCTGTTCCGCGAGTGCGACCTGCAATTACGCAGGAGACGGCCGCCGCCGCCTCCTGTCTGCGCCGCAGCCCTTTACGAGGGCGTAACTCCTGGGCCGTGCTTCGCCGCGAGGAGCGCGCGGCGCGGCGCGGTGCGGCTGCGGCCGGTAGACCGTGAGATGCCGCCCCCTCCCCGCCCCACCCCTCACCCCCTCCCCTCCCTGGCCCCGCCCCTTCCCTTTCCAGCCCTTCCTCCTTTCCCTCCATCCCCGCCTGTTCCCGCATCTCCTCATCTTCGGCCCTTTCCGCTCCCTCCCCGCCTTCTCCCCTCCCAAGACCCTCCACCATGATCCTCCCTCCATTCCGTCCCTTCCCGCCTCACCATTCTCCTCTACCTACCCCTTTCCATCCCTCCCCGTTCCCTCCCCGCCTCCTTCCCTTCCCTCCCCGACCCTCCACAATGATCCTCCCTCCATTCCGTCCCTTCCCGCCTCACCATTCTCCTCTACCTACCCCTTTCCGTCCCTCCCCGCTCACTCACCGCCTCCTCCCCCACCCCCTCTCCACCACTTCCTACCCCTCTGTGTCCCTCCCTCCACCACCGCTCCTTCCCCTTCGTGAGACGACGCCCGGGAACGACCTAACGCGGCGCGCCCTCCAACTGGAGCTGCAGCTTATGTTTCCTAAGAGATACATTGTGCATTTCCCTCGAGACCGCTCCGCTGCTTTGCGTTAGGACATTGGGAAATCTTGTGGCGCTTCATTTGAGGGTTTACCTCTGTTCCTGACTCGTCTTTATTAAAAGGTGTCCTTCATATACTTCCCTACCTTCGAATTCACTTAAGCATTTCTGCAGAATTCGGCCTTTGAAATCAACAAAAGATGCATTCAAATCCGTTTCAAAAAATAGCTTATAAATGTGTTTAAAAATTGGAAATAATTTTGTTACTATTTATTTATTCACTAGCAATGTACAAGCCGAAAGTTTGTAGTGACATTTACGAATAAATATTTATTGTAACAAAAAATACTACCTATGTGCTTTTTTACAGTTTGAAAGATAATTGAAATAATATGCAGATATTTTGCTCTGCAGATTCTAAGAAAAATGAAGGGTGCCAAAAACGTCAATGAAGGGTGATTTTTTAATTATTTAGAGAAAAGGTAACATCTCGCTTGAGTTCTTTTCAAATATCTTAGTACAAGCAATAAAATTGCAATGAAATTATAGACTACTAGCAGATTTCGTTTTGTATATGTTTTTACAAAATTTACAAATAATCATGCTACAATGTTATATATATATATATATATATATATATATATATATAAAATATTTGATTTAATAGGAAAAATAGGATATTACCTGAACTCAGCTTAGACTGTTCGTTAAAGAATTATACGAACGGTAAGTAAGTAAATATTCAAATATTCCTAAGCGTTGAGATTAAATTATACAGAATATCAATTAGGAAAATAATTGTTCTTATATTTTATTTTTGCTAAATAAAGTACATTCCAGTATATTAGTAGTTTTCAAACCGAAAGAAGGCTCATAATGGAACCAACTTGGATCGCTTTTGATAACGCTTGCCTCGGAGCGAGAGTTTCTTATAGAAACGTAATATAACATCTTTGGTCCATGAATTAATATCGAGAGAATTACAACAGAATCGACAGATGATATCTGGTGTATCGAACAATGAACACGTACTTCCGTCTCTCGCCAATGCAGCGTCAACGTCGAACCGAATGACATTTTGGTGCAATGCAGACCGCCAGATGTCAGCGCTAAGAGGACATGCGGTTCTATTTCCCACATTTCTTTCTGAAATTGCATATCAAGAAAGAGCCTTCAGTACCCCTGTTATAAGGCAACAAGTGCTTATATTATCGTCCTACATCCTTTCTTAAAGTTTGAGCACTCAGTCCTGATGCATCCTGTATAGAGACAATATGTAAAATCTTGTTTATATTCCACACAATATGCTTAACGTGGCAGATATCACATGTGAACATTACAAGTACTAGGAGCTTCGTTTTCTCGCCGCGTTGCGGCAAGTCAAGATTCCCGTTACGTGGACTTGCTTGGGGCAACGAGAAACAATTTACCTGCAGTTGCATCGTCTCTTTCCGCCCGCCCTCTCGCGCCCGCTGTTCCGGACGCGGCGCCGCGAAGTTAGATCGAGCTGTAGATCTGCGCGCAAACCAGGCACTCGTCCTCCTTTTTTCCACCACCCCGCCCCTCCCCTCCCCGCCCCACGAGACCTGAGCTTGTTATTCGACGAACTTCCGTCACCCCAACGTGGGGAACGGCGCGCAACGCCCTTTCCCAACTTTGATAGAGCGCAAGTCTTAGTTTAATGAAGTTCGAAGGAGAAGTCTTAGATTAAAACAATTTCTACTGGTTTTCTATTAAAGTAAAACCAAGACGTTTTTTACGAGATCACGCAGTCCTGTAGGCGCGCCACTGGTCCGAAGGTCATTTGAGAAGTGACGAGGAAAAAAAATTGAACTCAATTTTAACTGCGTGCTTTCGGTAGAGGCGAAAAAAAGATGGTTGAGGGGGGAGGAGGGACTTGGCGTGGAATCAGAGTAGAGCTAATCCTAGAGCCCTGTGTTCTCAGAGAGAAATTAACAGAGTAACTCCGTTTACGTTCCCGGAAAATGTGTGATTACATTACCTTCATCTAGCTAGTTTTCCTTCGCGAAGAATCTTGTAACGTTTCAATGAACTGCGAGTAGTTTTAGGGAGAAACGTGAGCAAAAAAACGTAATCCAAAACCTTGTTCTTTCCCAATTTTGTTCACAATCTTGAGTAACTTGAACGAACAATGATGAACCTTAACTCATAACTGAACCTTTCAAGTTCTTGACATGTTTGACTAGTGCGTCAATTGCTGAGGTCCTTAGTTTCGTAAGTATAGTGCATGTATTTTCCTCGGAAGGTGGGAATGATCTTCCCCTTGAATGGTGAGTTCCGGCGTCGATCTACAAGTCTTTAGGCTATCTAGGTATCTCCCACCAGCGGGGCATCGCTCCAGTCGGTACAACCGCTAAGCTCTCGACTGGTCTCTGACATGTATGGTAATGTAGAGCTTGTAAGCATAAGTGGGTGTTAGGGATGAGGAAAGATCGTGCGCGGTCCGTGGCCCGTTTGTTAGAGTACTGCTCTGCCATTCCTGATATCCTGCAGTGGCTTCTTCAATACAAAATGGCAGCAACTTAACGAGTGCAGGTACTGTGGTTGCAAAGAAGTAAGCGATTTGCTTTGGTTACATGCTATTTCTCAAAAGAACGCCTGGTCGTTTTTTAGTGCATTTATATGAATCGATATCATGAAATCCATACAACTTATAATTGTCAACCTATTCCCTCTCGTATTTTCTGCTTCACATTCTCCGAGTGCAATTCGTTGCCTCTGGCGCACAGCGGATCATCTCACTGCAATTGCGGGATGACAACGTCCCTTGCCGCAGCACCTGCCCGTTGCCCACCCTTCCACCACCTGCCCTCCGCCCTCAGTCCTCAACTCCCTTTCCTCCCACTTACATCACTTTTCAAAGTGTTCTCGTCGCAGATACGAATCAGTCCTCAGTTCCCCAACCCTCTTCTTTTCACTTTCTGCAATTTGCCTTTTGCCTCCTCCCTCTTCCCTCTCCTCCGCCTTCTGCCTCAGTCCTCAACAGCAAGCTCTCTTCTCTCCGTCCTCCTTCCTTTGTCCTTCTCTGCTCTTCTCCCTCCGCCCTCCATCCTTCACCCTCCACCCTCCGCCCTTCACCATTCGCCCCCCGCCCCCCGCCCCCGCCCACGGCCCCCCGCCCCCTGCCCTTCGCCCTCCGCCCTTCGCCCTCTGCCCTCCGCCCTTCGCCCTTCGCTCTTCGCCCTTCGATCTTCGCCCTTCGCCCACCGCCCTCCGCCCTCTGCCCTCTGCCCTCTGCCCTCCGCTCTCCGCCCTCTGCCCTCTGCCCTCCGCCGTCCGTCCTCCGCCCTTTTCCAGCCTCAATCATCTCTCGCCCTCCACCATCGTCTTTCCGCCTTTTGCCATCCGTCCTCAGCTCTCTGCCTACTGCGCACCTGCCTCTGTGCTCTTCCCGTAGCCTTCTGTCCCGGGGCTTCATTTTATTTCTCGGCCTCCAAGGAGAGATAGTGGCCTCACGAGTCTCTCGGACGTTGCTTTTCAACTCACACAAACGCAAGGACAACTATCAATTCAGGGTTCGAGTGAGAGAGGGAGCTAGCTCATAAATTTCAAAACATTAATTTATTTACAAATTCAAAGTGTTCGTAATCGAGTAAGTTCATTAACCCATATTTCGAATTTTGTATGTTACCTCCCTCTTTCACTGGATGCCTCAATTTATTTGGAAGCAACCATTTTATAATTTTGAATGCGTACACCCGTGAGTTTGAACTACGTCAAAGTCTTGGATTTTTAAGGACGAAAAAGCCTCGTCGGAAAGAGAGTAAAACTGAATTTCTCATATTACAGTTTTTTTTATATAAAGAACCTGTAATCTGCCTTCTTGAAACAAAGTTGAAACATGTCATTGCAATATTGAAGCAATCTTTAGCTACTAGGTGACATTGTAGTGTCTAACATCTTCTCCCTATCGCACAATCCTTAGTACAAGAGAGTGTGTCACCAAATTGATGACTGAAATGTAGATTGTTATGTCTCCTGCAGTAAATAGTTTTTGGCTGTGAAAACTTCACAGAACATTTTCGTGTCAACAGTTAAGTTACTGCAATGAAGAAGAAACGTTTATTTTACTCCACATATGAATATGTGTTACTGCAAAAAGAAGAATAGAACTCTCAGCATTGAATCAAGGCTTTGCTACGTCTCAGGAATCAATTATCTAATTTTTAATTAATTCAATGTTATTTCTGATAACTTAAGCTCCAAATAATTGATTATTTGGTTTCCCTAATGTATCATCTGCCATATATTAATCACTGGTAAGATGGTTTCGGATAACGTATATCGAACATTCATCACTTGCAATCTTACAATTATATATTTCTTAAATATGTTTTTCATGTATTGGAAACCGGTGTAAGTAATAAGTGAAAAGTTCTACTTCTCCTGGTTATGAAATCTTAATCAGCTAAGACATGACATATTACATCCTCGTCGAAGTGTTTTTCATATCTCTGGACTGCTCTCGTTACGCATTGTGTTGGGGGAGCGATATGCAAGCGTACGCGAAGCCACGTGGGCAAGAGGCGGGCCGGGGCAGACGCCTGGAGGGGAGGAGTGGAATGATTGGGGTGGGGATTGCGGAGCGCAGTGGGGGTGGGGCAGTCGGGGCTAGCGAGAGGGCGGGCGGGGGACAGCGCTGTCGCCGCCGCGCCGCGATATTAGTTCCCAAGTTGGCCAATAAGACGGCGCCGCGCTGTGTCCGACCTCTCGGCTTATCCCGCGCTTATTGCCGCCGCGCGGGCGTCCGTCTGCCCGTGTCACTGAGCGACCCCCCACCCCTTCCCCACCCCCGACCTCGCCCCCCCTCAAACGGCCACGGCTTCGCTTCTTAATCTTGTTTCCTCCAGTGCAAAGGGCACCGATGATAGGCGGCGTGTTTCATTACTCGGGTCTACAGTCTGCACTGTAACTGGATTCAATCGTCCTTTTTTAAAAATTATTTATTTTAGGTCGCTTTAAAAACATCTAAGGGCATTAGCGACCACTATTGATTTACATCAGAGGTACAATTTATAAATTAGAATAAACAGAAATATTAAGTACAATAAAATTTACAATTATTCTGATCATAATATCAAGTTCAGCAATACGAAGATAATTTAAAATTGACTAGCAATCTTCAAATAATACTCCTTTTGTATTATGTGGAACAAAGAATTATTTCGTTTTTGGTGATTTTGCCGTAATTTGAGGACAGTGAAATATTCGCCTGAAAATGACAAAAGTATTTGTTAATTGGTTACAACAGACAAAACGAATTAAAAGGTAGAAATAGAATACATTTGCTATTCTTCATTAGAATTATTTAAATTGTTTCCACATATTGATTTGAATATAAATTTTCATAAAAGTGTATAATGATGCTGATATCATCATCTCTTTAGCTACGCATGAATTGGAGATTAGTAATTTAGATTTATGGAATAAACATTGCGTGCAAACATTATAAGTTATGATATGGTTGCTGCTGTGTTATTGTTATTTAAGTGCAAGGGTCACCGATGATATGCAGCGGGTTTTATTACTCGGTTCCATAGTGCACTGTAACTGGATTCAATCCTCGTTTTGCATATGTGAAACCAAGAATTAATTCGTTTTTGCTGACTTTGCTGTAATTTGAGTACAGTGAAATATTCACCTGAAAAAAGGACAGAGTTGTTTTTTTAATTGGGTACAAAAGATGAAAAGAATTAAAAGGCAGAGATATAAAAGACTATTTGGTATTCTTTATTAGTATTATTTAAATTGCGTTTACAGTTATTGATTTGTATATACATTTTCAGGAAAGTGCATAATGATATTGAATATTATCATTTCTTTAGCTATGCATTAATTGGGGATATACAAATTTTCTCTTTCCTGTTTTGGTCTCTGTAGGCCACAAGAATTCCTGTTGTGGCATATATTTGTAAGGAAATCGGAATGAAATTGTGTATTTTCTTGCATGAGTACAGACGTGTAATTACGTGAACATCCATGACAAAGACGACATTCAAATCTGCATCCATTCAAGAGAGTCGCTTTCCACATTTCTGCCCACGACGGCTATAAGAAACGAATTGTTTGTAACTGTAAGTGAAATAGTTTATGTCCTCAGAACTTTCCAAATTATTCTGCAAATAAAATTCAAGTTATAAAATAAATATTCCATTTACCCATTCTTTATCAACCTGTAGATAGTTCTACTACAATTTTGTACGTATTTTACGTGGAATTAATGATACTTGCAACTTCAAAATGAATTCGATTTTCATCTCTCGCTTACCTGCTTTTTTTTATTTGCAAACATGCCCCCATCTGTCCCATCTGTCTTTCATTATTTTTCCACCTGTGTCCCCCCACCTGTACCGAAAGCGTGCCCCCAAAACTCGTGTTCTTTCAGAGCCAGAATTCACCTGACCTCACAAAACTTGTCCCTTCAGGACACAACATTTTTGTTTCAAGGGCCCTGGTCGTAGCGTTTTCGAACTATGTTTTAAGCGATTATGTTTTAAGGTACTTTGTTTCAACGTCGCAATCTGTAAACCTCGATATTTTTGTAATAAATCTGTTGAATGTAGAACTGCGGTACTTCTCTATTGAGCAGTAGCGCACTTAAAGGCTTTTGTGTCCATTGTTTCTTAT
Source organism: Acheta domesticus (assembly GCA_031308135.1). NCBI lineage: Eukaryota > Metazoa > Arthropoda > Insecta > Orthoptera > Gryllidae > Acheta > Acheta domesticus. The sequence continues at coordinate 4,338,458 of JAHLJT010003656.1, read as the reverse complement.
AAATTATTAATAACCATTATCCTTCGTGAGCATATCATATTCAGTGTCGCAGATAAAGGTCACAAACTTCTTGGGATATATTAAGAGCACGAAAATGATATTTGATTGAATGAACATATGGTGAGAAGTCACACATGTCACGTTTACCCTTGATTAGTAGACAACTTATGCAGAGATGTTCTGGAGACAAAGTTTTGAGACAGTTAAGGCGATGTGTTCATGAAGTACCTGCCGATCACCATATATAGATCTTGACAATCAGGGACAAAAATGTATAACACTGTAACAAGATTTTTCCCGCTATATGTTTGTTGACAAAAAATGATTATTCTCGATAGCTCTGAATCTCCTGGAAGTAGCGATGCGACATCAATGTCGATGTCGAATTCAAAACATCGAAGTTTTTGTAGTAACATCGATGAATTAATGCAGATGTTTTTAAATATCGATGTTTTGTTATCAATGTTTTTAATTTTCTGATGTTTTATTTCTGAATAATTCCTATGATCACAACACTGTGAAAGTTAGAGTATGAAATAATAACTGATGGTAACACTGTTACTTCATGAGTTGAAACCAAAGGACGCTGTTTGTACTACCTTCCTCGATCGAACTCTCTTTTATTTTTTTTTATTTATTTGTCAAAAAAACAGTAAAAACTGTATATGACGTGTGGGGAAAGAAATTTATCTGCGCACATTTTCTTGAGTGCCTGAATGAAAAAAAAATGAATTTAGAAAATAATTATTTTAGAAAAATAAAGATATTTGAAAAATGTTTTTTCCCGAGTAAGAGAAAATCAATTTCAACTGTAAATGAACTCTCTCCCGAGATGACCTCCATGCCTTTGTATTTCCTCTTTCTTCACATTCATTTCACACATTGAGATGTGGTCAACAAATACTCTGTGGGCGCAGGGTATGCCCCTTCTTCTCGTTCCCTTATTCGGCGAATTGCTAAACACGAACACTGTCAAATTAAATTTTAATGCTCACGAATTCGATGTTAGAGTTCACTAAACCAGCCTAAAAACATCGATGTTGAAATACATCGACGGTTTTTAGTTGATGTATTTTCAACATCGATGTTTTAATTTTGAATATTGATTTTTGCTGTTATGGATGTCGCACCACTACCTGGAAGTACCATTTATTCTGAGACACTCTGTGAAGAGAGAATTCATCCGTAGCAAGATGTCACACAACTCAACAGAACAGCCCGCGCCCCTGCCCGTGGTCCCTCCCACGCAGCCTCCCGCCACCGCCGCGCCTCTCCCCGCGCCCGCCCCTCCCGGCCGCTGCACTCCCACGCCCCGCCCCCGCCCCCGCCCCGGCCCCCGCCTAGCCGCCGCCACCGCAGGCGCGGGCGCCCATCAGTCTTGGGCCATTGACACGCCATTCGTCGCGGGGCGAGTGCCCGGGGTAATGAAGCTTCGCGCCCATTTGTTACGTCTCCGCCGCCCGCGCCCGCGCCCCGCGCCCTCGCCCCGCGCCCGCGCCATCGCTCACGCCGCGTCGATGCGGTTTGTCGGGCGGCGGAAGGAGCTGCGAGGAGGCGACCCCCCCCCCGTCCAGGGCGAAGCAGATGAGGGCGAGGCGAGGCGACGGCCGAGGCAGGCAAGAGACGGCCGTGGAAGTGGGGCACGAGCAGGAAAGGGAGTGGGATGTCTTCGTGGCAGATGGGCGCGCGGGGAAACGGGTGGGCGAGGGGGCGGGGTGAGTGTGGTTGGCGCAGGGCGGGCGGGGCACGGTGGGGTGGAGCACGGTGGGGTGGGGCGGGGATGGCGGGGCGGGCAGGCGGGGGATGACGGGGTGGGCTGGCGGGGACGACACGGCACGGCGGGGCGGGGCGGGCGGGCCACAGCGGGACGGGACGGAACGGGTTGCAGCGGGGCGGGGAGGGCCGGGCGGGGCGCGGCGGGCGGGGCGGGGCGGGGCGGAGAGGGGCGGGGCGGGGCGGAGCGGGGCGGGGCGGGGCGGGGCGGGCCAGTAGCGGAGTGAGTAGGGAAGTAAGCGGGATGTCTTGGTGGCGGGCGGCCGGGCGGTCGCCCGCGGGGCGGGGGCGGGGGCGGGGGCTGGCGCGGGCGTCTCTCGGGAAATAAATCGCCCGGCGCCGCCTTCGCCTTATTTCTGCGCGCGCCGCCTCAATGGATCATCTCCGCCGCCGCACTCGCACTCGCGACTCAATAAAATGAAATTGCGCCGCGCCCCTCTCCCCCCTCCGCCCCCCCTCCCCGCCACGCCCCTTCTGCCGCGCCGCCTCGCTCTCGAGGCTCGTCTTTGCGCCTGGCGCCGAATTTTCGATTATGATTTTGTTGGAATAGCAAGTCGGGTGAACGCGATAACGATGGAAGGTGTACGTGTGCATAACCATAACGCGCAATTTCTTAGCGTAAGTCCAAATGAGAGGTGGTAATGTTTTAGTCTTCACCCTAACCTTCAAGGATCCTATAATTAACGTATTATGTGTGTGTGTGTGAATGCGTGTGCGTGCGTGCGTGTGTGTGCGTGTGTGTGCGTGCATGTATGATTCTGTGTGTGTATGCGTGTTTGATTCTGTGTGTATGTATGTGTGTGCGCGTGCGTTGTGCGTGCGTGTGTGTGTGCGTGCGTGTTGTGATTCTGTGTTTATGTGTGTGTGTGTGCGTGTGTCAGAGAGAGAATATTGTATTAGCAAGTCACTTTGTAGTGTGATACCAAATATATACTACATTGTATTTTTAAAGTGAACCGTTTATTTACACAATAAACACTCTGTATTTTTAAAACCTAACTAAAATATTTTGGTTTCAAGTCGAGGTGACTCATTCAAAATTACTATTCAAAGTACCATAAATTTAGACACTGTACCGGTTAAATTAAAGAATTTAGAAGAAAAGTGCGAAAAATGGTTGTTACAAGAGAAATATCTATTGCATATTACTGATTTATTGATTATCAGGAACGTCCATCCATGAAATGTGGAAATGTATGGAATACTTATCTATACATTTGATGCAAAATTGAAATTACTTTACAATTTACTCAAAACGTGAAAAAATGTACAATACTTTCATCTAATACATTTAAATACAAAATTGAAAGTTCTTTACAGTTCAATCATTCTTTTCTCCAGGTTTAACACGAAATGAATTTGCAGTCAAACGCAATGACACATTTTTTTTCAATAATTAGTCTGTCGTATTAGTCTGTACCAGATTTTTCTGCAGAATTATTCACTGCACGGAAATGCATTAGAAAATCTTCAGGTCCACGATTGTGAATATACGTATATAATATTCACAGTGTGACGCCAAAGGTGACACACTCACTCAAGGTACGATGAATTCCGCATCCTTTGAGACAGAAATGGATACCTTCGGCTAGGGGACTACCGAACGGAGGGTCGCTCATCCACGACTTGTAGGAATGGAGTGGTAGTGAATTTTAATTGAAGAACGACAAAACAGTTAACAATTCACAAATTAATTCTTAAAACACATATAAACATACATTTCTGGACATAATATTTGTAATAATTAACACAAATTGGGGCTACAATTTTAAAATTTCAAAATTTAATTACAGATACTTATTTTCTGGACATAGAAATAATAAATAATTTGGTTCACGTAAGTGGGAGTAATGAAATTGTTTTTTAGAATCTAACAATAAGGTAATGTTTACGTTCTACACTTGTAAAATTGCTGATATGTGGATCATACAGACTCAAACAAAAGGGAACCAGATTCTTATATCTTGCAAAAAAAGTATAGCCTGAGTCATGATTAAATTGAATTAGAATATACTTTTGGTTTTGCGGGATACATAGCATACTGCTGAGGGCTAGATGTGGTGCGCAATCCGTAGTTCGGAGGCCCCTGTTGTCAGCGGTCGCAAGGACGAAGCGGATGTCGTGGAGTAGCCGAGACCAACAATATTTAATAGGAAACAGACTCGATCTACGATTTTAATTTAATTGCGAATTGAACACTTCCTTCCAAATTGTCACGTCTATGATTTTGTCAAAATAAATCTCTTCAATATAAAGGTTCAAACAACAAAAACTATAGCGACCTTTTAAAAATTGTATTCTTAGTATAAATTTTTCGTAATACTCTCAAAGTAATTTTCATATTTTTACAAATGATGATACTTTTGAGTGTTGGAGCTGAAGTGTTTATTGCACACTTGTCACGCCAATAAATCTGTGCTTATAATGTACATGTATTTTCCTCGGTGGAGAACTGGCCATTGTATTTGAAGTAATTTAATGCGTTAAGAATTTGTGTTGTTTTCTTTGCAAAACGAGGATAAATAAAGTGTAAGCATATTAATGTTTTTTCTCTACACATGACCGCAAATTCGACGAGTCTACCAAATTGACACCTTGACAAATTTAACGGAAAAAAATAATAAAGTGCTCTCATGGCATTCAAATTAAAAATTAACGCAATTGATTTCAAAAGTCTCACCGCATTTTAGATGCTTTTAGTCTGGTAACAATACGCCACGAAAAAGCTAACCGCATTGATAATTCAATAACAGTTTCTTATTTACCGTAATCAATTCGCCGCGTAGCCAGTGACAAAACAATTCCTCTCGCCAGAGAGCCTGAGTTTTTGTTCCCCTCCAGCTGCCGAAAATCAGCCACGGCCGATAAATAGCTCTAGAGCAGAACGCGAGGAGTTCGCTCGGCGATCCCCTTTCTTCTTGCTCAATGGCCCAGCAACGCGATTCGCCATGTGCTGTGTGAGTGGAGACAGAAGGACCGAGTTAAACCTTGCGCTTCTCCGAATGAGCGATTTTTCGACGATTTTTCATCACTTCCAAGGAAATCATATTATCTTCATATTATAGACATATAGAAAAATGAAACTTTCAAAAAATTGTTAATGTGTCAAATTCTACTTCTTTGCAGGGTTACTGTTAATGCATTGTATCTCAGTGACCAAAAATGTTTGTGCCTAGTTTGTAACTAGGATTATTCTCAAGGTCAAAGTACTAGATATTATGACTATGGCTCAGCTAATTTTTATCACTTCCTAGGAAATCACATTATCTTGGTAGACATGTAGAAAAATGAAACTATCAAAAAAGTTTTAATATGTTTCAATTATACTTCCCTACTACGCTGGATTTTATCTCTGTGACCAAAAATGTGTGTTTCTACTTTGGAATAATACGAAGATTTTCGTAGAAATAAAACATAAGCCACGTTAGAGAAATACAGTATGGTATGATTATATATTTGTAATCTGCTCTTCAAGTTGATATCTCAAAAAGTCTGTCAGCTCATTTGCAGAGCTGTCTTATTCCTAAATGCACTTGGAACATTGAATTGAATGAACTTTTATTTCTAAACAAATAAATTAAAAATATATTTTGATTCTCATTTCTTTGGCATTTTATTCAATAAATGTTTAAAACTAATTGTAAAAACATTAGATGTGGATATTTCCTCAAATCTAGGTGGACGATGATTGTTAAATTATGTCGTAATGGGATGTGATAAAATTTACATTTTTAAACAAACATTCTAATTAGGTTTCCTTTTGACCAATTAGGAAAATATACAAATATTCTCGAGCGAGAAAGATTTTAAAGCCACTGTATCAGTCTAGTTTTATTAATAACCTTTTTCGTTTAGTTAACTAAATATTCTCATTAATTCAATGAAAAATTGTTGATTATCTCTTTTGTAATAGCACGCGTGCAATTAAAATACCACTGTTTAATTAAGACTCCACATCTACCAATCATAATTCAGAAAAAAGCCAAATTATTTAATTAAGAAACAATAACAGACGTATCCAGGTATTTCCATTCGGCCACGAAACAAGAACAAAAAAATACATCACAGATAACTTCATACATATAAACAACGAATAAATAAAACCAATTTGACGAAGTACGTTAATCTATCTGACTAATAAATACCATAAAATACTTAACATTAATAAATTAATTTTTTTACATGCAAAACAATAGGTCTAAGGATTACAAATGTAAAAAATGTAAACGTCAGTTGTGTTTACCTGTTCTAAATAGTTCGCTGTAGCAAAAATGTGTCAAAAGTGATAATTTTTTTACTTCCCAATATGTGTACATGTCGTATTCTCTGTCATACGTGTCTTTACTATTCGTGTGCACTAATGATTTCATGACTTTGTCAGCTTCTAGTATTTTATCCGCAAGTTCAGTATCTTCCAGTCGCAAATATTTCTTGCGAACAAACTCAAATAGAAACGAAAAAAATATTGAACGTAACATACGGATAAAGGGGTATAATTGCACTCGTGGTATATAAGAAAACTCGCTTCTATGGTCGCTCGTTTTCTTGAACGTACCACTCATGCAATTATACCCCTCTCTATCTACTCGTTTCATTGATAGCTTCATTGTGAATTAGAAGAGACAATTGAAGTTACGTTACAAATGACTTTCTTATAATCAATCCAAGCCCTCACATGTGGGAATGCGCGGCATACAGCAACTTTTCCTTCTTTTAGCATTGTTAGCAACTATTCACTTTTTTAAAAAAGTGTATGAAATAATTTAAAAATCTATATGATATAATTTAAGAATCAAAATAGTTGAAAAATGACTTGGAAAATTGGGACATATTTTACAATTTGAAACAACAAGTGTGCACGCTGGAAATTACATATGTGTGGAATGTGGATGTAGAAAAGTTCTACATATTCACTATACAAAAATAGAAGACCCTAAAAACATTGTGTCATATGGTTCAGTATTGTCTCGAAGCGTAGTGAAATGAGAGACGTTCACACATTCTGTAGCAATGCAGTCACTGTTTATTATGAAGGCAGAGCTCAACTTTTTTAAAAATAATACATTTTTTATTTACCAAGATCTATGCACGTAAACTATAAGGAAATATGACAAAGAAATCCTACTGTCCACCTCACCTTGAAAACTTAACACACCATATAATTATAGCCGCTGAATGTTTTTTTGTGAAATAAACACATGTCTAAAGAATGCTAGACATTGATTTTCATTGCGTTTACTCTCAAATATTTATTATTAAAAGTACTTTTCAAACTTCGGAAAACTAGTTATGTTAGCTTCTTTGGCAACAAACTTACATTCGCATGTTTTCTCGGAGAGGAAATGTGGAATGTTTTCAAAAGATTCGATTACAACTCACAAAACGAAAAAATGATGAAATGGTGGTAGAAAATCGTTTATTCTATTAATTTATGACCTTTTTAATTTAATGTTTCTTCTATAAAACCGGTTAATAATAGTGGTATGTCGTTTGGATCTCACTATTTTTCATTTAAAGCAAAACTCATGAAATTTGGTTGAGTGGAAAGCTCACACTTATTTCTAAACGAAAATCCTTACTGGTAATTGGAGGTAAGGGATAATCAACCACGATTTTAAGAAAATAATATTTATTAATATCATATATGCCCAAAGTCACTTTCGGGATCAAAATTTCCCATCTTCAGTGGGTCTTGCGTAAGTAACGTGGATCACAACAAACAATTTTGAACCGGATACAAGCATTCAAAGAAAAGAAAAAAATGGGAATGGTTAGATGGCCGCCATATTGTAGAATATTTCGTAGAAACAAAATCCTTTTGTTTTAAATATAACAATTTTTGCGAATTGCTAAATGTCAGCCGTTTTAATTAAAATTGGAACTCTATTGTACTTGTTAATAAACATTCTTCTATTTGAGCAAAAAATAATTGAATAAAAAACGTTTTAGTCATTTTCCGAAAAATGTTGAAAATGACAGAGAGGCTTCATGTAAATTACCCCCCGCCTGCGTCAAAATTAAAATATCTTAATGATCTTCTGAACAACTCAACTAGAGCTTACTCTTGACGACTTTACCAAGGTTCACCTCAAAAGCTTCTAAACTAACAGAGTCCTACGTGACACAAGCATTCATCCATACGAATACATACAAATACGATTTTCGGGTACATGTACACGTCTTTGAATATCTTCTGACACCTACCTTAACCATCTTGGGAACTGCAGTAATAGACCTTAACCTTGACGCGTGTGCGAGGTTACTGCTGAAAACACCTTAAACAAGGATTTTGACACATATTTGTTCAGGTTACAATAATTTTCCTTACATTAAACTAGTGTATATAAGAATAGTAAGAATACTCACCAATATCTAATCACACTGCTTCGTCTTTGAACAAACGAAGAGCGACTTTCACGACCTTGAAAGTGCTTCTCTGTTCATAAAACGTTTGCCCAATGGAGTATTATGCGGAAAAGCGGAACTACATCATATGTGTAATTTCTTTGCCGTCCAATTTCTCAGAAGCGATTGGGGGCGGCCGCGCAGCGCGTTCTGTGGTTCGTTGGGCCGCACCCGCGGCCGCGGCGCCGGGACATACATCACGGCGGGGTGGGGCGGGGAGGGGAGGGGTGGAAGGGGCGGGGCGGGGACGGGGGGCTCGTGGTCAGGTGGTATTGAAGCCGCCTTATTGAGCTGCCAAGCGCGCCGTTGGGAACGATTAGCCGATAAACTGCCTTTGGCCAGCCCCTCCTTCCTTCCCCCTCTCTCCTTCAGCGCGCGCGCACACACACGACCTGCCTCAGGACCGCGTTCCGTCCTGTTCCTGCAAACCCTCGCTCGCTTCCCTCTCATGCGCTTGGATTTGTCCTGCCGAGAATTTCTCTGACCGGAGACGACTTACGGAATGGGGTTTTACGTGAGAGTTGTAATGATGTGATATCGATAACAAAACATCCGTGTTAGCTATACTGTTAACTATTAACTTTATATTCAGTATTCAAAAGTTTTTTTAAACTTCAACATATTTCATTTTTACTGTGGATTCTGTTTTTAAAGGAATTATTGTCCTATTAAAAGTCATATGGTCAATAAGAGTTAGATGTAGGATTCAAAGATTTCGATAGTATGTATTTATCCATAGGTTTTGGATGTGTAATCCAAACCTGTCTCTAGTTCTTCCAAGTAGTTCTATCAGTGCGAGTTGATGGGGGGGAGGAGAAGAGGAAGAAAAGATCTCTCGCAATCCGTGACCAGTTTCGTAAGTTGCTGCTCCATTATTTGGCCGTTTCTGATCGGAGAAACCACGAAAAACTTCCAATCAGAGACTCACCGCTAGAATTCTCCTCTTTGCAGTGGCCGAATACAACCTACATTTATAACTTCTGCCGAAAATTTCTCGGACGTCAGGATTCGAAACCTTCCGGTAAGAGTCGTTGCTTGGACCATGGCAAAACGGTTCTTACGACAAAGGTGAAATCGAAATGAAGACCACTGGGCAATGAGACGCTATGCCACACTACGGACATTTTGAGAGAACTGAAGGAAAAAAGTTTAGACATTGCATTTTACACATTGGGAATAAATAACATTAATGCATGAATTACACTACCATCTTTCGGCGTATCCTAAAAATATAATCTAGATACATCTATATGGAATCGAAAAACACTAATATCTCAAAAATTTCATCAGAAATGGGGCAAAGCATGTTATTGCCCATAAGGTCTTCAAATAATTATCTCTGCCGCCGCTTATCAATTGCAAATCTTTTTCATCATCCGAGCTTCCCGTATTGTGAATAAATTGCGTAACTGTAGCGTGTAATAGCAAATGGTGTTTTCGTAATATAATGCATAAACAGTTAACCTTATACGCACGCCCCGCTTCCCAATGAATGCTAAAGGCAGCAGGCGTTTTGAGAGTGGGGAAGGTGATAATTGTATCAGGCTTTGGTGGCATTAAAAATCTTTCTCCTCCACACAGTTATAAACACGCATATTTATTTCTTCTCATTTATATTTTCCTGAAGTACCATTGACAACTGTTTGTTCGAAGCAGCTGCTTTTTTTTCAAGCTGACTGAACACGTGTCGTACGCACCCAGTGTTTACGCCTGCAAAGCGAATTCATGTACAGTAATTTACAATTCTGGGACACTATCCGATGGTCTATCTGGCTGACCTCATTGTTCGACACCCTTTTCAAATTTTCTGCCCCATTTGGTGCCAACGCTCTCTGCAAGAATTATCGCCGACGGTGTGGGTGAATTTGGATGCAGTTTTTGTTTGGGAATGCGGGTGTCATTGTTTGGAATTAGTTTGAGTTCTACGGACGAAGGGGTATCAAGAGTTGTTCCACGTGCACCTAATTATATATCTCCCAAACACATCATTCTCCGGCAGAAATAGAGACGCTCCTAAAAAAATATGTGTTTTGGGGAAATGGAGATTTATTCTAGTAATCGAGATAATAACGAGATCGAGATAATAACGAGATTCTAATAATCGAGATAATAACAATATTATGTATAAACATTTTAAGTCTTGATATGGTTACTGCTGTGTTATTGTTATATAAATACAACTGACTTTTCTGTTTTTGTACGTAATTCAAAAGTGGGGGGGCTTCATTTAAAGTTCCCCAAAAATTTAATGAATGTTTTTCAACATTGCAGCACTTGCGAGTCGAGCCAGATCGACCGAGGAATATCCATTTTGGAAAAAAAGCCTCCCTATGATTTAGGCGCTAGAGTTGTTCACAGACGTTTTGGCGTCAATCGATTTTTTCGCTATCAAGTACCCACAAACCATTGATTCAGGCTACACCACGTGTTAAAGGATTTTTTTCCCTAAATTTAGCAACTGGATTTATCTCCTTGGTTGTTATCAGGGCTCGGCAATAGACTTTTCTGCCGAAAATTCGCAGTTTTTTTCGCGCAGCATTACATAAATTTCTCTCAGTTGCGTAAATGGTAGCGAGAAACTGAAAAGATGCGGATATGACTCTGTACTTAGTTAAAGAGAGCAAAAATTGCGAGAGAACAAACCAGTTTTCAGACGACGATCGGACAGATATCGCCGTAGTCACTTTGCGTCTACAAAAGTTCCTCGCTGTGATTGCCGAAGAATTAAAATGAAAACTACAGAGGAAAAACATATAAGTTTGGGTCAAGAAATGAATCGCAGGGTGCCTGAAACTAGGATCATAACAGAAAATCTCTTTTCAGAAAGAGGAAGTTCTGTGCAACTTGTATAGCTTTTGCTACTCGAGATCAAGAGCCGCAAAATCTGGTGTTTTGAGCTAAGTAGCGTGATAGTTTCCTGTTGTATCGGCTCTTCAAATGCCAATAAAACGCATGAGTGACTTTTCAGTTTCAACTCTTGACGCTTGCGAGTGCTAATTAAATTACTTATTGGTGTTACTTCCCGTGCGAGAACGCCACTTAATAATTGGGAGCTGTGAAGGAGTTCCTTCATGAGAGAATGTGTTAATCCTTGAAGAGGTAGCTAATTTACGAGAGTAAGTAAGTCGTATCTGTAAGCAATGTTCAAAATTGATTGCACCAAGAAACCTTACAATGATATCATTTCAAACTGACGAATTTACAATGATATCATTAAACAAACATGATTTTCCATGAACCATGGTTTTCAATGGACTTACCGTGGTCCTTAACAGCACCAGCTTTCCGATATCCTCTAAAAATGAATTTTCTATTAAGTAGTATACCATTTCCCATTGCATACTGCTTCCTAACCTCTATGTCGGAGGCACAATTTTCGCCTATTGGAGTGTCATTAACCGAACAGACGTTCATTAGACAAGAGAACGGAATGGAGTCCTCCGGAATGATCGGGGGGTCTGGGTGGCCCGTGTCCTAGTGGTCAGATAACTCGCCTTTCATCGCTGGTGCCCGAGTTCCATCCCAGATGGTTCCAAGTGGAATTTGTGGTGGCCAAAGAGGGTTCTTGGCAAGCTTTCACGGGGTACTCCCGGTTTCCCTGCCAATATGCACTCCACCGGATCGCTCCATCAATCGTTCGCTATCCTATACTGTCATTAACCACCATTCCGCTACGGGTCTACAGATCACAGCAGCGGCTAGGCGATAACCTAAGATCTAGCTGAGAAGGGCTGCGGCTACCCCAGTGGGTTATCGACAGGTAGGGTCCCGGCTTGGTGAACTAAAGAGAGGGGAAATGGTGAGGGAGTGGGGGACACCCCCTCCCAACAAACTAGATGTAGATAGCAGAGAGTGGGTGTACTGCCAGGCGGGGCAAGGGCAACAGCTTAAAGCTGACCCCCGAGGGGATAATGAGGGTTTAGTTTTATTATGTCCTAATATCTTGCAGTGATGATTTTGTCACTGTTATGTCTATTAGTGAACGCTGGTAGAAACAAATTCGATGTCTCATAAATATAGAATGATGCACTCTCAAATTATCCGAAGAGGCGGATACACCTCTAGAGATGTGTCTGGATGGTTTGAGGATGTTGATGTACTGAGAGTTAATTTTACTTGTGCGTCAAGTGCGATTTTAATACGCAGCCGGAGATATTTCTGTTGAACAAACTCACGTGCTCTGCTCCGGCTCACTGCAGAAAACAATCGCGATCAATAAAGTGCGTGAATAATGGGGGAAGTTTTTTTATCGAGTATGTGTGTGTGTGCGTGTGTGTGTGAATCGGGGAATTCACTTTTTTATTTTTTAAACTGCGCTCTCCGTTGCCGCTCTCTGTGTCAAGAGTCGGCCGCTCTCCTCCGTCCCACACAGCGTCCGCTCCGCTCCCAATCCCGTCCAAAATCAACTTCCTCCTCCATCCCCACCTCCTCTGGTCAAATTCCACCTCCCCGTCCTTCCTCCTCCTCCGCACCGCCCCCGCCCCCGCCCCCCCGCCGCTCCACCATCGCCCCAGCCCCCGCGTCTGGCCCTGCCCCAGCCCCCTCCTCCCACCCGCCCCATCTTCCTCGATCCCCTAACCTCGTCGGCCCCGCCTCGCCCTCCCAACCCCCGCCTCAGTCTCCAACCAATTCCACCTCCACCCCACCCCGTCACGCTTCCGAACCGCCCCTGGCCCTCCCGAACTCGCTCCGCTCCCAACCAATCCCAGCCTCCGTTCCACCTCTCATAATCCCACAGCCATTCCACCCGCCCCTCCCGCCACTCTCCCATCAAGCCCGACTCTCTCCCGCCCCGACCCTTCCCCACCACGACTCTCTCCCGCCCCGCCCCCACCTCGACTCTCCCCCGCCTTGCCCCTCCCCCACTGCGACTCTCTCCCACCCCAGCCCTACCACGCCCCGACTCTCCCCACCCCGACACTCCCCGCCCTGACTCTCCCCGCCCGTACCCGCTCTCTAGCAATACCACCTCCGTGTGTCCCTGTCACCCCGCCCACACCTGACGCCCCTCCCGCCACTCGCGCCCTCACCCCGATCCTGGCCTCACCCTCCCCGCCACACCCCGCTACGCCCCGCCCCTCCTCGCCCCCACTGCCACCGCCCTGCGCCTGACGTATGAGTCCTAAATCAAGTGCGGGATGGAAACAGAAGTTAACTTGGTCCGCAGTGTTGCGTTAATTAAGTCTTTTAAAATTAAAATCTGTTAGACCGAAACGCTCGAAGTTGACAGCATTTCTTGCAACTAGTGATCTTAAGCCTTGGGTAAGAAGAGGTTCCAAACTAGGAATTAATACTTTCAAACATATATTTACCTATTATAATTTTCTTTATATCGCTAATCATAGATATTGAATTTCATAATTACTAGAGTTCGGAAAAATATGTAGTATTAAACGTCAAAATATGTACATACATATGTAATGAAAATAGTAAGAATATGTAATAAATATGAAAAATCGGATTTAATATGTAAAATTAAAATTCTGCAATTAAAAGCCATTTACATAGCAAGAAATTATATTTAGAAAAACTGCTGAGTTTACATCACACAACTTTCTCGTCAGTAGTAAAAGCTTAATATATTGTAATCCAGAACAGTAGTTTAGCAGCCAGACATGTCGCAATAGAAGCTATCGCACTAACTGGCGAGATCTACGATCAGCAAACATACACTAACATAGCATCTTCATCGAAGTGTTACACGTCGGCGATCGCAAATTTTTTCGGAAATTAAGGTTACAGGTCACAAAACGCGGTGTCAATGATATTTTCGACACTTACATTTCCCCAATAATGTAGGAAAAATTCTGATTAAAAAAAACATCTTTTCATAAAAAAATATGGAATGGTACAGAAAATTGATAAAATAAGAAAATTTATTGTGAAAACAGCAAAATATGTCAAATACGTAAGATAGTACTAAATATGTAAAAATATGTAACGAAAAAATTAAAATTGTGTTAGGAGGGCAATGATTCGCCAAGATTACAATTTTGATAACGGTAAGTAGAAAGACAAAAAAATAAGTAGTTTCATAAAAATTCGGTCTCTAATAATTACCATACTTTGTGATTTATTTATTTTCGCTTTTAATATTCGATAGGCAGTTTTAACAGCTCTTTTACTATGTTAAGAACTCTCTCTTAAATGCCTCTGTTACTTTTGTGGATGTTGAAATGGCATTATGTTATGTCAACAGAGGCGTCATGGAAGTGTTAACTAAACATTATGAAGAATCAACGATATTAGAATAATTTGCGATCTCCAAGATATCTTCTCTGCCCTCATTTGCATTGGTTAACCAACTTCACAGTTTTCAGTTAGAATTGATGTGTTTAGAAAAACGACCTCATTTCTCTTAAACCTCTCTGTGCTGACCTGAAAATCACAATGTGGAAGTTTAATACAATTGTAATTTAGGAAACCAGTATCACAAAGCATTCGATTACAGTACAAAAATATTACGAAACGAATATAATGCACAGTTTTATACACATGGTAAAGAGGGCGATGTAGTTCAATTTTCAATTAAATTAGACTGTGCAACGCGCGAAGAGTGACAATGGTACTGACAGCTACAAGTAGACACTGAAGTATTAGAAAACTTGTTTTATGCTTTCCCTAACTAGCATTTGACTGAATTGTGAACACAGCGCATGCAATTATTGATAGATTTCAATAATAGACGATGTTTTCTATCCCGCAAGTAGTGTGTCGTTTTACTACAAATATCAAAGGTGTCTAACAATTACCCTGTGTAGTTCTGCACCCTGTAAAGAAAGCGACAAACGAAACGGTATCACACGACTGCCAAGCAGTTCGTTCTTCAACCAAAGCAATAACTCACAATTTCCTTCGCGAACTTGTTTTTATTTTACATTTTCTCATACAGTGAGGCAAGAGCTTAATAATAGTGAAGAGAACTGTAACAGAACTGTAACTTAGGACTGTAACACGCGTAGTTCTTAGAATTACAAACAGGAGAGCGAGGATACTCCCACTGGAGACCTCAATAAGCAATAGTTATTGTATGCGGTGATGTATGTAAAAATATGATGTATGTATGTATGGAAAAGTATGGCTATAGGTTACAATTACAGGAAGAAAAAAGTTACAGAAAATAATTTCAGGAAATAATGCATTTCTTTTTAGGGCGGTTTAAATGTATCTTTTGGGAATCTAGATTTATTCTTCGCGAACTGATGACATTCAAATGAGTTCACGGTCCAAAGTGAGTAAACTACCCTAGTTGATGGTGAAAATGAAACTATTTTGAGCGCTCAGGAACATTGAACGAGCTAATTTGAACAGTTTTTCTTTTCCTTCAAAAACTTGAAAATAAAGAAGTGCATTATAATGCCAACTTAACTTAGACAATAAGATTTAATGAGAAAATTCTTGAATCAGTATAAAGCTTCAGAGTACGTGTGTTTTAATAGAATAATATTTTAATAGGTACACAAGTTAAATCTTTTCCCAAGTCCAGTTAGTATGCTTCAGTGTTTCACTTCGATTCTAACAAAGATAATTTATTTTCAGTACCCTTCCATGGAAACAGTTTCGATTTTTTGTATACTTCATATGTAGTGTAAAGAAAGATACAAAATGCTGCAGCGAAAATGGTGATTTATTTGGCAAAAATTCATTTCGTGGGGTCCCCGATGTCAAAAAAGGGAAATAATTTTTGTTCCTATATGTAGTAAATTACTTTGTCTATCAAATTGTTTAGTCTGAATCCAACTTTTCTGATTATTTGACACCGAACAATTGGTTTAAGGCAAAACGTCTGTCTCTCGATCTCTCCTTCCTTCCGTTCGTCCGTCCGTCCATTCGTCTCTCCGATCGTCTGCTTGTCCATTTGTCTGTTCGCCTGCCTGTGTCTGTCCGTCTGTTCATCCGTCTGTCCCATCTCTGTCAGTCTGTATGTGATTCTCATGATGTCATGATCATCGAATTGATTTTCTTATCTAATCTCATGGCTGACAGCGCGGCCGCCTGAATTTGATACGAACACTTTAATTTTTGTGAATACTTTCTTGAAATTTCAATGCAAGTTCAGTTTTGCGAAAAATAAAGGCAATTTTAAAAAAAAGCTCTCTCCAAAACTGCTCTAAATGTTTTCTTTGTATGGATCATCTTTTCTATGTATAATCACTTTGTATGGATGGTGCTCTATGCTTGGGATATCAAGCCATAAACGCCAGTTTGAGTAATCTTTTGATTTTTTAAAAATTACAAAAATATATATTTTTTAAAATATATCTTATGTCGTTAATATTTACATTATGAATATTTTATACATTACTACAAGTGTGAGCAGTACACTTGGCTTTTCAGTTCCGTTTACCTGAATATTCACCAAGTTATTGAAAATGATATATTATTTTTTATATTGGTGTATTGTATTGTTTAAAAACATGTTGCATCCTATTATTATTATCATCATAATCATTATTATTATTATTATTATTATTATTATTATTATCCGAATTTTTCAATCTCTGCACTATGTGCAGGAACATGCGTCTCGTCTAGGAACATTGTCTAGACTCGGTTGATCTCGCAGTGACAACCCCACGAGAAAATTTTGCTCTCTGGACATTTCAATCAAACGTGTCCCAATCAGCAGTTCATCCTCGGAATTCTCTATTCTGCAGCTGTCCATTATCCCTGCTTTTTGCATTTGCTCTACGCATAAAAATGGTAATCCCAACATTAGAAATGTATATAATGTGTGTTTTGATTTTAATCCTGTGGCGGTATGCCGATATTGTGACGTGTCCTTTGACGTCAAAGCTTTTGTGAAAGCGGTACATATTTCTTAGTTTTCAAGTTATACACAGAATCTATATTTTTATTGTTGACGACTGCAAAATCGATTTTCACGATTGTTTTCTTGAGCTTGTTTAAAAAAATATCTGACCTATTATTCTAAATTATGGTGTGTAATAATGCTTCTGTCTCAGTATACTTGTAGCTTCCATTCTTCTTTTTCCAAGGCTGTAGAACGATGATATTTGTAATATGGATATTACAGTTCTCAAGTCGGTATTTTTTTGCCAATTACCCATGAATTATTTTTACCTATATTATCTTGCCTAACTTCATATTTCTGAAAGCTAACAAACCAGCAAAGATGTGCTGGATATTATCATGCTGTGCACCTCACCTTCTGCATGCATCACTTACTACAAGTACTATTTATTATACATCGTAAGTAATTCCTTGTTGCGATAACCTGGTTTTGACTATAATAAAACCTTCTGTTTCTGGGTAAACCACGTGTCACCCATCGGTTAAATACTTCAAAAATGTATGTTCTGGCCTTATATCCCATTGGGATGTCTACCATGTAATTCATTTCGACACTACTGTTGCATAAGTCTTTCATTGGTTGTGTATCCTGGTTGAAACTGAGCATTAGCCAAATTTAAGGGAATGAGACTGAAATCAGCCCCTATTATTGCCTTATGCAGTGTCGATGTTTCTGCCCTCTCAAGAAAGTAGTTTCTCTTTAGAGTGATGTCGTTGGCATTACTGTTGTTTATATTAATACCTTGACCTTCTTTTTCATGTGATAGATTGGTCCACTAAACAGCAGATATAGAACGATGATATCGATATTGGGTATTTTGGGTTTTTACATGACTATCCATTGCTTCAAGGTTTGTCCGGCTCCATTTTATTAAGCCCTTTGAATAGATAATCCCAGGAACAACGTATGTATTTATTGTAGTGACAATATTTCGCGAATTCAAAGATATTTTAAGAATTTTTTTGAAATCGGTTCTTTGCTTTCGAGTCGAATACTGTTTTAGACTGCTCTATACCAAGATATTTGTATACATCATCAAATTCTAATGATTTAAGATGATCGGTGCTTTGCACTTCGTATTCCAGACCTCTCAAACATTTGACAAGTACCACGCTCACCGTTCTACACTTATCTACTCCAAAACACATTCCAATGTCTTCAGACAAAGTTTCGGTGATATTTAAGAGCTGCTTCAACAAACTAGCTGTTGATGTATCATCTATACATGCCAGATGATAGTCTGTATGAGGAGAGCCGATGATTTTGTCGCCATATTTACTGCTGTTGATGATGGACAGCGGGTTGGAATCCAAGCAAAACCAAAATGGATTCAAAGAATCTCCTTGGAAGATATCACGGTTGATGTTAATTTTATTTGTGATAATATATCCTTCCTTGGTTTTTAATAATATTTCTGCCAATCACATGATTCTCAGGATTGCACAGAAGTCTATCAACTTGGGATGAATTTTGTACATTTTTGTTCAGCACGACTACAAACCACTCATGTGGGGCAGAATCATAAGCTTTCTAATATTCTATACATTTTACAAATATATTTACTTTCATATTACTTGTTTTAAAACTGCTGAGTCAATACTTAGTTGTTCTTTACACTTAGCGATCCTTTCTTACATCCTTTTTGTTCTGCTAGGATATTTTTACCACTTTAGTGATATTCAAGTATCTTGGAGACATGCAGTTAAGAGTTTCTAAAATTTGTTCAAACAGGTTATAGGCATCATCTTGCAGGATTACGATTCCTGGAGTCCTTCGATATTATTATTATTATTATTATTATTATTATTATTATTATTATTATTATTATTATTATTATTATTATTGCCACTACTATCTATAATTGAATATTACACCGATCGTTGTCTGCTATGGTGAAAACAATCATCAAAAACAAAGAGTTATTGAAATCAAATGAATTCAGATAAAAGCAATACTCATCCAGCTTGTTTATGGAGTCACGTCAATATCTAGACAACCTATTACGTATGACACAACTGCATTAAATATTGACGTATGTACGTTCGAGTAATTAGATCCATTTTGAAACTGGAGTGTCTGACAGCCATTGTACCTCTTCCACCATTGCTACGATCAATTAATTGCGGCCGGAAACGATCGTCGTGTGATACCTGCTTCCTCCGTGCCGCGCTATTTAGCACCAACATAATGCTTATCGCTAAGCCGGTTTCATTCTCGTCGATACATTCACGGCTTTTGCGAGTTGCGCGATTGCCCGACGGCTTTATAAAAGGAATAATGGGCGTAATGTTTCATACCATTCATAATTACTTTTGTGCATAGGCGGAGGTGCATTTCTCGTTTTGTGAAATCCGATTTGTTCACTGGGCAGATAAGTAGTGTTTTATTTCACACTCAATACACATTTTGGAGCAAGAATATCTATTTTTTACACTGTGAGAGATGAATCACATTCTTATCGTTGTCGTGAGAATGCTTTGTCATTGTAAGCACGAATAATATACTAGCTCCTCTCCTGTGATATCCGATCAGATACAGTTCCGTAGTCCCGCAATTCCATTGGCAGCCTTTTATTCGCTTGCGAAGGCGCGCATTTTATCTGCATCGAGAGCGCCTACACGGTGTGTTTTGTGTGCTCGTGTCGTCTACAGGGAGTTGGGCTTGGGGTTTGTCCCCTGCTCAGGCGGTGGCCTCGCCAGCACGAGGTCGCAGGGAACGGAGCGACACAGGTATCTGACGTGCACTTAATGTGTAGAGAGCCATATTTGCCGTGCGGCGTAATATAGTACACTAATTTAGGCGCCACGAGTGAAGCCTAAATTAATAAACTCTCATGCTTAATTAAATTTAGGCGTCCGCGCCTTCCGCTAGGCTTCTCGGCGGCAGCGTGAGGCGAAGGCGCTCAGGCTCGAGATGCAACCCGCCTCGCTTCCCCTCCCCCGTCGAACAGTCCCCACTCTCACCCAAGCCATCGACCTCCCCCTCCCTCTCATCCCCTCCGTCTCTTCCTTTCCCCGTCTCCCCCTACCCCTCGCCTTAGCCCTTGCTCTCGCCTTTGCCTTTGCCCCCACCCTCGACCTTGCCCCACACTCTAGCCCTTTCCCTCACTCTTGCCCTTTCTCTCACTCTAGCCCTTTCCCTCACTCTAGCCCTTGCCCTCACTCTAGCCCCTGCCCTCACTCTTTCCCTTGCCCTCACTCTCGCCCTTAACATCGTCATCGCCCCCTCTCTCCCCCCCGGACTGGCCCACACTTTCGCCCTCGCTTTCGACCTCTCCCTTCCCCTCCCCTTCCACCTAGCCCTTGACTTTGCCCTTGAACTCACCCTCACCCACCTCGCCCTTACCCTCGCTTTAATTAATCGCCCTCGCTTTTATCCTCTACGTTGTACTGAAGTCAGTTGGACCTTGATTCTCGAGGAGCGACGCGAGCACCAACGGGTGACGGAGGGTCAGTGATGAATTGTACATTCATTTTGTAGATGGAAGAGTCTTTGTCGATTATAGTAGAATACTAAAACTGAATTTATATTTAATAAATTAATTGTTTCGATGCAGAAAACAAAATTGTGAGAACGTTTTAGGAGAAGAATGAATCAGACTCAGTGCAGAAACCAAGTTATTTTTTTATCACCCTACGAACGTGTGTATGAACACATGATTTCTAATGAGCATACTTAAATTTAAAGTAACTTGTTTACAGATGTAAATGAGAGCAACACCCTTGTGAAGCAAAAAAAATCATAATAGTTGCAAATAACAGATATAATGCTAAGGCATTAAAGGACAGTAATTTTAAATGAGTGTGAGCGTTCTCTCAAACTCTGGAACCGTAAATATAATGATTTCAGTACTGTAACGCAAATATTAGTAATAATATCATTACTTTCAAAGAACTTTGTGCTTAGAAAAACAAATATGTAAAATAATTATTTTTACAAAGGAATGATATACTTCACTGATCATGCATCAATGTGAATCGTAAATATTTTTTGGGCTAGAACAGATAAAAGTAACTTCAAACCCGCAAATGAAATATCTTTGGCCACAGAGGGACATGGAAACTCGATCAGCAACCGAGCAGAGCGTGCGATTCAATGGTGTTGAGTTGTTGGATCGTTGTTCTCTGTTTTGTAACATCTTTTTCAACATCGATTGGCAAACACAAATATCTGGAGGCGAGCAACCTTCATTCGCGCGCTCTGCTGCCCCGCTGCGGCTGAGGGCGCAAGAAAACGGTGGCGCGTGGAGCGGAACGCAGGGAGGGGCGGCGAGCGCGGGGCGATGGGCGATGCGCAATGGGCGCGGGGCGATGGCATGGGACGATGGGGGCTGGGCGCGGGGCGATGAGCACGTGGCGGCCGATGCGAGGTGGCTAGCGCGGAGCGATGGGCGCGGGGCGTTGGGCGCCGGGCGATGGGCATGAGGCGATGGGCGCGAGGCAATGGGCGCGGGGCGGCCGGCGCGGGGCGATGGCATGGGACGATGGGGGCTGGGCGCGGGGCGATGAGCACGTGGCGGCCGATGCGAGGTGGCTAGCGCGGAGCGATGGGCGCGGGGCGTTGGGCGCCGGGCGATGGGCATGAGGCGATGGGTGCGTGGCGATGGGCAATGGGCGATGCGCAATGGGCGCGGGGCGGTGGCATGTGCCGATGGAAGATGGGTTCGGCGATGGGCACGGGGCGAAGGATGCGGAGCGGCGGGCACGGGGGCGATGGGCGCGCGCAATGGACGCAGGCATGGGGAAATGGGCGCGGGCAGTGGGTGCGGGCGAAGGGTGTGAGGCGATGGGCGTGGGGCGATTGGTGAGGGCAATGGGTGCAGGCGTGGGGCAATGGGCGATGGGCGCGGGCAATGTACACAGGCATGGGGAAATGGGCGCGGGCGAAGGGTGCGAGGCGATGGGCGTGGGGCGATTGGTGAGGGCAATGGGTGCAGGCGTGGGGCAATGGGCGTGTGGTGATGGGCGTGTGGTGATGGGCGTAGGGCGATTGTTGCGGGGCGATGGTATCGTGGCGAATAGCGCGAGGCGCTTGGTGAAGTGCGGCGGGCGCGGGCGATAGGTGCGGGGCGATGGGTGCGTGCAATGGGTGCAGCCGTGGGGCAATGGGCGATGGGCGCGGGCTGCGTGCTCGGCAAAGGTGCTCACCAAGGGACTATCACTCTCACTGGTGAAAGACTAACTATTCCCACCCCATTCTTCCACGTCATTCCTCTACGTCAACGAAGTGTTGCGTATTAAAGAACACAGCCCAACTACAGAAGAAAATATCAGGAAGAAGTATGTGCGTGAGGGAGTGTGGCGTTGGCTAGTGGGGGCATGTGCGCTCCGCATCCACCTATCGATCCCTGGGCGGCGCCGCGGGGCTACAGGCGCCCGCGCTTGTCGCTGCGGAGGCCACGTGGGCGCGACGCCGCGCCGGGGTGGCTGCGGCCGCCGCGGTTTCGCCTTGCAGTCCACCGACCCATTGCCCGCCCTTTCGCTGCTAATTGCCGTTACCTTTGAATGCACTGGCTTTGGAGGGTTCGATGGGAACACACAAACTGTTAACTGGTTTCCTGGTATTGTGTTTTACGTCCCTGGTTAGTGACATTCAGTTGTAGTTTGATATTAGACTGTAGTTTCATAATGTAATAACTAGGGGATACATTTTTTGCCCTAAAAGTCTTGAAATATTCTTTTAAAAATATTAATTTATGACCTCAGTATTCTCAAAAATGAACTTTAACATACAATTAAAATTAACAATATTTCATTCCCTGTATAAACGTTCTTGATAACATTCAGGAGAAGCATGCTCCGAACGAAAAGATATATATTTTTGCAAACATTTATCTTACTTCTCGGGAGAAATAATTGAAGTAAATATTCACGTAGTATGCCTTGTTGCATTTCTTCTGCCTGGTTTAAAAACATAATATCAATAACCTACATTTGCACAAGTATTTTATCATCTATAAGAAGACGAAGAAAAACAAACGCAAAGTGTAACACGTTCTTTCAAATTAATGAACTCTCTCGAATAAAAACATTCTATAAGAAGATGAAACGTTCTAAAGATGAGAAGTGTACCAATGACGTGATGTCATCGGCCACTATAGACAAATCGAAGTGTTCACCCTGTCCGTTCGACCCCTCCCCACCTGGTATACCCCTCTCTTCCCGTCCTCGGAGGCCCGACTTCGCCCGCACCCCCTGCCCTGATGACCGCTCTCTTCTCTGCCCCCCCCCAGCCCGTCACTCCCTCCCACGGCCATGGCCTGTCCCGCCCTCTCATCCCGTCCCCACTCGACCGCCCCACCCGACCACGCCCCCGCCCGGCCCTACGCTTCGATTTTTTAGTGACCGATGACATTAGTATAAGGCAAGAGGTGTAACAATGAGCGAATGTCATCGACCACTATAGAAAAATCCAAGTACAGACACCCGGTCCGTTCGACCCCGCACCCACCTGGCGTACCCGTTCCTGCCCGTCCTCAGCTGCAACCACTTCGCCCTGATTACCGCGCCCTTCTGCGCCCCGCCCCGCCGCAGCCAGACCACCCATCCTACCTCGCCAACTCCGTCCACCCCTACCATTCCCCACCCTTTCCTTTTCGCTACACTATGGTAGAAATACGCTCTGAAAAAAAACGATACATATCCTGAATATCGACATGTGTTCCTCTGGCCCGCCAGATTTTTCTGTGTTTGTGCCAAATGTCCTGAAGGTTTGTGCTCTGATATAATTCCAAACAGTCCTAAAAAAAAACTGCCGTTTTGGGACTACTTGTGAACTACACCACAGAACTGCGCGATACATAACAGAACACAAACGGCTAATTTCTTTGTTAAGAAATATTGTTATTTTTTTGTTTTTACAGTGCAATTTGTGAGCTATCACTACGAAATTCAGATATACACGTGTACTCTGTGTTTTGAATCGAAATGCACCTCTTTCTCTCACAATATATTAATGCAAGAGAATCAAGAATGCAAAAGTGAAATGGGCTCTGCCAATAAGTATTTAAATATTAGTCATCATTTATTTAATATTTTTATTTAAATATCTTGAAATACCTCACAAATTTTGCGTAGATAAAGTAAAGAAATGACCTGAGTAACTTTCAAAAGCCAGGAAAATTCGTGTTAGAGACAGAGTGAGCATCCTGATATTCTTGGATGCAGTGTAATTTATCTTGATCTATCCATTAAGATGTTTACTTAAAACAATATTTCCTTCTTAAACGATTTACTTAATGTACTATTTTGTTGTATTAACAACTTGCTCTGAAATATATTTCGGATGTTCTCAATTCCTTTGGTATCTTTATGGCATCCGTGCCCTACACCCCATTTAAACTAACGTAATTAACACTGAGTAAGAAATATTTCAAAAATATTAGAAAAACAACTTAATTCACTAATAGGGTCATTCAAATATTACATTCTTGTAAAGAGAAAAGGATGTTCCCAAGTGATCTGTACAAAGCGAAACGAATTGGTTTATGATCTATATGATTTTACGAATTTGATAGAAGGGGAATTGACAGTCTACAACACGTATGAAGCATATATAGTGCGCGATTTATATCAAATGATTCGCTTCCATTTGTTAGTGATATATTTGTACGATCAATTCTGCTGTCAAGGTTTACGGATTAATTATTGACAAGGACGACGGTTTGAAATCGTCTGTCAATATCTTTCAAACCATGTGAGGGGAAACAATATGAATTTCTGCCCGTGCTGATATACAAGCAAATGAAAATGTTCATCTGGTACATTATTTTATAATTCATGATTCGTAAATGCATTTTAAACAGTGCTGAACTTGGATAACGACTTCAAATTTTACAAACACTTTCACATCTAGTAATAATGACATCCAAATTCCCTTACTGTTTCAAATAAGTTTTGTTTTAAATTTGAATAACAGCTTGTTCTTAAGTAGAAAATATAATAATTAATGTTTTCCCCGCTGTCGAAATTTTGATTTATATTTAGCAAGTTTGGCATGAAATTACATCGTCCCCTCCCATTTTATTGTGAACTTCCTGTCCTGACGCAGAATCATGTTGCGTTCGTGACGGAACAATAGCTGAGCAACGGACCTAATTAACCAGGTTATATAATTGCCCTATGAATCAGCGCAAATACTGGGAATACTGCCTCTCCTCGTGGACTCGGCTGTATTCGCTTTGAGTCCCTCGTGGCCACGCCACAATAGGAGGCCTGCTTTGCAGTGTAGTGCAAATCTTTTGTTTCGTGGGATGTTTGGTAAGAAAGATGTCCAATTACCTGCTCAGAGAATAAGTTAAATCAGATCACATTGTTTCTGTGAAGGATAAACCGCTACACTTCTCTAGGCGGACGTGAAAGAAGTTCGAACATTAATTAAGAAATATTATAAATAGAACTAGGAAAACCCGGCAGACGTTGTTCGGCCCATCATCTCCCTTTTCCCCCTCCCATTACCCTTTGTCACTGTCTTTCCCTCACCCTGTCTCTGTCTCTGCCGCTCTCTGTCCCTCTCATTCGCATTTACTTGCAGGTTCTGCACGTCTCTGAGCAGGTGAGATAATATCGGGAAGCGCCGGAGCAACAAATATGTAATAGAATGTGTGAGATGAGCTCATTCTGTATATAATGGAGTGAGAAACGTGTATTTGAGGCCGTTGACTTAGCATTCGTTTTTAAGGCTGTAGAACGCCTCGTTTGGGAGTTATTTAACGACATGTATTCAAAATACTGCCGAGTGTTGCAGATTGCATTTGACGTGAATATTTAATTTTGTTCTACAGCGCCATGTAGTGGAGTTACAAAAGAATTAACAGCACATCCCCTTCTGGGTGAGAAAACACGTAGAAGTGTCAACTTCCATGGAGATCGGTCCAACGGTGTCGGAGTTTAGCTCTTAAATACCAACGTCTAGTTATATATTTAGAACTACAGGGCAAGTCAATAACTACGCCAGGATGTTAAGTTGCATTACTGTCTCACCTTACTTTCTAAGAAAAGTAGGTAATATAACCGTACGCCGAAAAACGCTCATTTTTTGACAGAAAACTTTTTTCTCCGAGCCTGGTAACGAAATAGTGAATAAATCTTGTTCTAATATGTAGTAAATTTCGCGTTTCTAAGAAATTTCTCGTACTCGCTTTCTAAGAAATTTGCGATATGAGTAATTTAACACAATAATAAATAATACATTGTTATATATTTCTGTTCATTATTTCAAAACCTCAATAGCTGACTTCCGTTTACATCTTCAACTGATGTTATCGGTCATGATATCTTAATTAGTAGGATGTACGATAAACGTCGCTACATGATTATAATTTCATAAAAAAATAATTTTTCAATAATATACGCAATGCACTTATTTGATAAAATGGACTTATAAAATGTTGAAGATAATGTTTTGAGTAACCTTGGAAAATATTATGTAGCATTCGGTCACGCATCGTAGTCCACTACTTTTCGACACAGGGCTGATTGCATCACTATCTAAAATGGTATATTATGTAGTTCTTTGTGTTTTAAGTTTAGCATTTTACATTATTCTTACATGTTTTCTGTTTAGTACTTTTACAAATAATGCTGCGCCTCAATATATTTTTTTGTAAAACATAGTATGTAATCCATGCTTCATTTATTTACAATTCTTGCATTAAAAAAATCAATTATCATCGACTGGAAATACAACCCTATTACCTTTCAGCATCTTCCAAAAAGAAGGATATTTTGTAAATCAGTATAATTCCTTCTTTAAATCTTCTTTTCTCCCAGTTTGGTTTCTTGAACTGACTTATTCCATTGTTCTGGGTAATATGGCTATAACAGACATTGATGTAAGTTGTGAGATAATCCCAAAAACATTTTTCACCCTTAACTGGTATCATGGATTTTGGTTACGTAAACGGTATTGTCGGGTCACCGCAGACCCAGAAATTAATTTTGTAATTTGGCATATTAATTCTTACTTAATGAAACTAGAAATCGATATAAATCTTAAAACAACTTCCCTCAAGGATTGTAACTGAAAGACTTCTTCAATTAAATTCATTTTGTGTGTCTATAGTACAATATTTCTGAATTCGTATATATTTACATGGGTTAGATGAGATCAATTTGAAACGGGATTCAATTTTCAAAATACTAGAAATGTTTCATTGGCACGGGTCAAAATGAAGAGCTAGCACTTGTATAAACATAATAGGGACAGAAAAACACAAGAATGCTACTTAATTCATAAAATTTGCAAGCATGCAAAAGTGGTATACAGCAAATGTTTAATTTTTTGTCTGTTTATAATTGGCCAAATAATTATGCAGTTATGGACTGGATGTAATTTATTCAGACTCTATGCAGTCATTACAATACACTTTTACTAACTGTGGGTTTTGCAAACAGCTTTGTTGCACTGACAGCAGACTGTGTTATATTTATTGACCTTTGATGACGGTCAAAGAGAGCAGCGCTTCCGTTTCTTCGGCTCGTTACCCTCATCATTTTCACTGCATGAATCATGATCTCTGTCTATTGTTGAAGCGTCACTGAGATCACTATCTACCTCTGCAAGCCACTGTTCAATTTGTACAGAATGTTCTTCATATTCCATTGTTGAGAAAACAGACTTCAATTTTCACACTATAATTAAAAGACTAACGTCAACGGTATCGTCGGGTCTCCACTGACCCGGAACACACACTGCAAGGACAAATCAACTTCCTTTCATGAGTTCTAAAACACATATATAAGTATAGAGTATAAGTATAGAGTATAGGGATACCATAAGTATAGAGTGTAGGGATCAGGTGGCAGCACAGGCAAATTGTGGCAAAATTGCAAGGTTTAAACAAAAAAGAAATTCTTGTGGGTCAAATGTGACCCGACGACACCAGTTAAGGGTTAAGAAGATATTATGTATTTGTCGTCGTAATTTATCATTTTCGGGCACTTCGTACATAAGCTGTAGAAGATACATGTGCAGAAGAAAAGAAGTGGTGGGTGCCTCGAAGGGATTGCTCGCAGCGCTGATCTGGCGCTCCCCGCTTCCGCGGCCTCTCGACCTCCGCCCTCGCGGGCGCTGGTAATTTACAGCAAACGGTTACAGCGGAGCGGCGGGCACACGCGCTCGCCCCGCCGCACCCCCGCTCCTCCTTCCGCCTCATAAAATAGTTGCCTCGCAGCGGCTCGTGGATAACAACTTGTTTTACTGGAGATTTCGGAGGGGAAGGCGGAATTTTATTTATCCTCCAGTACCCTAACTTGATTTTAAGAGGCCATTAAAAAGCCATAGCTATATAAAGCAGATTTCGTTAGGTAAAGTTGGTACGAGTGCGTCTTATTCTTCCGGCGCTGCTGCAGTTGATGCGCGCGCGTTTGTCTCCGTCGCGTGGCGCGCACGGGGCGGGGAGGGGAGTGGGGAGGGAGGCGGGTAGGGGGTGGATCGTGAGCCGCCCGGGTCCGTGGCGGGGCTGGGGCGGGGCCGTGGCCGGGGCGAGGCACGGGGCGCACGGGGGTGAGGTGCGGGGTGGGTCGAAGGCGGGGCGGGGGAGGGACGCGACGGGGAGGGGGTGGCGTGGGGGTGGGGGCGGGGCTGGGAGGGGGCGGAGGGAGGTCAAGCGGGGAGTTGAGAGAGTTAACCCCAAGTCCTCCTGCGGAGTGAAGGTCGAGTCGAGAAGAACTGGTACGATCTTTCTGCGATACTATTACTCAAATTCTGAGTTTAAAGCGACTGCAAATATTAGTCACAGAGATCTTAAATGAATAGCTTTTTTTTACTCAATGGCTGTAAAACTATTCAGACTCTGTTAGATTGTAGTTGCATTGTTGAACTTTAATCTTCTCTACCACTTGGCTTCGGCTTTAGGGCCATTACTTGATCAGCTTTTTAAGCATTCTCATTTGCCAAGTGCTCGATAAAGATGAACCTGTCTTTCCATTTTCATAATTAATAAAATATGTTGATATTTTTTTGTTTTTATTGAAAATATGTTGAAATTTATATATTTGACTTTTGTCTAATCTAACAAAGAATATAAACGTTCATACATTTTTTTATGTTAATCTCGTGTGTTTTATACAGTGAGAGACCCAGCCTTTTGTGTGCAGTAGAAAATTCCTATATAAACTGAATTGAAAAAACATAAGAAATGGCAATGTTCATTAAACCTCCAGAATATCTACCGTTGCTTCAAGGGATAAAAGAAAGTTTCGTTGAAAGACATTCCCCTTTTACAAAAACGCAAAATGAGAGTAACTAGAGATTTACAGTGAAATCTGTCGTAACAGTCCCATCCAATGAGGGAGGGAGGGGTCAAAAATGCAACATAATATTTTACTCAATATGTTTGTCTATACGGCGATTTTTCTAACTTTGCCTCTAAAGGCCTGTCTTCAGGATGGAATATGTCGTGGTATTTCGCAACGTCCTCAGTCGTGCCACCGTATCAAGCAGTGCTCGCGATCATGCGACTTCTAGCGGCACAACGGAAAAAGACGCAAAGTGCCGTGTGATATTCCATCCTGGCCATACGGGCTTGAGAGGCTGAGTTAGAAAAATGGCAGTATAGATAAGAAGTTCTTGTTTCAACTTTTAGGACTTTTATTGTTATAATCTTTCTGAACTCTTAGTGACAGTTGCGTCTTACAAAGTTTGTAGGATGCTTGCATTAAAAAAATCGAAACTGATGGCCATGCATAATTGCTTCCTGGAAACCCGGCATTCTCTTACACGTGGAACTACCCGTAATGGCGTTGATATCTTACTTCCGTATCTGTCGATACAGAGGACAGATGTGCAACATTGTGAAAGTGGTACTAATTCTTTTAGAAAAAAAAGCACGTCGTCATCTGCGTCCCTGAGGGAATGATAGCAAGTTCTGAAAATATTCAAAATATATGTAGCATTACCATACCTCAAAACCTGAAAATACTTAATGCAAACGTGCATAAAATGGCTACGGAAGTTATTTTTGTAACGTTTATGGTGGATGAATGGGAGTAAGGGAATTATGCTACTAAGAATGTTACTGTTTCAGCTTCTCAATGACAGTTTTGTCCAGCCTGGAGACTTCATAGACGCGGACCACAAGTTGAGAACTATAAAAATAGCTATCCAGTATACTCATTATAACGTCGTGAATGTGGCAAAGGGAGTTTCAGAACGGAAGAAAACCAGTACTTTGATGAAATGAAAGAAGTGAAGATACTGCTTCAACTTTGCAAAGAGGCATTGAAGAGTATTAAGGCTGCACAAAGACACCCAGACTGGACAATGTAAAATAAATTAAGAAAGGAAGAAGATATTGAAATTTTGAATTTGCAGGATTGGACATATTACTGAAATAATAAAACAAATCATAGTTGAAAACTGTATTATATTTGGGGTTGATCACAAGTGATCCTTTGATATAAAGAAACCAAAAATGTTGGTCCCCATAGTTCCACTACAACCGGAGTCGGCTGTATGTATTGATCTCCAGAAGGAAGAAATATTTCAAATTTAGTATTTCCTCTCAAAGAAGAAACTTAATAAGAGATTTACCAAACGCAAAAATACAATGATATCCGTCTTCCAGGCGATGTTTCTGTTACACGTGGAGGATGTTATCAATCACTCACTGTAGATTCTCGGAGAAAAAGTCCTGCAGGAGCTGGAGGGTTTTGCGTAAACTGCTTCCGTCTGTCGAATTTCAAACCAATATCCAAACGCAAATATTTTATGCGTCTCCCGGCATCCCTTCATCGTGGCACTCCCTGTCAATTCAGCCCATTTACGAGCAACTTCCTCGACCGAAGATTCGTTCCCGATTCGGCTCGTCGGAAGACGAACGAAAAGAAAAACCGCATCAAATATATATGTGAGCCCGGAGACCACGCACAAGTGTCTTTTTTCTCTCTTGCAAGAGTTTCCCGCTATTCGCAAAGAGTCAACCAAAGAGATAACAATTACATCGATAGATAAGTTTATCGATCCGGATATCCGAGATCGCTAAAGCAGTAGTGTCGTGGTGAGGCGATCTCGGATGGAAGGATCGCGGGTTCGATCCTGCCTCGGATATGGTTGTATGTGTTTGCGTTTGTTTCAGATTGTCCATTCACCCTTCATCATCATCATCACTTCATACTTTATTCCCCCAGGGCTAACAACCGCGGGTGTGAAAATGGATTCGTCTTAAAAATGCTGATCCCTCCCGTAAAGGTCACGTGCACCTGCCCCTGAGAGAATATGACTGGGCCTCGGTGGGTACAAGTGGCGCGTTCGCGTGGTCCTAGGATGGCCAATTCGTGATAAAAAAAAGGGTTCATACCTTTTTGCTGCTTCTTTGACGAGACTTTTCAATTTTCCGTGGTTAGGCGCTTGGTTACGGATGTAACGAAAAGGGGAAAATTAAAAGGTACACTAAAGTTTTACAGCATAAAACAGGAGAGATATCTGAGGCGAATCTGCAAAAGCAGACACCCCCGTGGTTGATCCATCTTCCCGCAGACAGAGGAAAAATTCGTTTACTCGTCGCCCCGTCTTGAGACAGGCGAGCGGGTGGGCGGGGCAGTCGGCAGTCGGCAGTCAAGCAGGGGCTGATGGACGCATTGATTACTTTAATTTCCGCCCCTCCGTCTGCGCAGGGCTCATCCAGAGCCTTCCGTGCGCGCGCGAGGACGAGCCGGGGGCGTCGACTGCGCAGTCGCAATTCGCCTGCGGGGATGTTTATCTGTTCGCCCACTTAAACGCTGCACATAAACACTTCAACGACGCAATCTTAAATTGAATGAGTATTGAAGTACTTGCAGCACGATTTCCAAATTAGTGCATGGGATTATTATAATTTATGACACAAGTTTTATCGTTTGACAAAATGTAAGTCCTTGTCTGACGAATAGAAAAATTGCATTTTCATATTTGTTGTAATTTAGTTACAAATTATATAGACCTAACTAACCGCTATTCAATTTTTAAAGAAAGTAAAATGATGCATTCATGCAATGCCGAGATGGAAACACCAGATCTGTTTCTGTGAGAGCCAGCGTCGGCCGAGGGCAGCAGGGAGAGCTGACAGCTGACTGTGGTGGAGGGTGGAACAGGGCCGAGAAGCCGGACGGGGGAGGGAGGAGGAGTGATGAGAAGGAGAGAAGAGTGATGGGGAAGGAGGGAGTGACAGGGGTTGTGGAGAGAAGTAGAGGTGGCGAGGAGGTCCGGGTACAGCCGAGTAGCTGCCTGAATGGGGCTGGGCGGGGGGCCAGGCGGGGGGCCGGGCGGGGGGCCGGGCGGGGGGCCGGGCGGAGGGCCGGGCGGGGGGCTGGGCGGAGGGCTGGGCGGGGGGCCGGGTGGGGGGCCGGGCGGGGGGCCGGGTGGGGGGCCGGGCGGGGGACCGCGCTGGGAACTGGGCGGGGGGCTGGGCGGAGGGCTGGGCGGAGGGCCGGGCGGAGGGCTAGGCGGAGGGCCGGGCGGGGGACGGGGCGGGGGACTGGGCTGGGGGCTGGGCGAAGGGCTGGGCGGAGAGCTGGGCGGGGCGCCGTGCACATGTGCGAGGGCGGCGCCCGCGGGCCCGACGGCGGGCGTCTCGGCGCACCGCACGGGCGCGGGCGGCGCGCGGCTCAATTAGGCGCCCGATATCGGAGCGGCGAGGGCGCAATATTTTTCCGATCCCTCCCCTCCCCCCCGCCCGACCGCCGTCACCCGGAGCGTCGCCGCCGGCAGGGCTGGGCCATCGGCCGCCCCAAGAATCCAATCAGCCGTGGAGCATACCTGAGCTGCCGCGAGTGCGGCCTCCAGCCGGCGGCGGCGGTGCGATCGGGGTGGGCACGGAGCGCGAGAGGTGTCGCGTGGCTGCGCGCTTCCCGACCTCTCCCCGTCTTTCCACCGCCCCCGTCCTATCCGCGTCCTATCCCTGTCCTCCCACGGACCTCCCCGTCTTCCTCACGTTCTTCTTCCGTCCTCCCCCGACCTCTCTTCTCATCTCCCCGTCCTCTCCCCATCCTATCTCCGTCCTCCCTTCGACCTACCCCACCCATCCTCCTTCATCCTCTCCCCATACTATCCTCGTTCTCTCCCCCACCTGTCTGCCCTGCGCCCTCATTCCGTCCTCTCCCGCGTCGCCGCAATTGATCCCTCCGCGACCGCCGCCGCCGCCGCCGCAAGTCCTGCGAACGAAGCGAAACCCACGGGGAGTTCGAATTACGAGGGATTATTTTCTGCATTTCCTCTGACGGAGCGGCGTTCACTTCCCAAATCGAATTTCAATGTTACATTTTTGCCTGTTTCCTTTTCACATGATTTCCTTCCTAAAATGTACATTCAGAATTACCAAAATCTGTAGCAGAGTCATGCAAAGAAAGATACCCAATATCATCTAGCGTCAATTTCACTTCACTAATATTACTTATATTACGGCCATTTTTAATTTAATTTCTTACGAGTATCACCCATGTTTCTACAGCCTCTAATAATTGCATATACTGTACAAATATATCAGAGCAAAATTTTACTTTCACAGAGTAAGAGTATCAACGCAATATTTTTTTCTATAATTGTCTTCCAGAAGAAATATGTTCAATCGTCTTTAGAAAATGCACTTAATTCGCCAACCACGCTCATGGATAAAATTTGTTTTCATTCATTTGCATTATTCAAGTGATTCTTTTGAATAATTCAATATTATTTTGTCTTTCCATTGCACTACCACTCATACTTCGTGGGAAAAACGCTTTACATTTTGACCAAGTAGTTTTTCAATAGAACCTACTGTTTTCGGAGAGGTGACATTTGAATGTCTTACAAATATCACTCGGAAAAACAAGCCAATAGTATTTGGTCTTTCCCTTGCACTACCTCTCATATTTCCTGGAAAAATCGCTTTACATTTTGCCCAGGTAGTTCTTGAACAGAACCTACTGTTTTCGGTGAGTAGGTGACATTTGGATGTCTCACAAATATCGCTGGGAAAAACAAGCGCGAGCCGAGTGCCCGCTGGCAGTTGTCACTCCGTCCGCCCCCGCGTCGCATCGCGTCGCCGCGCCGCCTCCGTGGCTTTGGCGGCTTCCGCTGAGCTGTTTGTGTATCGGCGCTGGGAGGTGCGGCGCCGCCGATGCAGCCCCGAGCTGCCGCTCGCGGAGAAGGTTCGCTCGCACGCCTGGATTACATCCGGCTCCCGGCGGGCTTTCGCAAAGAAAGGCAACCTTTCCTCATGTGACTCTTTGGCACTACCGTTTCATTGGAAAACATTACTTTCACAATTGGTAGTACATTCTTGCGGTGTGCTTGACACGGAATAGTACATTAGAAAACGGTGATGAAATGATGGATATTAATACAAGGGTGTGGTATTACGGTACGAGCGAGTACAGTAAACTTCACACGAGTGTATTATACATCGAGTATCATACGGTAATTTTTCTATGTCTTCTGGTAACTTTTTTTCAAGTTAAACTTTTATATTGAATCGTTTTGTGGCAGCTAACATGCAGGGTTTACCCAAGGCCACCTAGCAGACCAGCTCCCTACCCTACCGTAGGTGGCTTCGGTTTATCACTGCGCTAGTCAAATAGGTTCAAAGTGAAATTATGATCCAATTTATTTTAAATAATATTCCATGTAAGAATACTCAATAAAACAAATTAAAACTAACAAGCAAAATATAACATAATATAATATAATATGTAATTTTAATTTAAATGTGGACAATCGAACTAATCATTTACTAGAACGATTCTCAATGATAAATTAATTGTCGGTACTTGGTTTGTAAACTTCTCTATGACTG
Source organism: Acheta domesticus (assembly GCA_031308135.1). Lineage (NCBI taxonomy): Eukaryota > Metazoa > Arthropoda > Insecta > Orthoptera > Gryllidae > Acheta > Acheta domesticus. The sequence continues at coordinate 4,303,716 of JAHLJT010003656.1, read as the reverse complement.
ATCAAGAACCTGTATCATAATAAAATCTGTATCGTAATGATTATCATTTTGCAACGAATTGCAGTCGCAAATAACAGAATTATGCAATGGGAGTAGAAAAAAGTGATTAATGTATTTAACAAATTATTTATTGTTGTTTTTTCGGATGTAAAAAATATAATCATCATCTTATTAGAATTGTAACCGTTTTTGTTTTATTATTCATTCGTTTGAGAAGCGTCCTTTATCATGTCTGTCGTTTTGCATGTCTTAACGACCTGTGATTTGCCAACATATGCAAATGAGTCTGAGGAGTTGTTGACGCTGTTGGGGGAGCATTTCTGAGAAGCTTTTGGCGGAACGAGCTGGGGGGGGGAGATGTTGGGGAGGGACACGCCCCCTTCCCTGCTTGGAGCCTCGCAGAAACCGGATGTGACGCAAACGGAGGCTCCGCTGCGCCTGGGCCTGCTCTCCCCGTTACTCGCCTCCCTTCTCTGGAGATGAAAACGAAACGTCCCTCTGGCAGCGAATGTCAGCATCAGTCGAAGAAAAGTGTTTGGCGTTGTCAATTGGAACAAAACGGTCAAATGAATGCTATTGCTTCACCCAATATCCATGTTAATTGTTTTCTCTCTTCTGCCTGCAACCTAAACCTAGTGCTTCTCTGGCCTTTGAATATTAAAATTATTCTGGGCATTGAAGTGGACATTAAAGAAAAACACTATGTATTTCCGTACACTCGAGCCCATTTCGCGTGACAGTTTCTTGACAGCCCATTTCTGCGCCTCACGACGTATCCATTCACGCCACACGACTTTTCTCTTGTGGAGTCACCCACTGCATTTGGTCCTGTAGTAGATACGTTTTGCGACTCTCCCACCAAACAAAATGACAAGTGAAATGTCAAAAGAAAGAGAAGTTCACGGATACTTGATAAATTGCACACAACTATATACGCTTTAATATTCGTTTAAAAATCGCGTCTATTTGAGGGACACGTAACTGCAATCGAAACACACAGTCCTGTTAATGGTATGTTTCAAATGCACGGTCGTGAATAACTCGATATACTTATAGATGGGTTCTAGTGTCTTAAAACCTTGTTTTCGAGTTTTTTCTTGACTCTTGTGTTCTTGACTCTTATGTTCTATTATCTATAAAATTATATTTTTTTATATACGTTACTTTTTGGAGGATAGGCACGTGTGGGTGCCTCCACTCATTTCGGGAGTTCGGTGTCTCGAATACACAGAACTTCAGTACACTTAGTTCTAGGAATACACGTTAGATTTATTTCCAGTATTTTACCTCTCCTGTCCACTTTCTACTATTTTCCAGAAAAAAAACAAAAAAAAACATGAGAACCCTACGCGGGTATGAGGGAAAGTTCAATTTTCACATGCTAGAGTTTTGGCCCTGGTGCGTTGCTATCCATTGTTTGCAACCTTGTAAAATAACTTTGCTTCGTGTACTCTGCTTGCTTCGAGTGTTCGTCGTGGCCCTATCGACGTCCAGTGGACGGCGCGGGCGAGCGGCGGTGCCTGCAGGCGCGCGGTGGGAGGGGGGAAGGCCCTGAAGATCGTAACTTCCGGGGTCGGGTCGCTTCCGCTGGCGCGACCCGGCGTTCCTCCGCCTCCGCCCCCGCCCCCGCCCCGCCCGCACACTCCGCGCCGGCCAGGAAACGCCTTCCCCTGCTTCTTCCCCGGTCCTTCCACATCTCCGAACCCGCCCCTTTCAGTACACAGCATTCGGGAAAGCGCGGGCGGTATACTTCGATTTAAACAGGCGCGGCTCGTCATTTAAGGCTGTAAGGCGAAGCCTCTCCTACAGTAATCGCCCATATGGAAATCTAAAAATATAGTTCTAAAGAAGTTATTTATTAATAATGTGTTTCTGAGTTATAATGTGTAACCATGTATCAAAATTTTTGTTTTCCTTTTCGATAACTGCCGTCCATAACGCATATCAAACTATTGACAAGGAAGAGAAAAACTTCAGGATCCCACTTCATTCCGCCAAGGTTTGTGTTAGCCGAGGAGGCGTGACGTCATGCATTCACTGCGCAGGCTTACCGGCGTCGAAGGTTGGAGCCAGGCAGCCTTCTAGGGTGGGGCTTAGGATCTGAAGAAGGGCGTTCCCAATAGATAGCGTTACTATGCACTTCAGCGACTAGCATTGAGCAGCAACTAGTTTTCCCAATATGCGGTAGGAGCGCTATTCTCTCTCTCTCTCCCGAATTGGAAGATATTATGCATAGAAATACAACATACGTAATAAAATGCATTTGCAGCCTTCCCCATTCAGAAAATTACGAGCCGAGACTGGATTTGAACATTGCTGCACTTGAAGATAAAGTACAGAGAGTAAATATTTAGGGAAAAATATTCAATATTCTTAGTGGAAGGAAAGTACAAACAAACGGTTACCTATAAATACCGGTTTGTTGTGCTTATTCTCCATGCCAACTTGAATTTCTTAATTGAATTGTTGTATTGGAAAATAATGACTATTAAGATACAAATATTTTTCATAACAATCGACTTAAATTTAATATCTTTCTGCAAGACCTGTATGTTCTATTTGTCTTAAATTATGTACGTTTTCTGAGTTTTTCTTCTGTCTGTGTGCGAACTCACAAATGTTCTTTTATTTTCCTTCAGATATTTCAAATATTAACAATGGTTTCTTTTTGTTTCAGGTAAATTTTTACTAAGTTTTTGAAGATAGAAAGTGAGGTAATATGAAAAAATAATATGCTTACTACAAAATTACTGCTAATATTAACACTATTAAATGAGTTATTGCAAATTTAAATGTTAACAAAAATAATAATTATTTACTTCACTTGTATAAAAGTTGAAGTATACACATTTTGACTATTTAACAATCACAAATTGATTATTTTGAATATCAATTCACTGTCTATTACATTCCTTAGTAATTGTAATTTTGCGGTCTATGGAACAGATACAAACAGCATTAAATAATGAAAAAATGAATTGCTTAAATAACGTAGTTGCATTTCCTTATCAAGACTGAACTAATCACATCCTAAATGGTTTTTTTATTATTATTATTGTAATTCAGTCGTGACATGGTCTCCGAGCTGTGAGGACGTATTCCCTAAGCGCTCCGAGGATCACCGCAGGTAGTTTTCAGTGAGCGGCGCAGCAGGTAGATTATTCAGCCGTAGGACCATTTGTGAAGAGCGCCGCACACGCCAGTGTCTGCTTGGAACGAGTTAAGTAAAACATATACATTTTTAATATACTGTTTAACATTTTTAGTTTTCTCCAAAAGTATTTTCTTGTGTAAAATAAGCTTTTATTTCTACTTATTTCTTGTGTAAATATTGTCTCTATTTCTTAAAACATGTCTACACGCAACGCCAAAGTCAATGACGCTGTCTCTGCTTCTCTCATTGAAAGCATCCTGACTTCGGATGCTTTCATGAGCAAATTATCCCAGGTTGTTGCTGAAGTGATGGAGACGAAATTGGAGGCGTTAGTTTCTCGGTACGAAGAGAAACTCTTGCAGCAGACAAAGGAGATTGATGATCTCAAGCTTCAACTGGCAGACCGCACCGACGAGCTCGAGCAGTACCAGCGTCGTAACTGCCTTAGGATCTTCGGGGAGCCCGAGCGTGATGACGAGGACACCGACTGCATTGCAATCAATGTAGCCAAAAAGATAGGTGTCCAATTAGAGCTTAGCGACATTGATCGCAGCCATCGAGTAGGCCGTAAAAGTAGTGGTGGTACTCGTCCTATAATAGTAAAATTTACCAGTTATAGGAAGCGCCGGGAAATTTTTCAATCGAAGAGAAACCTGAAAAATACGGGTGTCACCATCCGGGAGGACCTGACGAGGATGCGGCTGGACGTCCTAAAAAAAGCTGTGGAACGTTTTGGCCAACAGTACGTCTGGACAACCGATGGCGTCATCATCGTAAAGGTGAGGAACACCAAAGTTCGCATCAGAACTATAGCAGAACTGGATAGCATAAAGAATTAGGAGCAAAAGACTATGTGCTACTTTTCTAAAAACAAAAATTAATTATAAATTAAATAGATTTTTAATTATAATTTTTTTAAATTAATTATAATTTTTTTTCTTCTCCAGTAATTTGTTATTGTGATATTCAATTATTATTATTATTATTATTATTATTATTATTATTATTATTATTATTATTACTATTACTATTATTATTACTATTACTATTATTATTAATATTACTATTATTATCATTATTATTAATATTTATTATTAACACTTCTACTTTTAGTCTATTATTACTAATATTAGAAGTATATTATTTTTTAATTACTTAAATTAATTCTTCTATTGTGTACTAATACTCTCATTATTTTTTTTTGTCACATTTTTTATTGTGTACTAATATTGTCATTATTTTTATAATTATAGTTAACTATTATTCCCATAAAATAACAACTAGTTATAAGAAACTTACATTACTTAAACTAATTCTAAGTAGTTAGTGTCCCACTTGTGATCAAAAGCAACTTATTTAGTTTCCGATTCCTTCCTGCTCATTGCCACTTTAATCTTCCCCCCGCATTTATCTCCTTAAATGTGGCAAGGAAGTTTGACACCGACTTTTTCTCAGTACACGCGTTCCAGGAATTCTATACCTGCGCCTAGTGCTCCATCCGGCCCCTTGGAAAGCCCCAAACCCGCTCGAAGTAGCCCGGCCACCCTACAAGATTTACAGGTCTCTTTGTCCCAGTTTCCTCGTGGCTTGTCTGTTTTCCACGTAAATGCACAATCACTTAAGCAGCATTACTCTGAAATTTCAAATATTATAACTGAAACGAAACCAGACCTGTTTTTAATTAGCGAAACGTGGTTGAAATCTACAATAAATTCAGGACTCGTATCGGTATCTAATTATAAACTCTTTCGCAATGACAGGTCGATAATTAAAAGCAATGCAAAAGAAAAGGCGGGTGGAGGGGTTGCATTGTTTGTTCGTGATGACATAAAGGTTAAAGTAGTCGCTCACTCCACAACCACATTACCTGGCATGGAATATATGTTTGCGGAAATTCAAATTGAAATGAAACGTATACTTGTTGCCGTTGTTTACTGGCCCCCGAAAACGGGTGATTTATCCGAGTTAGAAGTTCCCCTTTCGCAATTCGTAAATAAATATCAAGATATCATAATCATGGGTGATTTCAATTGCGATCTGATGGCACCGCTTACGAACTCGGCCGAAAAGTTTATTGACACTATCAATTCATACAATTTACAAATATTAGAATTTGGCCCTACCCACCTATCGTTAGGAACTGAAACGTGGATAGATCACGCGATCGTTTCAGACACCTCGAAAGTATTACTATATGGTCAGTTTTCTGTTTCCGGAGTATCAAAGCATGATTTGCTATTTATGATGTACTCTATTAAATGCCCGAAATATAAACATAAAATGATCCGCTACCGTGATTACAAAAATATAAATTGTGAGGCTATGTGCGATGACAGTGCCAAAGCTCCTTGGTATGACATTTACAATCAAATATCCCTTAATAGTAAAGTAGAAGCCTTCAATAAAATTACATCAGATCTTTTCGATAAACATGCACCGTGGAAATCGCGACGTGTGACACGTCCCGCGGCCCCGTGGCTTACAAGAGAATTAAAGCAATTCATGCAGGAACGTGACTTAGCTTACCGTCACTTCAAATCTAATAAAACCTCTGAAAATGAAAGTGCGTACAAGAAGTTACGAAATTCCGTAAAACAAAAAATTCGGAATGCGAAAATTCGATATTATCATGACATCTTTAAAGTAAAAACGAACACGAAAGACATTTGGAACACACTGAGAGACCTGGGGATCTCGAAAGCAAATTCTTCCGCATTACCTGTTGACATGCCCTTGGATGACATTAATGACTACTTTGTAAATGCTTCAAAACCAATGCCATCTTATGTCAAACGGAATACATTACAGACTCTCGCAACCAATGCACCTGCTCTCAGGGATAAATTTTATTTCCGTAACGTAGATCATCACGAAGTTGGCAAGATTGTTCTTTCGTTAAAATCGAATGCTAATGGCTCCGATGGAATCACAGCCAAACAATTGAAATTTATTTTACCATTTGCCCTTCCGGCACTCACGCATTTAATTAATTTCTCATTAACTACGGGAACCTTCCCACAAGCGTGGAAGCTTGCACATGTTCGACCCTTGCCAAAATCTGAACAGACGTCAGCGTCTTGCAATTATCGTCCGATTAGTATATTGCCGACATTGTCAAAAGTTCTGGAAAAAATAGTTCGAAAACAGATTGTAAAATACTTAACTGATTCAGATCTGCTTAATAACCTCCAATCTGGCTTTAGAGAAGGTAGAAGCACACAAACAGCGTTATTAAAAGTAACTGAAGACATAAGAAAAGCCTTAGATGATGGACACATAACTGTATTAACTCTTTTAGACTTTAGTAAAGCATTTGACTCTGTTGATTATGACATCCTAATAGCGAAATGCAAACATCTAAGTTTCTCTGATTCCACCATCTCTTGGATTGCAAGCTATCTCCACAATAGGCAACAAATCGTAGTAGTTGACGATTTCTGCTCTAATCCAAATCCTGTCCACCAGGGAGTACCTCAGGGATCCGTGTTAGGGCCACTGTTCTTCTTAATATACGTAAATGACCTATCTAGGGAACTTAAAGAATGTAGTCATCATATGTATGCGGATGATCTGCAAATATACATCTCCGGGAAACCATCACAGGTAGCAATACTAATAAATAAAGTAAATAATGAACTCTCATCTGTAGTCAAATGGTCAATTAGAAACGGATTCAATTTAAATCCTACTAAATCACAAACGATCATAATTGGCTCTTCCCAAATGCATAAGAAACTTGAATGTTCATCTGTTCCTGATGTGCTTATAGACAATGTCGCAGTGCCTCGTCATTCACAAGTGAAAAACTTGGGTTTGATATTTGATGATCATCTAAGCTGGGAATATCAGATCCGAAATGTATGTCGCAAAGTTTATGCATCTTTGCAATCCCTTAGATGTATTGACAAATGTCTCCCGACTAATACGAAGGAAATGTTAGTAAAAACCCTCTTGTGTCCTCACTTCGACTACGGTGACATTGTGTATAACAATTTGAAAGATTCACTTGCTCAAACCCTGCAAAGAGCTCAAAATGCATGTATTCGTTTCATTTATAATATAAGAAAATACGATCACATCTCTGGTGTTTATAAAGATCACAAAATTTTAACACTAAAGAATAGGCGTTTGTATCACAGCCTCTGTCTTTTATTTAAGATGTTAAAAACAGGTTCCCCGTCATATTTAACAAAGTATTTTGTACATCTTAAATCCTCCAGATTTCAGAAATCCCAGTTACTCTGCATTCCGAAAAGTAAAACTAACTACTACAATAAATCATTTGCAATTACTGTAGCCCGAGAGTGGAATAAATTGCCTTCCAATATTAAAAACTGCACCTCATTAACATCGTTTAAAAAACACCTGAATCGTTTTCTTACAAAGTAGTCGGTTTACATCAGTTCAGTTTACAATTTAAATAACTATTAATTGTCAGTTATCAAATTAAACTCATGACAGTTTTACCTCTTCCTCAGAAGTATCTAGAAATGATTAATATATTTTTAGGAATAATATTAATGTATTTTTGTTGAAAATTTACTTTCGTGCGAATTGTTTGATACTGCCGGAACTGTATTTCATTCTTAGGAGCAGAGGCGGAGTTAAGCACACGCAAGAAGACGACCCCGTGCAGCATGGACAGCAGCTGAGGAAAACATTCCAAGGACCTCTCACTTCAGATTAGCTTAGCTTAACTTTGTATTAGGACGCAGCCTGCCTGGTGGGTTTTCCCCGACTAGCGGGTTTTCCTCCAGGGCCGAGCGGCGGGTAAAATGGTATGTTTCTGTATTAATAGATTACAGTCGCTAGGGGTGAATACCAGGCTGCCGCGTAGCGCGCAGACAAGTGGAGCGCATAACGTTATGCAATTTAAATTTTTGTTGTCGATTTCCGTCTCTAAATTCAAATTCTTTTCTCTTTTTCAAATTTCATTCTGTAACATTTTTTGTATCTGTTTAACCTTTGATATTGTTCATAAGTTGCTTCAAATGATACTTCTACTCAACTAACTACTTACCTATTATAATATAACTTACCTAATATAAACTATCATACTTGTACTTTTGTAAATTGCATTGTATGAACTAAATTGTTAACATGTGATATGTGGTTAGGCGGAAGAGCGGGCCTGATGGCCCGAGCCTCGCCATATCAATAAAGACATTATTATTATTATTATTATTATTATTATTTATTATTCTCCTTGATCGGCAGTTGTTGCCTTACAAAGGTTTTTAACAATATTTACAATGAACTTTTACATAATTTTTCGAGGGTCTTCCAAGGTAGGACCTCTTGATAACTGATTGTTAATTTAACACTGAATATAAAAAACAGTAAATGTACAAAACCATGAATATTTACAGCATAGATCCTAAATGGTGTATCGTTCCCTTTCTTTGTGCATGCCTGCTTTCGTGGTTTGGTTTGTGCGCATCTAGCGTTCGCAGTCGCATTACTTTCCGCGGAGAGGGACGGCTGCGGCGGGCGGCGTCGCCTCTTAAAAGTCGGGCGCTCTCTCCGGGCCGTGTCGCCCGACCGCCGTCATCCCTTCCCCTGTCCTCGCGTCCTTACGGCGCGCTCGCTTCTCCCTCGTGCACGCGGCCGCGCCACGCCCCGCCCCGCCCCCGCCCCGCCCCCGCCCCGCCGCCAGCGGGGTCCAGATGTAATCCGATCGAGTGGGGGGGCGGGGTAAGTCCTTGGCCGGGATCAGCGGGCGGACCACTGATCGAGCGCCGCCATATCGCCCCGCCCCGCTCCCCGCCCCTCCCCGTGCCCCGCCCCGCAGGGCCGCGCTGGGAGCCGGAGGCGATGTCAGGGACCGCCGGGGCCTCCTACCCTCAGGCCTTCGCAGCCTCAATGCGCGGCGAGCGACATGCAGTGCTCGCCCAACCACGATGTAATCTGGTGAATACAAAAATAAAATGTCAATAAGTACGCATTTTCAATTTAAAGATTTTCTCCTCATAAATACTGGATGAATTAAAATTTTCTCTACAATTTTACTGCTTTAAATGTGTGGATAAATCCCTACGCTACGCTTAACACTAGTCCCATTATAAGCATTTGTTGTTGTTATTATTATTATTATTATTATTATTATTTATTTTCATTAATGCGAGTATTCTACAGTTGTCCACGTTTCTCGCTGCCTAATCTCCATTTCTTTCGATCTTCTCAGACATCATCGTCTAAATCTCCCGCGGCCATCTTTGATCTTACGTCTCCCTTCCACTTCGTTCTTGGTCTCCCTCTGCATCTTCTTTCTTCAGGATGGTATTCCCACACCTACTTTGGCAGTCGCTTAGTGTCTAACATTCCTAAGTGTCCATACCATAAAAGAGCATAATACAACATTCTTTCTATCAGGATAAGGTTGGTTTTCCAGGTTACATTATTTCTATTATTCTTTGAAATTTAGTTTTCAACAATTTGTTTATACAGTGTAATTTTTTGTGTTCCATTTTATACTTGAATTCCATGTCAATGGATTGTCCCTTTATAAGTACAAATCAAAAATCACTGATAATAATTATACAAATTGGCGTATAATCTAAAAAATAAATTATTTGCGAATTGTTTGTAGCTTTACGCTCATGACCATATTTTAAAGTATTTGCGTTGTTATTATTACTTTTTATATTTCCTCACATATGCGATACCCGCAATATATGACCCAAAATGGGGCCATGTTTCTAGACGTATATTTTACGACTCGCCGAAAAGATTGACGTTTACTGTATTTTGAATATAGTGAACTGTTAACGCAATACTCCCCGCGGATATTCTTACCTGCATTACCCGCTGCGGCTATAAAACCCAGCGGACAGTTGATGTAATAAAAGCGAGGTTGATCCGGCCCTCGGCGCTCGGCGCAGGCGCAAAGAAAAGCGAGGCGCGGCGCGGCGCTGTGCGGCGAGTGTTATCCAGTGATCTCAACATTGCAGCTGGATGCACAACTGCAATGCTTGAACGTGCTGAATATCGAGACGATCGTTTTTCTTTAGGTTGGCTGCGATGAACGTCTGCCTACAGACTTTCTCACGAATTAAGTGTGTCTTGTGTGTTTTAGTGATGCTTACAATCATTTCTGTTAATGAAAATGCCAAGGTATTGCGTTGCATTTGGTTGTAAAGGACGCCAAGAAACTGTAAAGTAGATGCGAATGGTATTTGATGAGATATTATTTGGTAGACATTTCTTTAACAAACGTTTTTTAGGCTACCGACGACTATTACTTGCTGTAAGTTGATCTAATTAAAAAATTATTAATGATACCCAGAGCAAGAACACTCCCCTACGTAAATGTTAAAAAAGTATCTAACAAATGGAAGATTCGATTTTGTTAAAGTATTGTAAATAAATTGAATTTCAAAGTATAATTGGTTACTTTCATCTATTTAGTAAGTTTTAATGAATATAAAAGAGAATTTATGTTTAAAATTAGAATGAGACGCTGATTCCTACCATTGGTATCAAGTTAACTAAGACAGAATTGACCTTCACCATCCTGGCGGAACGTCACGGTTTCTGAGCAAATAGTTGTTGTCTCCAGTCTACATGCGGGGAGGCTCTTGCGCATCGTATCCGACTTCTGCCAATGAGCTTCCGATACAAGTTTGCGTCCCAATATTAGTGGGAATTTTAAATGCAGCCAGATAGCAAAATTATCAGCTCGTTACAAGTTATTTAAATATATTCATGAAGCATTTGTTTTAAATATTGCATCTTGTAATCTTTCATCACGTTATTTTTAATTGGTTACCGTTGAAAATGGTCATTTTGTACCACTTTCAAAATGTTTCTTAACACTACTTGCTCTCCAAGCAACATGACGGCCAGCGTATAGTCTGCGTTCTTAAAAAAAATTGTGCCCGTGCTGCGGTCACGTGGTTCGTGAAGCAAACTGGTGGTAGGCAGAACGAGCAAAAATTGGTGCGCTGAAGGAGCTCACCCATGTATTTCCACCATGGTCTATACCGCGATTTTCATTATTGTGCCTGTGACACAAATCAGCTGTTTCGCTGCCATCCAACCAGGAGCTTAAATGTCGCTACAGTGACGTCACTATGGTGACGTACAAGCTCCCGGTTGGATGAAACCGTAACCAGCTGATTTGTGCCCGCAGCAGAATAAGGAAAATCGCAGTATACACTAGAGCTCGCTGGTGTTACCTGAGGGGGGGGGGCGGAGCGTGGGGCGGAGCCTTGATAGATTTCACCCGTCGACGCGACGCACCGTGTTGGGCGGCGCCCCGCCCCGCCCCGTCACGACACCTCCGCTCCCCGCCCCCGCGCACGCGACCCGCAGATTCATCACGCGCTCGTTTCCTGCCCCGGTAACGCGATACCCTGCCGCCAGATTGCGCGTGCTCGCCGCCTCCAGGCGCTGCCCTCGCCCCCGCCCCCACCCCCGCCCCCACCCCCGCCCCCGCCCTCGCCCCCCGCCCTCGCCCTCGCCCCCGACCCCGCCCTTGCCCCCGCCCTCGCCCCCGACCCCGCCCCCTCCCCCGCCCCCGCCCTCGCCCCCGCCCCCGCCCTCGCTCTCGCCCTCGCCACCGCCACCGCCCTCGCCACCGCCACCGCCCCGCGCCCGCCACCGCCCTCGCCCTCGCCCTCGCCCTTGCCCTCGCCCTCGCCCTCGCCCTCGCCCTCGCCCTCGCCCTCGCCCTCGCCCTCGACCTCGCCCTCGCCCTCGACCTCGCCCTCGCCCTCGCTCTCGCCCTCACCCCTGCCCCCACCACCGCCCCCGCCCCCGCCCCCGCCTCGGAGCCCAACTCACGAACACGGTTTCAGGTGCCACATTCTCTTCCTGTTTTTCGTTGCTTGGTGTTAACTGAAAGCACGTAAACAAAATTGGCAAACAGTGTGGGTACATGAAAGTAACAATTTAACTGGATTCAATGCTCTCAGTTTTTCACTTTATTTACTGTATACATTATCTCTCCCTTTGGCCGAAAGGTCTTTCAAGGACTTGAAACGATGTTAAAATTCCCTTTTAGGTTTGAGTAACCATTGAGAAATGACCGAGGTAAACCTTGAAAGGTCCTCGGTCAGGATGTCCGATCAGGGAATCGAAACAGAGTCTCTCGGCTGTGAAGTCAGCGCGCTACGCCCTGCGCCACTTTGTTCAGTTTATTACATTTATTGACACATAAGAGGCCAAATTATTTCAAATTTGGCGCCATACTTCAATTGTACATTAATTATTATCTAATTCAATTCGACAATCAATTATAATCATTCTTTGGGGCGACTTAACAGCAAATTACATACATTTCAAACGTGGTGCGCCTGAAGTATTTAATTTTTCCCTCAAAAACCGCCGAATGCATTACAGAGAGAAAGATACTTATTTCTCTGATGTCCGTGAGAGCGCGCCACATCACACATACCGGAGGTATTGTAATGGCTTAAAGGCCTTCAGCCTAGCCACATAGTTAAAAGAATTGAAATTATGTATCAATGTGTCATAATTACCTATTAAATAAAAAAAACATACCGGAGGCCAGCGAACGTAGGCAACGCTGTACAGTCAAGATTTTGGAGAATCCAGCTCTTTGCAGTTCAGACGCGACAAAATCATATTGTTTGGAAACCAGAGCATCCGAGCAGTCTCGTGGCGGATCACCTCGCTCGTGTAAAAACCGAGTAAGACGCTCGTATCGACCGCACTGAAAGTTGAATTACTAGCGTGCGGTCGGTGAAGCGATTTTGGATCGTCGTATTCTCCGTGATCTAGCGTGTTTGGCGCGTGAATTTCTTACTCACAAGATTAACACAGAAAGGAAACCGAAAGCATCTGAACCAGAGTCTTTTCACAAAAACGTGTAAAAAAGTGTGTCTTCTTATTCCAACTTAATGAGGAAATTTGTCTTGATTTTTAACTCACACTGCTTATTTACATTTTCCTTGACGTTTAATAAAATTATGTAAGGTACCTTTTTTATCGAAAGTGTTACTTGCTGAGTTACATTGTTGAAGCTTATTGGATGAAGAAAATAAAAATTTCTCGTGAAATAATGAAGTAAAATATATATTATTTACATGACGTGATTTTCTGTAATTGGTCTTTTTTAGAATTATCCGCAGAGGTTTAAAATGTATGTATTAAGAGTAATAATATTGCAAATATAAGTTAGAATAAACTGTTACATAATTCACAGTTCATTAGGATGTAAAACTCTGTAAATGAAAATTAAAATTTGTACATCCTTCAAATGCATATTGTTGCCATTCAATTTTTACTACAGGCTTATGTTTATAAACCTCGAGCGAAACAAAATTCTTTAAAGAGGAACGAGTTTCCTTGGAAGCTGTGCTGTATGGCCCGAAATGCATTTAGGGGGCGAATGGCAGCTAAAGAGAATTTTAAGCTCGCAGCCAGTAACTAAGAACGGCGCTCTCGCTGAAAAGCAGCCTGCTTGTCAACAGCTGATGAACACCGCGCGACACCGCGTCGAGTTTCCAGAGGCCGCCTCCGCGAAGGAAAGGGAGGTTGGCGCAGCTCAAACGCTCGCCTCGTAAAGAGACAGCTGAGGTTGCTCCCGCGCAGCGCGGAAGGGCGTGTTAGACGATCAGCTGACATTGTGTTGACGAGAGTAAATCCCGGATTACTTCAAGAGGCCCCCGCTTCGTTTTTGTCACCTCGCTCTCTTTATTATCGGCCGCCAGGCAGCGCGGCGGGCGCGGGAGCGCTCCAAACAGCGTCTGGCTTCGCCCCGCCCCTCTCCGCTCCCCCGCCCCGCCACGCTCCACCCCACCCTTCTCCGCTCCGCCCCGCCCGGCCGCGTTAGCATATAAAACACCCTATTGCCGGTACCGAGTCCATAAACATCCCTTTTTACCACTTGAACGCCCGGCACGGGCAAGGGCCTGGCGAGGGGCGTGGCGGGGGCGAGGCGGGGCGGGGCAGGGAGGGGCGGTAGCTTGCTCAAGTGGAAGGGAGAGAAGAAACATTCAGTCTAACTTTATGGTCGGAATATTTCCTTGGGTCGAAGAAAAGAAAACATCCTATTTTGCTTTTATTATCGCCAGGCAAGACATTTCGTTCCATTTCCTTACACTTTGCACAGCACTTCTGAAAATGTCGTGCGTTTTCGTGTTCCATTTATTTCCAAGACGTGCATTTCTGAAAGAGGGAGGAGAGACAGCGTCGTTCAGGAACGCTGCCGGCAGGTTCTCTTGGGCACTGCTTCAGTATTTATAAGTCTTTTTACACAACCAGAAACCTTTCTGTATTGCTGCTCTCTTTCAATTTAGACTGAGAATGATAACATTTGGTTCTGCGAGAATAAAATGCACCAGGGTAGCTTATTTAGACTCGCTTGTAGACACCTCCCTTACATTTCGTCATGAATTCTTTTTATTTGAATGCGCATTTTTAATCGCAAAAGCTTGTTTGCTAACGGAATTTACATGTACTGAGCCTTCAGCATCATTTTCAAATCACAATTTGCTTACGTTAATGATAATTTGCAGGCAAATCTACATTTTGTAACATGTTTTTATGTCTAAAAAATGGTAATTTATTACATCGCTTGAAAGCATAATTTATAACTTGCAAGAAATTCACGTAGGGGAATGGAATAAATTGATCCAATTAATATGAGAGTAAGGTAGGTGTCGATGCCCAAAATAATGTCTCATGAAATTGTAATTCAAAAAACAGAATTTAGATTTCACTGTCAATATTATTGTGCTATAACTGTGAGAAGATTTTAATGGATGTGCTGACGTTATCATTGTATTATTAAATTCAGTTGATTTATTATTAAGCTGAATCAATTATTTGAAAATTTTGTTAAAAATTTGCAATGAATTCCTCGAAATTTTGTAGACATGAAATTAATTTCAGTTTTCTCGAACACCAAATATTCTCGATGAAATGCGAACTTCGTCAAAATTTTTAGATGTTTGTACCGTTCATCCTAAAAAAAGGACCATCAAGAAACAAAGAGTTCTTTTGAATTCAACAGGTTCTTCTGAATGCAATGCCACAAAGCTGAATCTGGGAAAGAGAAAATCGTGATGTTACTAATGCAGATGGCAGTAATTTCAGAATTTCGACAAACAGATGAAAAATCATCTACGTAACATTTTCTGCAGCAGCACTCTGGTTGTATGATTCTAATTTTGGTAAAAGTAAATTTTATATTCTAAATATTATACTTAAATAACAATAAATAGGATGTGTGATTCTTCAATAACTTTGTCTTTTAATAAGTCTTATATTAATTGAAGCTAAGGAAATAGTTGATCAAGCCATTTGCATTCTCAAGAACTGTCCAGTTGCGACTTTTATATACACTCTTTAAAAATGAAAAGGAATTAAGGTTTGAGAATTTCACGCACTTTATTGACTTATTACAAAATTCACAAAGTGAACGAATCTAACAGTTGGTGGAGGTCTTAGGCGTTGTTGTTTTATGTCGCTTTTAACTTCTAGGCCATGTAGCGACCACTTTGATTGTTTTCATAGGGGTAACTGTAGGGGGAACACGACACGAACACAGATAAACATCCATGCCCGCGGCAGGATTGGAACACGCGACATTTCCAGGCGAGGCATCTATGGTCCTACACAGTGACTTCTTCTATCCAGGCTCGCAGGTCTCAAGTTTGTATCAGTCTAATTGTACTAAAACTGTCTTTGTAGATGGCCCGTTTTTCCATGTTCTAGTTTATTTAATTAAGCCCTGCGCAAATACTAATAATTTTAGATCGATTACGTCATGCCTAGAACGGCAACGGCAAGAGTCTCTTTTATCATCTCCTACTGCTTTTACTACACCGTTGGACTAATCTCCATGAAAGTTGGTACATCTACGTGTTTTTTTCAACCAGAAGGTTTGTGTTGTTAATTCTGTTGTAACTCCACTACATGGCGCTGTATAACCAAAACAAATCTTCACGTAAAATGCAACCCGCAACACACTCAGCAGCATTTTGAATCTATATCGTTAAAAAACTCCTAAACGAGGCGTTCTAGAGCCTTAAAAACTAAACTTTTGAGGCCTCGAAGTTCAAAACCTCAAAGAAACGCTTCTCACACCGTAATCTACAGAATGAACTCTTTCTGAACATTCTATTACATTTTTGCTTGTCCGGCGCTTCCCGATATTATCTCACCTGCTCAGGGACGTGCAGAATCTGCAAGTAAATGTAAATGAGACAGCAGAGAGCGGCAGAGACATATACACACAGAGACAGACAGACAGGGACAGGGTGAGGGAGGGTGAGACAGTGAGAAAGGGAGATGGGAGGGGAAAGTGGTAGATGAAGGGCAGAAGAACGACTGCCGGGTTTTCTTAGTCTAGCATAAATAAGAAACATTTTGATTATGTACAAAAATAATATTATATGTTATGAAATGATTAACTTGTGTGAAATATTGTGAACTGCAAAATCTCTCATTTTGACACCATATTTAAATATATGTAAATGTCATGTATATCCAGCGAGAAGTGAAAAGTTATTACGCAGAGTGGAAGGTTGACAATGCTATACAACTGCGATAATGTAAAATCTGTTTCCTTTTCTATTGTAACCAGAAGTGAATCGTTATGAAATTATTATGCGAGTGAATGCAAAATGATTATCATTAATGTATATTTACACTACAAATTCAGACATGTGATTAAGAGCACTCGTGGACACAATAGTGAATCGCAAAATAAACAGCACACTCACGGTCATTATCGTAAGTGGGGACTTCAATGCGAGAATTGGTCGTCTCGACTGACTCCAATACGAAATCAAAATGACTTTATTTCGAGCCCAAGAGAAATTCTAGACAATATCCTAAGCTCACGAGGTGTCAAGCTGGTTGAGGGTCTGAAGAAGTTGAGATTCTTATTGCTAAACGGACAGCGACGGCGAGTCACTTTCCTCAGCGACAAAGATCGCTCTCTTGTGGATTTGGTGTGGGTGAACCTGGAACAGGTGGAACTGATCAGAGACCTAGATATCTGCAGCATGGAAACCTCAGACCACCTCCCTGTCAGGATTACACCGCGATTAAACTCAAAACAGCAGATACAGAAAGCAGCAACGCATCAAATCCAAAAACCGTCTTAAAGTGGAAGTAATGTAGATTAATATATCGCAATACTTGAGAGTTAAAATTGTTTAGAACCAAATGATCCAAGCGAATTGAGGGCGTCCTGTAATCGAATGTACGAGATGCAGAAGTACTTTCGGATATGTATTTATTTACTTATTTAGCCTACAAATTTCCCCTAGTGGGGCAGAGGCCTCTTGCTTGAGCAGAGGTGAAGCCACACGTCTTTGGACGCCCAGCTAGGTTGGTGGTACGTCTGTCTACAGTTGGTCCGTAGACTTCTCCATGACGTCCTATCTTTTGCCGTTCTGGTCCAGATCCCGCTCGCTGCTTCATGGAAGAAGTCCGCCCTTCTTCTGTCTTTCAGAGTGTCTCCAGCCTTGCATTCGGATATGAGTATACGAGTCAACAAACGAACCTACAAATTAAATTGTGACAAACCCTGCATTGACAACGTCTGCAGGAAAAGTTAGGAAAATTACAAAACCGAAACACAAGAAGTGGATCAAAGACAAAAATCGCAATGAAAGAGAAGAGGAACTTTGATCTAGTTTTCTTTCATCGAGAAAGGAGAACGCAGATTAGACCCGAGAAAAGAAGAAACGACACATAAATGAAACACCACAAAAATACAATCGGCGCTATCAAATTAAAGCATTTTGGAAAGAAGTAAAACGCAGTGGCGACCAACTATTTAATGATCTACAAGAGTCTAGTGAGCTTGAGACGTGTTTTCACAAATTTGCGACCTATACATAATATCTTCAAGAAGGATAGAACTAGAGTGACATTTCCATATTATAGTCCAACGCACAAATTAATCAAAAACACAGAATAACCTAAATGTGAACCACAATCGAAAATGCCATTACCGTAATCCAAAGTAATGTCACAAATTAGACCAGCCAGTTTAAACACAGTAAAATTCAAATTCAAAAACAAATCTTACAAACTATCGAAACTAGAAAGATGTATGACATGTAGCCTCAATCACCAGGAAATATTATGAAGGTCTCTCCAATTTAATGAAGCACTTCGAAATGATACGATAAAAAATCAAAACATCCTAGGGTTATTGGAACTGAATGATCAAAATGAACTGCTATCATTATTTCAATATTCTTAAATTATGTTTCAAGCAATGTATTGCATTAATTGAATAATTTTCTGTTTGAAGTTAACTATATTTCATGCAGATGTTGCAATTATATTTACCACTAATGTGAAATATGAAATCCAACCTACTTTTGTAAAACAAAATCAATATAAAAGGTAAGTCCTAATTGGAAAACTGTAATAGACTTGGCCTGTTCACAGTATCCATTAAATAAAAAATAACTTAAATAAGGAACCTGATATCTGTCAGAAGTATTCATTCACGAACGTATTAAAGCTCAAATTTCACAAATAAACTCGAACAATGCTAACATTCAGATATCAGTTGACGTATAAACATATACAAAAGTATATATATTACTGATTCCATTGCAATAATATAATATGGCTCCGATTTCTACAAGCAGTCTGCCTTTGTACTATTGTAAGTGCTCTTTTGTAGCACGAACTAATTCGTAAAGTGAGCTTAGAGTGACAAATGGCCCGTTGAGAGCAAAAGTGGTGCAAGTCAAATTTTGGGAGATTTGAGTTAGATGAACTGGTAGATGGTTTGAACATTGTTCCATCTAGGATGAAAATGGTGCGAGTCAAACTTCAATATTTGTTCGCTCGATACCAACACAATGCAGAAGTAGTCAACGCGTTGCTCATACCGCTGCATACAATTGTGGTGTAAGTCGCAGGTGGAAAGAAACAACAGCTTCCAAGGGCTCCCAAGAAATAGCATCTTACTTATGTGCACTCATCATAGAAGAGGCATCTCGAAAAAAAAGTATTGCTTTAAGTGGTATGTAGTGGATGCAGCGCGGTGTGAGGTCCGTTCTGCGAAGCGACTACATACAGGCTCAGATCAGGTTTCAGGGGATTGTTTCTTAGGGGCAAATGAAAGGCAATGCACTTGTGAATAAATTAAATTTAATGCTTGAAATATTGATTAGTTTAACAAGTAAGTAGTTAGACAGTAAGCCGGAGGACCACAATGAATGTTTATGATTAAAGTTTCTTCTTGCTTGAAGTTTACACTTACAGATTGATGAGAGTAGAGCAAGCACCAACCCAGGTCAGACGGCTGAGTGTGTGCGTGCCGTCCGTAGAAATGGGCTGCGGATGTTTCGGCTGGTAGGCTGGATGTCACCATGGGCGCGTACTCGCGTGCTGGAGCGGCCCGTACTGTTGATCGCGGCCTGCTGGCCGCGCCGATTGATTACCGGAGCCTTGATAGGCAGAGCAAGGACAGCTGACTCGTTCGCAGGCTGTCCGACGAGTAGAGTAGTAGTTGTAGCAGCAGTAATAGTAGTTTGACGTAGAGTGACTGCGTAGAAGTAGCAGTGAGATTGACTGAAGAGTGACTGCGTAATAGTAGCGTTTGAGATTGAAGAGTGACTGCGTAATAGTAGCAGTGAGATTGACTGAAGAGTGACTGCGCAGTAGTAGAGTTTTGACGTAGAAGTGTGACTGCGTAGTTTCACATATTAGTGAACAGAGCAGTAATTGTAGCAGCAGTATAGTAGTTTGACTTAGAAGTGCCTGCGTAGTAGCAGCAGAGTAGAAATGACTTAGAAGTTTGACATAGCAGTTTCACATAGTAGAAATGACATTGAAGTGCCTGCGTAGTAGCAGCGAAATTGACTGATAGTTCGACATAACAGTGGCGGAGTTTGACTGATAGTTCGACATAACAGTTGCAGTAGTAGTGGTAGAGTTTGACTGCTAGTGACGCGTGGGAGCGAAGTTGCCGTATTTATTTGAACGTATGTTTCTGAGTGCAGAGGGGGAAGAGTCACGTGACAATTGCAGCTAGCCTATGAAGTACAGTGAGACGTAGTGTGCCACAAGAAATGCTCGCTATTCGTTGTTATGTTTTGAAGTGCGTCACGTGACTTGCGGGTGGCACTGGCTGTGCCCGCGATGGCTGCATCTCATTAGCAAGGTTTGGTATTTTCTCACGGGAACCGCGATGCTGGTTGAGAGTAAGGGGCGGTGAGGCGGGCGCGGTCGCGGTCGCGGGCGCGGGCGCGGACGCGGCTGCCTAGCAGATGCGTTCGTTGTCGACGAATTCTAACGCCTGTATTGGGGCGGGAGGCACGTAGCGATATCTGGAATGTTTGTAAATATGTCTGGCCGCCGAAGTCTGAGAAAAGCAGGTAAAAGGCTAATGGCTTGAGGGCCGCGCGCCCGCCGGGGGAGGCCGAGCCTGCCGCCCCCTCCCCGGCTTACAGTAAGTACGCGGCAGTTCGGCGCTTGCGGCCAGAGGGCTCAACGAGAGTCGTTTTGTTCCCCGAACATCTGTGTTTCATTTCTTATGTTTTTGTATAAACGTGCTAGAGCCGTGAGAAACTTTGAGGGTGGGGCAGCCGAAGAATGTTGGCCGCGCGGGGGAAAGACAATTTGAGGCTGCACCCTGCTGGCGAGTTTCCTTGTAATTGTTCGCGAGATTGAACAAAGGTGCCCGCGCGCGATTTCACTGGCAGGTGGAAAATCGCGAAAAGAAAATAATGTTGTGTTGAATGAACTAATGTCTAGTTGTTCAATTGAGCGACAATGTAGAATTTGATTTGAAGTAACGAGCAGGGGAAGTAGTTAATTAATTGCCGCTTTGTAATTTAATGCTTGTAAATTAATAAGTGATGTGGCGATGAAGAACTGAAAGGTTGTTGCATTCAGAAATAGCGGAGAATATGCAATGTGAGTGAGGTCTCACCTTTAGTACAGAATATTTGTAGTACTTCAAAAATGCGAATTTTGATATCCTGAGTAGAGAGGAAAATTTGATAGATTTGATTGCGGCCTTGTAGATTGATTAATCGAATTGACGAGATGATGCTGAGAAAAAGGTCGAATGAAAGTTGGAGTTAGTTGAGGCACTTTGAATGTGCGTTTGCACCATTTTGTTGGACATGAATTTTGCGAGATATTAAAATGTTCTAACTTCTCGGCGGAAGTTGGGTGCATAGCTTGCAAGTTTGAGGGTTTGCGAAAGGATTGTGCTTTCGCGATGCTAGCCGATTTCGGCGGAGTTTTCGTATGTGAAATCATATGTCCGTGTTTGATAGGCTTGCTACTAGTTAGGAAACTGCTCCTCTGTGATTGAAATTTGGGTGACAAAGGAGGCTCGTCATGTAGCTCGGAGCGCAGTTCCTTTGCAATTGCAAAATTCGATAAGACTCTAATGTCTCGATTGCCTGGTTGATAAGGGGAATATGAGCCACTGGCGACCCAACCTAGTTTCGTTTGTGTTAGTGTAGGTCCGTTGTTCTGAATGCGGTGAATACCGCCTTCGTTAATTTCGGCGACGACAGAGGCGCCTAGCAGCAAATCTAGCGGTTTTTCTAGATGAAAATTTGGGTCCGCAAGCTCGCATTCGGGAGGCAAGTGCCAGGTGAAAATATCTGCTTCGATTGCCGGAAGCGGATGTGAAATGGCGTCTACGACAATGAATTCTTGCGTAGTGCTCCAATTCTTACAACGCGAATTTATTTGTAATTTTGCGATCTTCGAGGCGGAAGATGAGGCGCGACAAACACTTTGAATAGATGTAGAAAAGTTTGTGGGGTTGATTTCGAGCGCCTTCAGAAAGGTTTCAGATATCAGGTTGCAGTTTGAGCCCGAATCGAGAAGACAGGTGGCCGGGCGAAAGTAGCCTCGCGCCGTGACAGCGTTCACTATGGCGGTAGGCAGAATGCAGCCGTGTGTGGCTGGAGTCGAGCAAGCATTTGTGCATACCTCTCGCTGCACGTGTGCAGTGTTTTGGGGCGACGAGGTGTTGTCGTTCCCTTGTTGCCTTTGATTTTGCCATTCGAGAGAATGCGCGTTAAGTTTAGAATTTTGTTGCGAATCTGATTGTTCGGCACTAGACATGTGGGCCTGAACAGCCGCCGCATGATTGATCATGCCGGAAATGTTAGATTGCTGACGTGCAGAAAATGATTCATGCAGGAGACTGTGATGTTTGTTTCCGCAATGAAAACATTTGCGGTCACTACATTTGTGGCCGGCTACAAATTTCCGTAAACAGTTGTTGCAGAGTTTGTGGGTTTTAACAAAGTTTCGTTTCGCGTCGGCGCTGAGGGCGCGAAAACTAGCGCATTGATGCAGCATGTGCCTTTCGCGACACTTGAGACAGTTGTCGGAAGGTAGCGGCGTGCGTGCAGGAGCCGGCGCGGAAGCTTGCGCGCGCGGATTGAGCTGCACGGGAGCGCTCGGGATGGCGGCTTCAGTGATTTGAAGGATTTTACACCGCCGTTGCAGAAAGTCCCATAAATCGCGCAAAGTGGGCATGCGGTCAGCAGGTATTGAATTTTCCCACTGACACATAGTGGCTCTGTCAAGATGGTTGACAACCTTGTGGACAAAGAGCAGTTCTCGTAAATCGACGCCCAAGTCGAGATTTGATAAAGCGTTTATATTCGATTGGCAATGATCGATGAATGCGCTTAATGACTTAGCGGAGTCGGGTACTAAACGCGGGGGATTGTCTAGCCCGGATAAATGCGAGAAAGCTATCAAACGTGGGTTCGAATAGCGAGAACAAAGGGTACTCCAGGCGGTAGAGAAATTGTCACCTGTGAGTGGTATGTTGGCTATTACGCCTTTAGCTTCACCGATCAATGACTGATTGAGATAGTAGATTCGACTAATATCCGCTAGCTGCAAATTGTCGATGACAAGGGCCTGAAAAATGTCGCGATATGATAGCCACTCGGTGTGGTTACCGCTGAAAGTGGGCAGAGGCACTTCAGGGAGGCGTAAAGCAGGAGCTGACTGTGAAGTACAGCTGTGACCTGATGCCGCGGATGGACATGGAGAGGTCGGTCTAGCGTGATTAGGTGAAAATTGAGAATTGTTGTCAATTTTAACTGTTACTTCACTCATTAGGTCAAAGTAGTCATTTTCAAAGTCTATGTATAAAGACGAGTTGGCGTCTTCATCTTCGACTAGCTCGTTTACAATTTGCCTGTAATCGCTCCACATTTCTTGCAAATGCGTTTGATGAGAAAGTAATTTAAGATACGATTGTTTGTTTTCGATTTCTAAATTTCTAATGATATCTTCCCGGGCTCTGAATCGCTTGAGAATGGCATCTCGAGCCGCGAGATGTTTGCGCAAAGTATTGTTCGGTGCCATTTTGAGTTTAAGTTAAGGATTAGTAAGTGCCCGCGTTGGGGCGTAACCAATTTTGAAAAAATGTGCAAAATGTGAATGCACTAGCAAATCGCGATAAGGGGGGAACACACACTCAGCCGCTGATGTGGGCTGATGTTGACCTGTACAAACATGCACACTGAACAATACAATAACAATTGATAAGACACTTGGCAAAATTGACACTGAATTGAGCGAATAATAATAGAAAAACACTGAATAACACAATAGAAATTGAGAAAATAACACTAAATAATACAATAGCTAATAAACTTGTGAATAGCGCAATGATAAATAGAAGCAATAAATAATGCACTTGCAAATAAGCACTGAATATTACTATAAAAATTAGCGCTGAATAATGTAATAGTAAATAAATCACTGAATTGTACAATAATAAATGAGCATTGAATAATGAAATAGTAAGTGAACAGTAAATTGTGCAATGATAACTGAGCACTGAATAACGCAATGGTAAATAAAACACTGAATAGTACAATAGTAAAAAAACACTGAATAAGTAAGGAATCAGTAGATAGGCGTTGATTGATCTGACTGATTGATTCGAATTGTAACACTTTTCACGACACTGGTGAACTTGTAAAGAAATTGATTAAAATAGTTTCAAAGCTTTCATTCCCTGCTGAAACAATTCCTGAATCCTGTCTGATGTATTAATTGAGAGAGTGGCTGTATAACATTGTAATGGTGCTGACAAGATCCGACCCGGAGCCGACCATTATATGTAGTGGATGCAGCGCGGTGTGAGGTCCGTTCTGCGAAGCGACTACATACAGGCTCAGATCAGGTTTCAGGGGATTGTTTCTTAGGGGCAAATGAAAGGCAATGCACTTGTGAATAAATTAAATTTAATGCTTGAAATATTGATTAGTTTAACAAGTAAGTAGTTAGACAGTAAGCCGGAGGACCACAATGAATGTTTATGATTAAAGTTTCTTCTTGCTTGAAGTTTACACTTACAGATTGATGAGAGTAGAGCAAGCACCAACCCAGGTCAGACGGCTGAGTGTGTGCGTGCCGTCCGTAGAAATGGGCTGCGGACGTTTCGGCTGGTAGGCTGGATGTCACCATGGGCGCGTACTCGCGTGCTGGAGCGGCCCGTACTGTTGATCGCGGCCTGCTGGCCGCGCCGATTGATTACCGGAGCCTTGATAGGCAGAGCAAGGACAGCTGACTCGTTCGCAGGCTGTCCGACGAGTAGAGTAGTAGTTGTAGCAGCAGTAATAGTAGTTTGACGTAGAGTGACTGCGTAGAAGTAGCAGTGAGATTGACTGAAGAGTGACTGCGTAATAGTAGCGTTTGAGATTGAAGAGTGACTGCGTAATAGTAGCAGTGAGATTGACTGAAGAGTGACTGCGCAGTAGTAGAGTTTTGACGTAGAAGTGTGACTGCGTAGTTTCACATATTAGTGAACAGAGCAGTAATTGTAGCAGCAGTATAGTAGTTTGACTTAGAAGTGCCTGCGTAGTAGCAGCAGAGTAGAAATGACTTAGAAGTTTGACATAGCAGTTTCACATAGTAGAAATGACATTGAAGTGCCTGCGTAGTAGCAGCGAAATTGACTGATAGTTCGACATAACAGTGGCGGAGTTTGACTGATAGTTCGACATAACAGTTGCAGTAGTAGTGGTAGAGTTTGACTGCTAGTGACGCGTGGGAGCGAAGTTGCCGTATTTATTTGAACGTATGTTTCTGAGTGCAGAGGGGGAAGAGTCACGTGACAATTGCAGCTAGCCTATGAAGTACAGTGAGACGTAGTGTGCCACAAGAAATGCTCGCTATTCGTTGTTATGTTTTGAAGTGCGTCACGTGACTTGCGGGTGGCACTGGCTGTGCCCGCGATGGCTGCATCTCATTAGCAAGGTTTGGTATTTTCTCACGGGAACCGCGATGCTGGTTGAGAGTAAGGGGCGGTGAGGCGGGCGCGGTCGCGGTCGCGGGCGCGGGCGCGGACGCGGCTGCCTAGCAGATGCGTTCGTTGTCGACGAATTCTAACGCCTGTATTGGGGCGGGAGGCACGTAGCGATATCTGGAATGTTTGTAAATATGTCTGGCCGCCGAAGTCTGAGAAAAGCAGGTAAAAGGCTAATGGCTTGAGGGCCGCGCGCCCGCCGGGGGAGGTCGAGCCTGCCGCCCCCTCCCCGGCTTACAGTAAGTACGCGGCAGTTCGGCGCTTGCGGCCAGAGGGCTCAACGAGAGTCGTTTTGTTCCCCGAACATCTGTGTTTCATTTCTTATGTTTTTGTATAAACGTGCTAGAGCCGTGAGAAACTTTGAGGGTGGGGCAGCCGAAGAATGTTGGCCGCGCGGGGGAAAGACAATTTGAGGCTGCACCCTGCTGGCGAGTTTCCTTGTAATTGTTCGCGAGATTGAACATGGTACGTGCACAGGTCCTAATCCCAACTTCAAAATTGCTCTTACTTGGTTGAAAATCGTGACAAAGCCCTATTTTTCCCTATTTTTCATCACATTACTATCTCAGACGAAAATTGAGCACGGCAATTATTTCAAAGTAAGTTATAGTTTTCAAAAATGGTGTGTACAAAGGTGGTGAAAGTAAACAAAATAGTTAATTAATTAGCAATGCTTCAGGCCAAAATATCTAGTATAGTAAATTAAAATTTATGTCCTTAACACCTTTATAACACTTTAGATCATTTCTTTCTAAGCATTATAGTTTTACAGCGTTGTTTGTTTACAATAAATTTTGCTGGAAAGTATGGTTTGTGACTTACACCATTTTTGCTCTCAATGTCTCAAATAAAAGCTCAGGAATGATTTAGGATAAAAGTGCAGGAATGACAGTTCCTTGCCTGGAAACTGCCACAGCACAGCTTGCCATACGAGTTTGAGATTTGTTGCTGAAGGCTCTTTTGACTCCAAAACAGTGACAGCTGCAAATTTGTCCAGGTTTAGGCAGGCAATTGAACACCAGGGTTTGTGCATCCCTGAGATCGATTGTCCCATTCGTTTAACTTTTCCATTCGGAAACTATCGTTTGAGTGCTTTAAGGACTCGCTCTTGGCTCTCCGCGGAAGAACGAATCTCCCTCTCCCTGGCTCTCTCCTCCTCCCTTCCCCCGCCCTTCACCTCAACCACCCCTTATTCCTTTCTCAGCCCGCCTGACGTTCCCAAGGGCCGCATCGCCCTTTAAACAATAAAACAAAGGTACGTTATAAAATAAAACTCTCTGAAAATAGCTCAATAAAACATGCAATTTTGCTCGTCCGCTTATTTTAACTAACACAACTAGGAACAACTAAGGGCAACATTCCACGTGAAAGTCTTGGGAGCTCGGCTCCGACCTCTCCCTCACTCGCCATTACGTCCCGCCCCCTGTCCGCCCCGCCGCCCAACTTTCCCCCATGCCATTCCATTTGATTCACTTGATGTTCTTTTGTTGGCCTCTAGCGGCCTCGCGGCTGCGACTGTCATTTGTAGCAACCGCTTCCGGAACGAGTGCGCTCTTCTTTTTTTTTTCTAAATAAAAAAGAGTCTGGAGGGTGACGGCGGGCGGGACGAGAATAGCTGCAGCGCGCCCTGAATATAACCTGGTTAGTATTTATCTTATTGCTGGCGCTGCGAATGCGTGTTGGCGAGGCGCGGGCGAGCTACGTGTGTGTGTGTGTGTACGTGCACCGCCGTATAAATTCAGCGGAACATCCCGCCCTCGAAATCCCTGTATGCGGCTTTTTATGATCTAAAGCTTGTGTTTGTGCAGTTCGCGAGATTTCCGTTCCGGAGCCCGAGCTGGGCGCTGCTGTGGGCGATGGCGGCGGCTGAGGGGAGAGGGCGGAGGAGGAGGCGGGCACAGACACATGACGATGACGAGAGTAGAAACGCGCCGATGTGACGGAGGAAGGGGTGACCCGTGGTGTTGTGTTTAGTCTGCCTGACTTTTGTTGGTCAGTTGGTCTTCATTGGATTTTGTGGCGAACAAAGTGGGTTGGCAGTAAGTTTTGCTCTAGGTTCTCCCGTTTTTCCTGCATCTAACTTCACCATTGCTCCATCGTTATTCATAACATTTTCAGAATCATTCGCCTATCAACATTTATCCACTATCATGCATAGCGTTAACGCTTAGTCACTGCTTTCAAAACATTGAAGAATTAAAAACAGTATGGCGAAAGATCTGAGGAAGGGAAATTTTTTGTCGATTGTGTGTTCAATATTGATAAGCGTGACAATGGTGATTTCTTGGACTGAACATGAACGCAGGTCGTGACGGAATGTGTAGTAAGCAATCACGTCTGTGGGGGACGTTCAGTGCTGTTGATGGAGGCAGATTTGCCCGCAATCCTAGAAAGGTCCTAAAACAGAGAAAAAGATTTGATGCAGGTGGCAAAGAACCTCCATGAAAGTAGTACACAGGACGTGTGGTAAACACAGATTTCGTAGAAAAGATAGCAGTTGATTGACGGATATCATACGTCATTAATTTTTGCTGAAATCAGAAGAAAAAGAGCTGAAAATTCAGAATTACCTACGCAGCGGACTTCTCCTGAAGGTTTTAAAGAGTGTCTTGGGAAGTGGATGTCATGGCACACCAGGACCGGCAACCCCATTTGCTCGGTGTGGGCGCCGCGCTGGTCCGATGGGCTCCAGTCATGAGAGCCCCAAGAAAGGCCTGAAATTGGAGCGTGGAGCGACTGCGGTGGGCGCGAAGGGGGGAGAGGTGCGAGCGTCCAAACGCGGACGGCGGGAGCTCGCGGACAAAAACGCGAGGCGGGAGGGGGAGGGAAGGGGAGGGGCTGGGAGGGGAGGGGCGCTGAGCGAGCGGACTGACGTTTACGCGCGATCGTGTGGGATAAAGGATGTAATTCAATTGGTCACAATGATACCGGGATTACGCGGAGGCGTGTAAACAAAGTCCCGCGCGCCGATGCCGCCCTAGTCGCTCGCCGCTCGCGGAATGAGCTGCTTTGGTCGGCGCGAGCGGGAGGGGGTGGTGAGGGCGGGCGGGGCGGGCGAGGAAACAGCGAGGACGGGTGAGGAAGGGGCGAGGACGGGTGAGGAAGTTGCGTCGGCGGATGAAGAAGTGGTGAGGGCTGGTGAGGAAGTGGTGGAGGCGGATGAGGAAGTGGTGAGGGCTAGTGGAGAAGCGGCGAGGACGGGTGAGGAAGTAGTGAGGGCAGGTGAAGCGGTGAGGAAGTGGTGAGGGCTGGTGAGGAAGTGGTGAGAGTTAGTGAGGAAGTGGTGAGGACTGGTGAGAAAGTGGTGAGGAAGTGGTGAGGGCTGGTGAGGAAGTGGTGAGGGCTCATGAGGAAATGGTGAGGGCTGGGGTGGAAACGACGAGGACGGGTGAGGAAGTAGTGAAGCAGTTAGAAAGTGATGAGGGCTGGTGAAGCGGTGAGGGAATGGTGTGGGCTGGTGAGGAAGTGTTGGAGGCTGGTGAGGAAGCTGTGAGCGCTGGTGAGGAAGTGCTGAAAGTGGGTGAAGTCGCGGTGAGGACGGTTGGAGAAGTGGTGAGGTGGCGGGTGGGAAAGTGGCGGGACGTGCGGTGAGGGGAGGAAGCGGGTGCCGTTGAGAAAGCTCCGAGGTCAATTTAGGAACGGGCGAGGGAGTACGAAAGTAGTGGGGGCGGATGAGGAAGTGGTGAGGGCTAGTGGAGAAGCGGTGATGGCGGGTGAAGCGGCGAGGGCGGGTGGCGGAGTAGCTAGGGCGGAGGGAATAGGTGTCGGAGGCGGTGTGGGAGGACGGGGCAAGTGCGGGGCGGGAGGGATTGAGCAGGGTGGGTGGGAAGAGGCGGGGCGTGGCGGGCGGGCGAACGAGCTGTAGCGGATTTCCTGCGGGGTCGGAGGGAGCGGGCGCGCTGGACGCCCGCTGCTCGTTCATAATATTTGCACGAATTTAAAACTAGCTTCTACCCTGGGACGTTTTAATCTGCCGCTCGTATTATTGTCCAAGCCAGTTATGCCCACCGACGTTTCTGGATGTTGCGTTTCGTCCGGGTGATTTTCTTTTTCCTTGCGTTGGGTTGGGAACACATGCAAAGAGGCAAATACCTAGGCGATCCATTAAAATATTGCTGTATATCGAAATAAGTGAACTTCATGTCAAGGAAAATAGCATTTCGTTATGAAAGGAAATAGATATTTCGACAAAAATGTAAGGCAATCGGTTCTTAATTTTTTTTTTCACATTTGCCCTGTGAGTGTTATTTTTTTCGGTGCAGCTGTTACAGATAACGAAACAACAAATAGGATGTTGGCGAATGTTGAATTTTCCTAGTCTCTAATCAAAATTTATAAATAAGTTGGTATAGGGAATAGCTATTCATGGATATCAAATATTACTTACAATCTTAATACATATGAACCCATGATTTACTTACGATGTCTATTCGATAAACGAATTAAGTCTCTGGGTCAGTTTGAAAGTAAAACCTTGATCATTGTTACACATTAAAATTCTAAGATTGGAAATTCATCAGATATACTTATATTTTGAAAGTAATGACGGATATTTGATGCATTATTTTCGTTAAATTTGAATTTTTGTCTTAAAAGGAAATTTTACGGATAAGCATTAGAGGAAGATTACTACTTCTAATTTATTACTTTTGTGCAGAACTATCCGAAATTACACACTAGCTTCCAGTAGACCCTAGTTGCACCACCGACGAATTACTTCAATCCCCACGAAGTATTAGCACCGAATGGAGATGGTAAGTAGTATGAGGGCAGGTTAATTTCGTAACTCGTTCACATTTTCGTAACTCGTTGTGCGGCTATCGTCAGAAATTACCTCTCGGCGTGG
This sequence comes from Acheta domesticus, assembly GCA_031308135.1. NCBI lineage: Eukaryota > Metazoa > Arthropoda > Insecta > Orthoptera > Gryllidae > Acheta > Acheta domesticus. Next base: position 4,273,461 of record JAHLJT010003656.1, on the reverse strand, counting down.
ATTTAAAATGTTGTTGAGGTCCAGTGGACCCTTGTGTGCATTTCTAGGGTTAAGGCTACTCCCACGCTATCCAGAGGCTTCCCTTGCGCGTAAGCGGACGGCAAGTGCGCATGCGCGCTACCTGCGGAGCCTCGGGGGCGCAAGTGGGTCACGTGGACAAAGCAGCTTATCCGCGTCGCCTCGCGCAGCGGAGCAGGCGGGGCGGGGCGGGACGGAGCGGGGCGGGGCGGGGCGGGGCGGGGCGGCGAAGGAAGGCGCGCGGCGTATCTACTGCCGGAGCACCGCGCACAGGTTGGCAGCCGTGGGCGACTCCCTCCCCCTCCCCAGGAGCTGGTCTTATCTGCGAGGGCGTAAGTAATGGGAAAGACTCCCTGCGACCTTGTAATATGTGGGGCGCGGCGGGGAAAGGCCTGTCTCTGCGACGTGCCTTTATCTGCCTTTTGAACGTCGCTTCGAAACGCGCATGAAAACCTCTTTAACCACAACTTTCCTTGTTTTTATAGCGAATGGGTGATGCAGTAATTTGCTTACGATACATGAAAAGCAACTAATTAAAACGCATACTGTCCACTGGTAGAAAAAAAATGAGTTTCATAAGAAATTATGTAATTTTTTGTACACTCACATACGCTCCTGCTTTAAATTTTCCGCAAAATGCATTTAATTTAATGTGTTAAAATGCGTTTGGAAGAAATCTGAAAGGAGGAGGGTGTAGAGAGTATTAAAAACTACATGATTTCATATCACTCAATTTTTTCCCCCATTGGAGAATATGCGTTTTGATTAGTTTCTCCTCTTATACGATCAATAGAGAATTTGAAGCAATTTTTCATTAAGTATTTGTACTGTTTTCTTATTCTGTATAAGCAACAATACGAAGTTATTACTAAGATTGACAACTTCTGTGCAGCAGCGTTAGCCGCACAACTTCTATATCTAATCATTCATCAATGGAATGTTATTAAACAACGAAACTAAAGCAATGAAATTGACTTACGAGAACGAAGTAAATATTGATTTTTCCATTTTGATTTTCTCGAACAATGTTGTCATTGTTTCGAGTACTCAGAAATGAGATCGATTTATTGACGAGACGGTTCTGGTAAGAATGAGGTTTGTGAATCTCAGCAGGAGGCTGGCGCACTCCATTAACAGCCAACCGCCGCTGCGGAGAAGTCGCGATGCTGCTAACAAGGCATGCCCAGGAGGCAACCCCCACCTAAATTCTGCCCCCCTCCCCGCAACCATCCTCACCATGCTCCTCCCGCTTTCCATGACCACACTCCCATCGGCCCCCGCCCCGCCTCTCTATACGTCTCGGCCCGCCCCCACCCCCATTCTTCCTCATCCCAATCGTCGTGCCCCCTTGTCTGCCGCAGCCCCTGTTCCACGGTCCTCCTCCTACTTTGCTTTGCCCACGTCCTCACCAAGTGTCGCACTCCTTTCGTGTCCATACAGGGACAGGTGGCTCAGTGCATCAACTGATGTCACTGGAGTGCCTCTGGACGGGAGCTCCTAGGCAGGACTTTCGGCACTGGCTTGTCAGATAGGTTGAATGCAGCTGCTGTCTGGAGGCCGGCTGCTCTGATCGGTAGTTTTCCGTGATTTCCCTGGTCAACACCAGGCGAATGCCGGAACAGTACCCTAATAAACGGGCCACGGACCGCGGTGATCTTTCCTTCCACTTCCTTATCCTATCTTCCCCCTTACACACACACACACACTAACGTGCACTACTCTACGACACATGCTGGGAGACCGGCTGGGGGCTTATAGGTTGTACCGGCTGGAGCGGTGCACGCTGGTGGGTGATACCTGGTTGGGGAAAACCCCGCTAGTCAATGATAAGTCGGCGCCAAATCTCGCCATCCAGCGGGGGAAGATCACAGCCACTTCCCGATTAAAAAACATTCACTACACTTTCGGGACGAATGACCTCAGTAGTTGATGCGCCCGGAATCACTAACAATCAATCGTGACCATGCTTCCGCCGTCACCCCACCCCACCCTCCCCGCACATTCTGCAAATACACCCGCCCTGCCCCCGGCCCTTCCTCACGCACCCCTCCCTCGCCCCGTGCCCCCCCCCCCCTTGGGCCTTGCGGAGCAGCGGCCGCCCGCAGGAGGAGCCGTAATTGCATCGATAAATTGACGGACGTTGCGAGCCGCTTCTTCCGAATACAACATTAATCTTGCCCCTACGAGACCCCCGGTACTTGTTTAGCCGGACCTTCCCCTTCTCCCCCTCCAACCCTCTCCCCCCCCCCCCCCGCCGCTGAAGTCGCCGGCGAGCGCGGAACCAGTCGCTGGCTCAGCTAAGCCGATCGTATATTCTCGGGGAATGAACTTCTCAAGCAGAGAGAATCTCACATAAGAGTATTTTTTATCAATTTCCCCGCGCCTGCGCCCGCGCCCGCGCCCCCGCCCGCGCCCGCGCCCGCGCCGGGCTTTGAAAGTTAAAGCCGCCTCGAGCCTCCGGAGCAGCGCGCGCCGCGACGTCGCCGCTGGTGCGACTTGCGCTACCAGACTTTCATTTTTTTTTCAGCTTCCTCTGCAGTCGCCTGCTGCGCTGGTAGGCGAATCGCCGTGTTTTGTCCTCCAGCTCCCCGCGTTCGTCTGTTTTTTTTTTTCCTTCCTCTGGGAGGCAAGCTCATTACTACGTCTATAGGAAGTCGAACTCGATCTTTTCGAGAAAACGACGAGTAATGGCTTTCGATTCGACTTCCTAATAATCCCATTTGGTCTCTTTGCTTGCGGAAAGTAGGAACCTACGAGGCATACAGGATGGAAAAGCCTCTGATTTTGTTTGGAGAAGATTTCGAATGTAAATTCCGACCTCAATTAATTATTCGTGATTCCAAAGTTAATCACATCTCTTTTGCTTTAAGAACGTGATCTGATGGACGGAAAGAGTAGATTTCTTCAAACAATAAAATGGGGTATTTAAACGTATTTACTCACTCTCCGAAACGAAAATTACTGTAATGGAACCCAGACGTCGTGTTGTAGTGTCCGACTCAACGAATAATTATGGATATTCGTCGGTAGGAAAAACGTTTGTGCGATAATAATAATTCACTAAAGGGGTTTAATTGAGATGTTTAATCTCGGGGCTGTGGATTCGTTGGCGTTTCCTTCGTAGATAAAGATGATTTTAAGAGAAAATTGTTAATTTCGCTTTATTAACATTGCACGTTAATTGAAGGCGTCAATTAAAATTTAACATACATGCTGGTGACGTAGCAGAAAACAAAAACGGTCACTTAGTCCATAAGAGTCAGTACGTATATTATTCTAAAACGAACATCGGCATTTCTCGACTCGGACCCCTCGACATTGTCGTCTCCCCGTGGAGAAATTTACAAGTTTAAATTGCTCATTGTATCTGGTAACGAAGGTAATTACCTTAACGAAGGAAGAACAACAAGGCCTGTTTAAAGAGACACGCCTAACGCGCCTGAATTCGAGCGCCATTGTTGGACGGAGGGTGGCGCAGCGAGGGGAGCGGAGGCGGGGCGTGGTGAGGGACTGGGAGCCTGGCGTAGTCCTCACAGAGCAAATACAGTAGACTCCGGTTATAGTGAACTTCTAGAGACTCACATATTGCATACAATATTGCGTGAAAACTACTGAAATTTTAAAAAAATGTACCTTAATGAAAGAACTCACTATGGAGAACCAATGTTATTTGAAGGAAACATCTCTATCAAAAATTTTGTAGTTGAAGCAAGAGACCGAAAAAACATACAAACTTTTGCAACTTTCGAAAATTCAGAGTTAACCGTGAAATAAGCACCTATGCCACCTTAATAAGGGTATTTTACTTTATGTCTACATTTTTGGTTCATTGTATCAGAGGTTCACTATATCTGACGTAAAAATTAAATAGAATTTCTCCACAATGGTTGATTTTATAATTTAGGGATTTGATATAATAGGGATCAAAACCATCTTGGCAGATATATCAGAAGAAAATTACATACTTTCTATATCCTATATGAATTACACGTTCTAATCGTTTAATAATGGCCTTGAATTCTGCAGTAAATACAAATAGGAGTCTAAAAGTTTGTAGAAAAATCTAGAATTATCCTTAGAACTCTAAGCAGCAAACCTGACTTGACTTTCATTTTTAATTAGATTTATTTTGGATCCATCTCTGAAAATAAGATCAATTTTATTATGTCAACTTTTTTTTTCAAAGTCACTATTCGGCAAGCATAACTCAATCTTTCTTCCGCTTTCCAAATATCAATTAGGTTTGTAAGAAATATTTCATATTTCGAGACGCCCATCATCACATGTTACAGGGAGTTTTCAAATCCACGATTTTTAGTGGCATTCTACCATCAAATACTACCAATTTATTCACATGCACAAAATGTTCCGCATCTTCCACTAACGCTTCTAAATTAAATATTAATTTATTATTTTCTTTTGATAAACATTTCAAGACGTTCAAACGTTCGCAAATTTTCACATTCATATTAATATCAGATATAATCTGTTATTCAATTTAGTTTCAGATAAAGCAAATTCATTCAGATTGAGCAAATGACCGTAACTTAAAACAATATTTAAGAAAATGAAAAAAATGTTTGAATATTATTCTGATCTTTCAGCTCAGTGGGATAGTATCAGAGCTACTTGTTGTATATGCTTTCCTTTGCCTAATCTTGTAACAAGTTTTTGCTTTGTCTCCATTTCAGATTCATTTTTGAAATTCCTCCTTTCTTTTCGCCAACATTTTCCTACTCTACTCTCTCATACAGTAGTAGTAAGGTATGTCGGTCGTGACACTACTGATAATAATGGCCGACGCCTCCAATTCGGCAGCAATTTCCCGTAACTGTGAAAGCGTGTCGACGCATCAGAAACGTTACTATTTCCGTGAGAAACGTCCTGTGGGGCTAGTAGACAACGTTGCCAGATGAGTAAATGTATACCCAGTACCAATATTAAAAAATCTTGGTACTTCACTCAAAAAAACTGGTACCAATGATAATTGATTTAAATTCTTAAATTGTTCATTTTATAGCTCAAATATGTTTTTAACGCGCACAGGACGTTCGTTAGACTTAACTCGAAATGGATTCATTTTATATCCGTAAACTAAATGGAAGACTATGTCGTTCTATCCTTTTCTACTAACCCATATGCCATTAAAAAGACTATCACATGTCACCTTCAATGTTTTTACTGCAGTGTTTTCACCAATATCGTAGTTATTTATGATACTGGTGTTGGTTTTAAATTAATGATTAAAAAAAGTATTAGTATAGTTCATCTTAAATCGCACATTATCAATTACCATTAACTTAAAAACCTAATACTTAAACGTACCAGGGTGAAGCCATCCTGGTACATGGTATCTTCATTAAAATCCTGGTAAAAATACTACGATCCCGGTACGTCTGGCAATACTGGTTGTAGAGCAGAACTAGAAGAGTTTCCAGTGAGCAACAGTTTTCAGAAACTTTTCTAGTAAAGACGCTATTTATTAACAAGGTGCCAGCGCTTCGATACTGTATTCGAAGATTTCTTCTCACAGCCAATGAAAGGCGTTAATCGCAAGTTTTTAAATATATTTGTAAACCAATCATTGCAAAGGGTAGGGATCTCCGAGGCCCGTAGATTATTGATGGTTATTTTTTATTGGTTTCAAATTGTTCGGTAAGTTGATAATAATTGATGTGATTTTGGTTCAAAATATGATGTCATTTTCCACAAGTCTTTGAGAGACGTTTGAAGTTGTTATAGCGTGTTAGTTGTCGGTGAAAAAAGTTAAGACTAGTCATTGGAAATGTGAAAGTTTAGATCACACTTTCCAAGTATTTGTAGTATTTTACGTGTACGTTGTAACTTAGTATAATTAAATATATTGCAATCCTATGAAGATTCATCGGCTATTATTTGACTTGAAAATCTGATAGGTTTTGTCGTTATTGTTAAATACAAACATTGTTGCCAAAAGTTTCTTTTTTTATTTGTAAAACTTTAAAATGAAGTGAGCTTTTGTTTAAATGAGTAAATATTTATATTAAATTGAATATATTAACAAAATTGTCTAATATTTCAATAGAACATAATTCAACTAATTTACATTTAACTATGACTTAAACTAAACTTGAATGATAGGGCACAAACACGCTATCTTCTTGCAACTATTTTCAATCGCTTTAAACAATTCAACGCCCAAAATAATATAATAACAATGGTTTTTAAAATTTTGGATTGTTTTGGGAATGCTTCCAACTACACGCATCTAGCTACAAATTAAATGTGATTAAAGAGATTGAAATTATAGAATTTTGAAAATATATTAATATATCGAGTTCGGAGCACGATAGCAATTTTTCACCTACCTCGGAGGTGTTTACTTTGCGATTTCCTTTTCCAATATACATTTTTTTTTGTTTACATTACCTCTGTGTTTCGTATTGTGGATATAATTTACACTCATATTCCAAATAATTTTATTTATTTTCTCATTTCTCTTGAATACGTCTTGTTCTTCATATGTGCTTAATTGTTGTTTTTGTACTGTTTTCAATTATATTTTCGTTTATTCTCTCGTAATTTTGTGTTTATGCGAGTGAGTTTGTTGGAGCAGAATCAATATTGCTATCTGCTCTTTCTTCTTTCCCCTTCGTCCCCTTTCCCCGGGCGCTTAATTGCTCCGCTTTATTCAAAAAAACAAAAATGTTCTCAAATAAATTCCATGGCCGCCGGTTCAGTTGCATGTAGAGCCGAGAGAAGTTTTTCGTCCAGAAAGGACTGTTCATTTAAAAAGGAAGCTTCCTTTTTTTAACGGGTTTGTGCCTCTGCCTTCCTCCTTTTCCCTTTTCATCTTCTTTTTGTTCCAAGGAGAGAAAGAAGAAAGATTTGGGAGCATAATTACCTTGCGCAAACGTCGTTCTGCCTTTGTTTTCCTCTTTGTGTCTTGGCAGTTGGAGACGATTTCAGACATGCGAAATGGCTGTGTTTTAAAATTTTATGTCGATCTTGATTCCGCGAATTAGCAACGCAGATGCCGGTGGCGCTTGCTTCGCAAACGGACGCGGTGCGGCCCGTCCCCCTTCCCCCACCCCCACCGCCACTCCCACCCAAGGACCCCCCCGCCGCAACTTCCCGCCCCGCCGCCTTTCTGCGGCCCCGGTTCTCCTACTCAACAGCATTCCCCCTCATCACCCCACTTCAGCGACTTCACTGCAATCCCCCTTCTCAGCCCCACTTCTCCCACTGCACTGCAATCCCCCTCAACCGCATTTCTCCGACTCCACCGCAACCGCCTCCTCAAGCCCCTCATCACCGACTCCATTGCAGTCACCACTTCTCCGAATCCACTGCAATCCCCCTCCTCAGCCCCACTTCTCCGACTCCATTGCAGTCCCCCTTCTCAACACTTCTTCGAATCCACTGCAATCTCCCTCCTCAGCCCCACTTCTCCCACTGCACTGCAATCCCCCTCAACCACATTTCTCCGACTCTACCGCAACCGCCTCCTCAGCCCCACTTCTCCGACTCCATTGCAGTCCCCCTCCTCAGCCCCACTTCTCCGAATCCACTGCAGTCTCCCTCCCTAGCCCCACTTCTCCGACTCTCCCGCCATCCCCCTCGTCAACGATCTCCCCTACCGGCCCACCTCAGCCCCCTCCCCAACCGCCCTCCGTGACCTCACTCTTCGGCCCATCCCCCATCACTCTTCTTTAGCATCTTCTCTCCCCCTCCCCTACACCCCTCCGCGGCCACATTCCTCCGCCTCGTCCTCTTTCTCGGCCCTCCTCATCAATCCTCCTCTCGAACCTCCTCCTCGGTGTCCCTCCAAAGCGCTCTTCATCGCTCCCTTCCTCAGTCTTTTTCTTCAGCCTCCTCCTCGGTCGCCTCACCTGAGCCTTTCCTTCACCCCCATCCTCGCCCTCACCCCCCGCTTCCTTCTCAGCGCCCCCAACAATTGGAGTCTGCAGCCGAATCGTAATGAAATGTCGAAGGCCGCATTCTACGCATTTTGAAAATTCCAGAAAATTCTAACATTTTTCGGCGTCTTCCTGCAAGTACAATAATGACAGATTTTTTCCTTAATGAAAATTTAATGAATAAATTAATGTTCAATTTTTCGAAAATATGAGTAGGTCAATTTTGCGATTAACATCAAGCCCAATGCTGATATAAATTTAACAATAATTTTCTCAAACCTTTTGTTTACCGTTTTACGGATTGAAATGTTTTCTTTACATTTTTCTCATATGTAGCAAACAACGGTAAAGAGGGTGATGCTGGTCCCATTTTCGGCCAACTTTCTGTGTTTTCGAAAATTGCGTACAAATAACACAGGCACACAAAAACAAAAAAGTTGTCATACCCAAAGGCTTGACCCGTGTTTTTCTATGTATTTCGCGCGCCGAATCACAATCTGATGATAAAAATTGAACCACAACCCTCCAGTTTTTTTAATCGCGTAAAATCTCTGTAAAATTGTATTCTTGTTTTCGGGGGTTGAAGTCAGTCGCGAAAACTTGACACCTATTTCTTTATGTATGTCGACGCGCTGAATCCGAAACTAAAGACAGAATTGCGTCACCACTCTCCAGTTCTTTTTTAAATTGCAAAAACACCGTTAAAATTACAATATACAATTTGAAGGCAGTTTTTTTGCGAAAAACAACACCAACTGGAGGATGGAGGTGAAAGTCTCGCTCTTCAGATTCGAATTTAGCGCGTCGACATACACAAAGAAACATGTGTGAAGTCTTCGGGTCTGACAACAGCCCCCGGAAACAAAACATTCAATTTTTCGGTGGTTTTTTGCGATTTAAAACAACTGGGTGGTGGTGGTGGAAATTCAGGTTTCAGATTCGGATTCACCGCGTTTTGTGAAATACGGAAGACATTGAAATAATTGCAAATATGCTCCGCAAGCCCTTCGTTTGAATTTGTTTGGAGTTCAAGTGATGGCTAAATTTAGGGCAGAATTGCAAAACTATAATATTGCATAACCATTCCCAATAATATGATAAAGCATGTGCCGTTGAGCACGTATAGTTTTATATTTCATTCCAATATGACACACGAAATTCAGCAATATTTTAATTAGTGATATCAAATAACTCTAGGGTTTTATTTCGGGAAATACGAAAGACATCTTTCCAACATTATTACCGTGATCCATACGGCATTATTACACAAGCTGTAAAAGTTTTACTACGTTTCAACGGCACGTTGAAATAAGGCTTTGCGAGTAATGCATAAACCGGCTAAGCGTGTAATATATTTAATTGTTTATCATACAAAGCAGGGAAATACAAAATATGCTAATGGCATTCCCCTGTAATCCCCGAGCATCGCCTGTAAAAGTTCTGTGATAATGAATAGACTGCGTTTTAGGGACGGTGCCATGTAGCGTCCCTTCCAGTTGGACAGCTCGAACGGCCGGGGGAGGGGGATGGAGCTTCCATGAAATCAAACGTCAATTATCTCTCTACGGAGGAGGGGATGTGTGAAGTGGAATATCAGTCTGGCGAAAGAGAATCCGTTTGGCTGACCATGCGTTCGCATAGCGAGAACACTTTTTTCACAAAATTTTGCGATTTGTAGTTCGATAGAAATCAAACAACATTTTTAACCTCTTGGCTTGATAGTACAAATATTTAATATTTTTGGATCAAACAAACGAATACTAGTAGATGAAAACACACTTTCGTTTCAATTTTTTACTTCCTCAATGGTTTGTTGGTTGGTTGGTTGGTTGGTTGTTAGTGATTCCAGGCGCTTCAACTTCTAAGGTCATCTGTCCTGTTAGTGTAGTGCATGTGTTTTCCTTGGGAGGTGTCTGTGATCTCCGATTGATGGCGAGATCTGACGCCGACCTACCGTCGGCTAGCAGAATTTTCCTCAACCGGGTGTCTCCCCTAGAAGGGCACCGCCGTAGCCGGGACAAGCTCAAAACTCCCCACTTGTCTCCTGGCATGTGTGGTAATTAAGTGCATGTTAATATAAGGGTGTATAAGGAAGAGGGTGTACTTCGTCAATAATAACAAGGAAACTATATGAATTGTAAACTGTGCACTAATAAGTGATAGTTTCTTTTAGCAATGATAGTTGTATTTTAACAGAATGTAACATAACAAAAATTTGTTTAATATTTTAAGGCTTTGAACACAAAGTAAGATAATTTATATAACATCCAACAATTATTTAGTACTTATCAAACTGGAATATTTTTAATTCAGCCAAAAACGTATTGTCAAAGGATGATTGGGTACAATTCCTCCTTTTTGTACAGAATACTATGATATTTATATTATCTTAATGGAGTAGATATTTCGGTATTTTAGTCTTAAAATGTGATTGAAGTGGCCCTGTACTCGCGCTTTAAGCCACCATCCTGATTTAGGCTTTTTTATGGGTTCACTCAATAGCTTAAGGCGTATGCCGGGATGGTCCCTAGAATTGCATTCCAGACATAAATGTAAAATATACCCTCATTTTCTTCTTTGTCCACCGTTCAGGCTCGTCGCAAATAAATGATGGCAACTGAGATTTTGGGCAAAAATAGGATAATTAGTTTTAAGTGGAATAAGTAGTAGTTCTCCTTTTGCAAACATTTTACGAATAAACAAAAAGTGGCAACAAAATTCACTTGTGAGTAATGGCTCTCAATGGTAATTTCATGTAGATAATCATCTACATGAAATTACGAAAATTCGAATTGAATTTTCTTCTGTAACGTGAAATGTGAATTGATTCATTAAAGTGGTTAGGCCGAAGAGCAGGCCTTAAGCTCTGTGCCTCGTCACAAATAAAGAATAAAAAATATTATTATTATTATTGTTGTTGTTGTTGTTGATTATCTCAACAATGTTGGACATTTAAGGAAAGGATTTTCAAGTGCAAATTATGGTCGTAAAAGAGAGAAAAATATTCTAAAAATACATACAAAAAGATGCAAAAAAGATGCTACTGAAACAACTGTATTAAGGTTTAAACCAGTTACATAAACTCAGTTTCTAGAATATACGTATCACTTTGCACAAAATGTTTCTTCTTTATAGTGTCCTTAAGAGGTAATTCATAGTAATTTATGCAATACTGTAGTAGATAGAAACAGCTACCAAGTTGAACAACTACCAATACTAGCAATTTATTTTCCCCGTGGATCACGTAGGAGAAGGTGCTTCCCAGGCACGTCAAACTGCACCCGCACGGGCACTTACCCGCGGGGGCACCTCGGTGCTCTTGCGGGCACAGGCAACTTCCCCTGACACCCCTCACATTTCCCCCCCCCAAATCCGCAAGCGTTGCCAGTGCTCTTTTAGTATTGACGCTGACACGCTGGCATGGGTAAAAATTTTTATCGGGTCACAGACAAGTGAATTTCTGCACACCCATTTAAAAGCCTCGATTTGCCTGGGAGCAGTACTTTAAATCCAGCGGGAAAGACTTAAACTGTTGCAGCAACATTGTTGAAATTTAAATTTGACCTAACTGCTGCAGAATGGCCATTGTTGCTGGAACAAAAATTGCTGGTGGTTGACGTAAAAGATATTTTATTATTTAATATTGTTGACTTCTCATAAAATGAGATTTTAAAAAGCTGTTCAGGAAGAGGAAAAATACACTTTTTCTGTCCCATCGTTTAAAGGTGTAAAATATAGTGGAGAAAAAGATGCTGAAGCATAAAAAAGAGGGAAAAGGTAGCAAAATGTAGTAATCTTACGAAAAGGTGCAAGAAGGTTGCAGCAAATTGTGTTTATTTCGGTTCATTTCATACCCCCAAATACATATATCAAACTATCTGTATGAAAACAATTATATTTTTGAAAAGGTGCCGCACCTTAAAATCTTTTCTCTAGATATTACATAATACATTGAAATTCAGATTCAAGACTTATTTCAGTTTACTCATTCTTTTGCTTCATCAGAACACAAATGAAATGAAATTTACATATAAGAACACAAGTGAAGTTAAATTTAAATACTTTATGTAAATAACACATTCACATAAACCATCCACTATCTTATCACTGTCCCCATTCCTACATATACATCCACAAGGCACTCACTGTCCTTGAACGCTTTGTTGTCAAGTTCGTCTCCCAAGAACTTTCTGACAGTATGAAAAGTGTTCGTTATCACATACTTCTAAATTTTTGATAAGTAACGTATTCTTCTTCGTGTAATTATTATTATTATTATTATTATTATTATTATTATTATTATTATTATTATTATTATTATTATTCCTCTAATTTACGACTAGAGATGTTATGAGTCGGTTGATTATAAAATCTACTCCAGGTTGCAACCAGCTACCTAAAGGAGCAGATCTAGGAACTGTCGGTGCCTCTACAATACTTTGCGCAAAATGTGGGCTGTTCCAAATCAAGACATTTCTTGCACCTCCCTATCTTTTGAACTACCTGAGAGGCTACAGTTCCTAAAATTTTGCGGAACAAATACTAGAGCTCCGATAACTATCGGGACGATCTATGCTTTTACACCCCATATTCGTCTGATCTCCTCTCTCAGTCTGAATCAGTGAAAAACTACTGATTGACAGTGACTATTCACTGATGGTGTCGGTTATAACACTGCCACTGACAATCAGTGAATTGAACTGAACAAATCAGTGAAAATTGGGACCACTTTTTGAATCAGTGAAACTTCACTGTTTGAATTAGTGAAATCTGTGCTAATTGAACGTGACGATTGAACGATCAGTGAGCGATGATGGCGCGGCACTTTTACCACTGACGACCAGTGAAATGCTGGCGGTCATTATGAAAAGGTTCGCATATTCGCTGATTGTCAGCGGAACTACCCATTTCGACTGAAGATATCAGTGACTTCGACTCTCACTGACTGAATCAGTGACAATTTCACTGATTCAGATTCAGAGAGTCGCTTTCAAAATTCCTGTATTTAAGACGTTTCTCTACCTCCTTGGTAACGACGTTTTGATCACCATTTTTTATTATTATTATTGTTATTATTATTATTGTTATTATTATTATTATTATTATTATTATTATTATTATGTTATGCGCAAGCCTTCTTTCAGTCTACCAGCCTGACATTTCGCGTCTCCGAACGCTCGTCTCGCCCGTGCGGGGGCAGAGCTCTATGCGTCGCAGCGCAGAGCATCGGCTGCTCGGAGCATCCAGTCACTGTCCACACGTCCGTCACACATCAAATTAGAAGCCCCTTCACTCGCTCGCACCGCCGCCCGCGACAAACAAAACAGAAAAAAACTTACCGCCGCAGATGACAATCGAATTAAAAGATTGCAGCGCGCTCTCGTAACGGCCCTGTGAATTAACGGGTCGAGGCAGCGCGACGCAACGTGACGCAACGCGGCGGGTAGAAGGGGAACCCCCCTGCCGCCTCTAGCGCCCCCCTCGGCTAATCTGTTGTGAAATACAGCAATTGAAGATCAACGTCACATTTCGTAATTACGTCGGACAGATGAATATTTAATGGGCCGCAATTTGCGGCGTAAGATTCACAGGCGCGGGGAGGTGCGGGGGAGGGGAGGCGCGACGCGGCGCGATGCAGTCTGCCGGGGGAATCCCCGTAATTTCCGGCTCCGGCCGCCCGCCGCGCCGCGGTCGCGCGCCCGCGTGACAGGCTGACGCGACGCCGCCGCCGCCCGATACGCAGGCGCCGCCAGCGGAAGATTTATGCACGAGGGGCGCGGCGGCCGTAATGAGTGCGAGGCGATGAGCGAAGAGACGATCGGAGTGATGCACGGGGAGCGGAAATATTTGAGCGCGCGAAACCTAGGGCGAGGCGCAAAAATGGTGGCATCTCGACAATTACGACGTACTGAGAATGAATGTGAAAGCGGCATGGTCGGGTTGGAGTTGTCATTTGAAGCTATGGGGGCTGAGAATTCGAAGAAAAATGAAACTTAGTTTGCAAGTGCGGTCATACACTGTACAAGTGTCTCCTAGACACCTGAATATTTTCATTGAAAGTTGGATTTCAATGTGACGGATCGAATAAAAACGAAACAGCCCTAAATAGGTCAAGGGTGATTCAGAAAACAAATAATTCAAGGTTAATATTGGTGACATGCAAGTACATACAAGTAATTACCAACTTTTTTCCAAACGAAGATACCACTTAAACTATCCTGCCCCTAATTATGGCTTCAGATTTTGAGAACTAAATTGAAGGAGAGCGACCGATATGACCTTGGGAGACGATCGTTACAGAAAAAAAATCTTGAAATGTACCCTTAAGAAACTGATTAATCGTTTATTTACTGGAAGCAGCGCAATGAAAGTCAGTTTTTCATTCCACTTCAGTCCTTTAACTAGCGGTGCTACAGAATGGCACAGACTTTTCCGTATTAGTTTTCTATTTTCTTGAGTCTTCGCTAGCTATTCGGAATTGGTACATACTCTTTCTTGCCAGCTACCACCTATCACCGCCAAAAGTAATTTTTTTTGTCATTTTCTTAATTTTTTCGGTTTCCTATTGGTAGAACGAAAATATTAATTTTAGAATATTAAAGAACACAGAAACCTAGCCGTTAATGGCAATTTTCTTTTAAAAATTATGTGCCGTTTAAGAGAAAATAGCGTTTTAGCACTACTAAAAATGCGAAATTTGAAGCTCATTTTCACAGAAAATTTTTGAGTTTTCAAAATATTTTATATGAAGTTATTTGAAGCACTTACACTCACAAATAGAATAATCTTTACAAATTGCGGATAATGTGCATATTAAAGATGTGAGAGATCTTTCAAAACATTTACATTTAATAAGTTTTGAAAAAACAAAAAAATGACTCAAAATAAACTTTACGTCATATTAAAGAGTGTATTTATCATTATCCGTTACAAAAGTTTCAAGAAAAAATTTGCAGCCATATATGAAAAAATGGCGTTTGAGCATTTCTGAAAATGCCGAAATTCGAGCTACTTTTCACAGGAAACGGTAGTGTTTTCGAGAAACTTAACGTGACGTTATTTAAAGCATATATACTCGTAAATATAATAATGTGAAAAAATCGCCGATAGTGTAAATATTAACGACGTGTGAGACAAGTAAAAAAATTTACATTTTTGTAATTTTTGAAAAAAAACAACCAATAGACCAATATGGCTTTTATGTCATTTGATAGAGTAAATTTACCAATATCCCTACAAAAAGTTTAAAGAAAAAAGTTGGAGCCGTTTTTGAGAAAATCTGGTTTTTGTAATATTTTAATGTTGCACATATTGCACGCAATATTGCGCGAAAACTACTAAAATTTTGAGAAACATTTACATGACCTTTATGAATGAACTCAATATGCAGAACAAATTTTATTTGAAGAAAAAATCTCTATCTTCAATTTTGTAGCTGGAGAAAGACGCCGAAAAAAATTCAAACTTTCAAAATTTTCGAAAATTCAGAGTTATCCGTGAAAATCGGACCTATGCCATGTTAATAAATGTATTTTACTCTATTCATACAAGAAATTTAAAGAAAACATTTGGAGCTGTTTTTCAGAAAATTTTGAAAATCCCTGGGGGTCTTTATGTAAAGTACCCCCAAATTTTGAAGAATCTTTTTCAAAATCTCAAAGCTTCGACTAGAATCAGATTGACCGAATCAGACATATGATGTGTGTTTGGGAGGGGGGTGAAATATCGTGTACGATTCGCTTGTCCCCAGTTCTTACAATTCAACTTCTTCAGAAACAGCTAGCTTAGAGGAATATGGAAAGTAGCGTACCATACTAATTTTGAAAGAGCGTCATGAAGTACACGATGAAAGCAGTTCAAGATATTATTCTGTCGTTGAACGCAGGTCGTCCGTATCGGAAGTTGCGTCGATACTGTGGTGTGACAGATCAATTCCAATCATGTTTAGCTGTAATGAATATTCACGAGTGAAATTTGTTTTCTATGCAGTGATGGACTTCAATGACTCGTTTCGCCACTTGTAAATCGGCTGTTTGCGATTCACTTAGTTTGGCTGGCAGATAACAAGCGCCATTGGCGCGGCTATCCTATTCCTTTTAATGCCACATTTGTGAAATGTTGCATCATTACTCCCATGCAGTACTTAATGAAATAGGAAGCCTTCAGCCTACTTTAGGACGTTTTGTCGCATGAATGATGACGAATCTTCTTTCAAGTTTATAACAGAAATCGTACTCATCAAGTCCTAGTTTTTTTTAATCACTTAAATTTTATTGTAAATCTTCTATAATTTATTACATTGGTAAGAGTTTATTCAATTTCAAAAAATATAGTAATTAAATTGCATTTTTCTATATTAAAAACAAATTAATTTACAAGTTACATACATTCAAATCAGGGAAGTGGAAAAACGTCACAAACTATGTACTGCCATGAAATTATGAAACTAATAGTTAAAAGAAAAAATTGTATTGTTCAAAAGGGTTCAAATATTATGTGTGTGAAATAATGCGAATTACTATTTAGAGATATGTCAATAGTTTTATTTAAAATATATCAATTGTCCTTATTTTAACAAGGAGGAAATGCTTACTTTCCAAAAAAGAAATTAGTAAAATCGTAACTAATTAAATAAATTCACTTCACTTAGGATCAATTGATACATCAGTTTTTATTAAAATAAATTTAATTGAGTAATCTTTGTGATCTGGAAGGTATGTTAAAGTGAAATATCTGTGACGGTTTCCTCTTCTTAAACTTAAATATAATATAAAAACAGTATATAATATTAAATAGAATTATTATTCGGAGCCAATATCTATTTAATTAATTTTCTGATTGTAAATAATTGAATATAATCAAATTAAGATAATGTAAAGTACCGCACAGATTAAATTAAGTATGTTATCAACTCTGAAAGACAAGAAATTTGACCAAAAAGAGAGAAATTTTAAAAAAGAGGTGTGGTGAATGTGAAAATGCTTGCTGTATTGAATAAATTTGATTGATGCGTATGGTCACCCGTTGTCCCTGTTCCTATGTCAACAGACTTGTGATCTCCAAATTATCTGCTTTCGAATTAATAAAGAAGTATAAATTTCGAGTTATCAAGTGATCTGGGGATCCGTATAAGACACATATTTAAGGTTCCGTATGTGTGGTTACCCTTGCGGTTACCCTCGAAAATGTTTCTTGTCTCGACTGCACATAACTAAAAAATGGCTCTGCGATGGGCAACACGGGTTCAGGAGTGGTTACTCATGCAAAAGTCAGGTAGTCACGCTATTTCAGGATCTAGCAGATGAAATTGACGCGGGCGGGAGAGTAGACGCAGTAGTTATAGATTTTGCCCAAGCGTTTGATGACGTTCCACACGATCGACTTGTACAGAAATTAATGAATTCAGGCTTAGATCCCAGGGTGGTAGCGTGGATTAGCGAGTTTCTGCGAGATAGAAAACAGAAAGTCCGAATTGGGCAAGAGTTATCTTCCGGGGCAAGCGTTACGTCAGGAATACCGCAGGGGAGTGTCATTGGACCCCTTCTATTTCTAGCTTTCGTCAATGATCTGCCGGCGCAATTAACCTTAAATGTTCGGCTATTTGCAGACGATTGTATAATATATCGTAGTATTAATTCGAAAAGAGATGAAGAAATTCTGCAACGGGATCTTGATGCGTTATATTACTGGGCGGAAAATAATGGAATGTCCATAAATAGCTCTAAAAGTAAATCCATAACTTTTGGCAGGGGTCATAATTACAGTGAAACAAATTACCGTTTAAATAATGACATTATTACGAGAGTTTCCTCGTGCAAGTACCTAGGAATTTTCGATAGTAAATTAAGTTGGAAAAAACACGTAGATTTTGTTGTAGGGAGAGCCTGGAGATCTCTTCACTTTGTAATACGCATCCTAAAAAAGAGTACCGCAAACGCGAGGGAAATTGCTTATTTATCTCTTGTTCGTCGGATAATGGAATATGGAACAATTTGTTGGGATCCGCACAAAATTTTGTAGTGTAAACACTTGGAAAGGATTCAGCGTAGGGCAGCTAAATTTACTTTCAGGGACAAGAAAATGTCAGGGTGGGATTCACTCAAAAACAGGCGATCAGTAGCAAGACTCTGCGCCTTGTATAAAGCTTATAATGGTCAACCAGCTTGGAAAGAAATTAATCGGCGGCTTTGTGTTCCTACATACATCAGTAGAGTGGATCACAGGCACAAAATAAATTTAAGACAGCAGAGAACGGATGTCGGGATATTTTCTTTTACAAATCGAAAGATTACGGAATGGAATAGATTGCCTGCAAAAACCTTTGAACCCTTTCCTCAAAGCGTTCAACGGTTTAGGAAATTAATTTAGAGTATTATTAAGTAAATGGGGGAGAATAGTGGGTTATATAGCGATGCATAAGTTTTCTATTGTGAAGGGAGGTGTCGTGCAGTGTATAGCAGAGAAATAAAGAAGGAAATGTTTTCAGGTCTTAGTGAAGTGAAGTGCAGTGTGATCCTGATTGTATAAACATTCAGTGCGGAGTTAGAGTATAGAAGGTTTTTTTTCCCTTTCTTTTCTTTTCTCTCTTAATGTAATTTAATGTTTAAATAATCAGTCAGTTTTTATATTATTATCATTATTTTACCATTATTATTATTACTATAATTAGTATATAATTTTCTAGTTATATTACCTTATTATTATTATTATTAGTATTAGTATTAGTATTAGTGTTCTATGTTACTGAGAGACTGTGTATTTTTATGTTTTTGTAATTAGCTGCCACCGGGTTATACCCATTTGCAGTTTAAATAAATCTATCTATTATAATGAAGAAACACTTTCACGTAAGTAAAAACATCTACGTGTGCCTAGTGTTACGTATATAATAAATAGGGGTAAATCACCTCTATTTATCGAAAGGAAAAAACCAATTCGGCACACATTTTCAACTTGTCCGAAGTTCCGACTGAATTTAAGTCAGCATTACCGCGGTCTACTGCGACACAGGCCGGAAATCCTACAGTTGAAGTCCCGAAGCACAACGGATTTCGGACACGAGCTAGGTCGAAGGCAGCCGCTGTCTCGAGGAGAATTCTAACGGCTAACTGCTCTGAGAGTGGTGAACGTCAGAGCAGTAACCTAACACAAGGGTCACGAACCGCGCGCGACCTTTCCTTCCCCTTTCTTGTTCTATCTTCCACCATTATTCACACACTTATATGTACTTCACTACTACACATTGTCGCAAGATCTTCCAAGAGCCTAGATCTTGTTGTGGCTGGTGACGCGCTTGGAGAGGTACGTGAGCGGGAAATTCATTACAATGCGACGTGTAAATCTGTGCCGAATTTCACCATCAAATGTGGGAGGAACACTGCATTCTCTTCGAATAAAATCATTCACTACATTAACAGGAATAATGACCATAGGAGTTGAGGACCCGGAAACATCATTAAATAATCAGTCATTTGGGCAAGTTACTTTTTTGTGATCTCGTGAAGCAAGGAAGTCATGATTAGATCGCTCGTATATTATTACGTGCCTAGGCCACACCATAGGCGTTCCATCCATGATGCAATAGGAGTAAAGGTGGCCTTGCCCTCAGCGTTAACAGAGGTGTTGCCCAACAATGCGTTGGCCGATCCAAATAGAACGAATCTCACTTGAGAGAACACTCAGTCGTTGTAGATGGAATCCAACAATCGTGAATCTGCAGCTCGCAGAAGACTGAATAATCAAACGTGTAATTTGCTGCCCTTTTTGATAAATCGTGAAAATATAAATTTTGTGTTCGGTTTCATAATTTCTACACCCGAATGCTCGTACATTCTGTGCGTCCCCCACTCACCTCCGAAGATTACTGAGCATGTGGCGAAATAAAGAGAGCTTACTTGAAAGAGAGTTTTTTTCAAACAATGACATTAAAATTATTCTAGTTGTATGATATATCTTCTGTAAACCTAGCGAGTTATACGAATAAGTCGTGCTGACGAAATGGTGTTCATGTAAAATGAAACCTTAAGTAATTTGTTGTTACAAGAGCAATAACGGTAAAAGTAACAAAATCCTTACACGGCTGTTGAGACCGCAAATACTATTACGTGTGAGAAACCATGACTGCTTTCACTTGTTTTGAAGACAGTGTCTGTGGATTCCGCCAGTCCAAAAGCAATTGGCAAGACTGTTGGTAACGCTGCGAGTAAAAGTGTCTGTAAATTCTGAAAGCGAATGCTACATTTTTTAATTTTCTGAACGCAAAAGTATGTTAAACGAACACACGCAAATGCCTGTAGGATCTCGATGATAATTAGGATTGTACATGGTTATGCACTCTGAAAAGTGTATTATTTAAATAATGAAATGACGCTATTTTAAGAAGTACGTTTCATACGCGCAGGTCTTTGATATAGATCTGAATTAAATTAGAAAATTGAGCATCGCATTTATAGTATTTAATTGTTGTGAATGTTATTGCTTTTGTATTCCTTGCGTAAATATTTGTCCTCATTTCATATGATTTTTATTGCAAAAAATGTATACCTTAGTGTGCATGAGCGTCTCTAATGGAATTTGGAAGAGGGAGCAATCAAATGAAGTGCGAATCTGCACGGAATTTAAGTTAAAAGTCATGGCAATTTTTTATTGATTTATTGCAGATAATACGGTGGACGCGGTAGATTAAAAAATTCCAATTATGTGGCTCTTGATATATAATCATGATAATATATTCTCAAAATATAATATATACTTCAATAATATATTCTCACAATATAATTATTGATAGGAACTATGAAAGGCATGGAAGCGTTGGCGGCGACGTTTGAAATAGTAGTGATAGCAAGGACTGCGCTTATGGCCGCTGGCTGACTCGGGGTGAATGACCCGTCTCCCCCCCTTCCCGATGAGGCGCGCGCCGGCGCGGCGTTGCAGGCGTTCCACAAGGTCGCCGGCGCGATCCGGCATACTTTTGGTTTCGTCCGCGGCGCGGGCGGCGAAGGGAAAGTGGCCGCCCCGACGCGACGGCGAGGCTGTGAATCACGCCTCGTGGGCGCTTCCTGCCCCAGCCTCCAGCCCCCCGCGCGCGCACGCATCCATATGCGCACGGGCGCCTTGCGCAACGTCATCTCGCACTGCATTATTATTATTATTATTGTTATTCCTCTAAATCACGACTAAAGACGTGTATCGGCTGAATATAAAATCTACTCCAGGTTGCAACCAGCTACCTAAGGAGTAGATCTAGGGACTGTCGGTGCCTCTACAATACTTTGCGCAAAATGTGGGCTGTTATTATTATTATTGTTATTATTATTATTATTATTATTATTATTATTATTATTCCGCTACATCACGACTAAAGATGTTATGAGTCGGCTCAAAATAAAATCTACTCTAGGTTTCAAACAGCTGCCTAAGGAGCAGATCTAGAGTATGTTGCTGCCTCTACAATACTTTGCGTAAATGCGGGCTTTTCCAAATAAAGTAATTTCTTGCACTTCCCCATCTTTTGAATTACCTGGCAGTTTAGCCAAGTTTATTATCATTAGTAGTACTGTGATTATTATTACGGAGCGTAATTCTGTGATTTTGCGTATTTTTGTCCGTTGCCCCAGGGCACAGGTATGTGAAATTTCTTGACGTTTCGTTGAAATTGGGTGCTATGCAGAGTATTCTGTTAGTGCATATTTGTGCATATTTGGCCAATTTTTCCCGTTGGTGCGTATTCTTGTAATTATTAGCCCATATTTTGTTTAAAAAGAGACTTATGTCTATAACGTTTCATCTTTTCACAGAATCTATTTATTTTAGGAATTTCATTAATTAGAAAGAGCGTGTCACGGTTTGCGATTTTTTGTTTTTGTTTTGAATAATTGAAAAAATACTTGTGCAAATGTAGAATATTTCTTTATATATTTTTAAACTAGGCGGAAGAAACGAAACAAGACATACAATTTACTTCTCCAAGATGCATATTTATTTCATTATTTCTCCCGCGACGTGTATTTTCATTCCAAGCATGCTTCTCCTGATTTTTATCCAGGAAGATTTAGGAAATGAAGTATTGTTAATTTTAATTGCATGTTAAAGTTCATATTTCAGAATTTTAAAGTCATAAATGTATATTTTAAAAATAATATTTCAATATTTTTACTGACAACTGATGTAATTAGACAAACCTACTCGTCTCGCTCTTTACCAAGGTTTCATTTCAACCACTCGAATAAATACTGACAGCAATAAAAGAACGCATTTCATTATTATTCCTGTCAGTTGTTTTCTGCTCTAAATACTCTTTCTCTTTTGTGTGTGTGGTGAATATTTTGTAATGTTTTCTAAAATATCGAATGAAAAGTGGTGAGATCTGAAATTAAACAAGGTATTTGACATGGCCCAAAATGTTTATTAGGAAATTCTCTACTCATTCCGCTTTATTACGTTTCATTGTTCTGTTGTATGCACTGGCAATACGCTCAAATGTTTCCAGAATACGGTGTGATTTGATGAATAGCATCAGTTGATTCGCTATTTGAACAACCCAATGTCGGCGCTAGGCATGGGCAAACAGGGCGATCCGAAAGTCAAGGAGTCCGATGAAAGGACTGATGGGAAAAAAATTGTAAAATATTGATAAAGAAATTAGAACTAGAGAAAATAGTTAACCTAATTTTGTAAGTCACGGTACAGTTGTGTAATATTGCATAGCATTTTCAATTAAATTTTTACCTTCAGTATTTAATTATAGTCATTACTTATGACTATAATTAAATATATTACTCTAAATGTAGGACTTCATTAAATGAATCAAAAGACGCTAACATTAAAATAGGTTCCACTGAAATTCATATTGTTATTTCATGTGTTTAAAAACAAGTGATTTCATTAAACACTAACATACAATTTTTTTGCGTTTTAGGGTCACCGTTAAAACTGTATTATTTGATCACTAAATACTTTTACTTAAAACTATTATTTAACATATATTTTCTAAAACTTTTTCTAGCTTAAACGTTGTCATTTTTGTTATTTTTTGAAATAAAAAACCCATAATTTCTGGACACAACTTAAATATTTTTAATTTTTTCGGGGGGGGGGCGACGTGTCAACATTGACTTGGGCCCAAAATTGTCTAGCTCTGGCACTGCAATAACGTGTATAGATGACGTAACATCCAAAGTGATTCTCCAAAGAAATGAATGGTGGCCACGAGGAAGAGCGAGTAACCCACTTGATGCAAAGGTCGCCCTCTGCTCGCGCGGTCCTCGGCCGCGCGTCGCGTCGCGTCCCGTCCCGGTGCTGCCCCACTCGCGGCGCAGCTTTCGCTTGCCCCCACCCCACCCCACTTCACCCCACCCCCTTCCCCTCCGCCCAACGCCTCTGCAGCGCACGCGCTCTCAGCGAAGCATCGTCCACAGAAAGTGCATCCGCGGAGCTGCAGCTATCTACTCTTCCGCCGCTTTTATACCGCAATTTTTGTAACTTTGCCCCCGACAGGAATCAGCTGTTGACGATTTCATCCAATCGGGAGCTTGAACGTCACCTAAGTGACGTCACTGTCGCGAAATATAAGCTCCCGATTGGATGGCAGTCAAACAGCTGATTCCTGTCAGGGGCAAAGTTACGAAAATCGCGGTCAGAAAAAATACTTCTAATAGTGAGTAGTAATTTCTTTTTCCTTAAGTCAAAATCATGGATCCCTTTTCTTCGTTTCCTAAAGAGTCATTAACAATTTAGTGGAACATGCGAGACAAAGAAGGTAAAAGCACCGTACCGCGTGTACTCAGAAAATGTACTAGTAGTATTGGCATTTTCTATTTCGTGCACGAATAGAAGTGAGCGCGTTGTCTTTATCAGACGAGGAAACCTGTCACCAAACGCCGACGTATAATTGACGCTCCTGTGCGAAAGGACCCGCAAAAGTCGTCGCCGCGGAGATACGGAGTTTACAATATCGCCCTTTCAGACGCCGTGGTGAGGGATATTTTACGAATTTTATAAAAAATCAGGGCTTTACGGGAAAATCACAAGATTCCGGGTCTGTACGTTTGGGAGGGGCGGGTCTTCCGCGGATCCTGCGGATCTTCCGCGCCGGTCTGTGGGAGCCCTTAATGTACCCTTCATACAAGTCTTGGAGTCAAAACATTCGTGAAATGTTTCTGAATGCCTACCAATCTAAGATATGCTATTAAAAATCTACCGGCTAAGGTGTCTTGGAAAAAACATTACCGTTGTCTCTACGGCGTCTCTGATCGTGAGGTCCAAGGATTCGCGGTGGTGGTTTTTCGTCACTAGCCGAATTCATGTGAATGATTTTGGCTCTCCGGGTGACGCAGCGTTGAAGGCTGTATTGCCGACGTTTCGACCATCTTGTCTGGGGCTGGTCTCCTGACCTGTTGGCAGATCAGCCCTGAGGCAGACCACGATAAGATGGTCAAAACGTCGCCAACGCAGCCTTTGAAGCAACGTCATCTGGACAGCCACGATCAGTCACAGAATTCGGCTGTTGTCTGGAGGAGACTTTTTTGCGTACGTCTCTCTCATTTCATTTGATTGTGTAATTCTACTGCATTATTCTCATAATCGCGTAATTCGTGCAATGTACAACTCAGCTCAACACACGAAACGCATGTCACTCGTGGTCTTTCATTCTTATTTACTAGCGCATAAGAAAACATGAACGAATCTCAGCATTTCATTCACTCTGCATAGTGAGTCCATTGCCCTTCTCCTCTTCTCCTCTCAAGAAATCGTGAAAAACGACCGGCCAAGGAAACGAAGCTATTCATCTTAGACTCACAACAGGCCAATGATCCCTCTGCATGGCAGTCGAAACTGGCTATTTCCATGACAATCATTCGTTGACGAGAAAGATTGTTTCCCCTGTGCTTCAGTTCAGCATGATCTGGAGATGAAGCCCAACTTGCCTGAAATGCTTGATTGTATTAAGGGAAAACAAATCAAAACAAATAATTTCAAAAACAATAACTAGAATTCACTATTTGGATAAAAAAGAACGTAAATTCAATAAAAGCGCAAGGAATGTGAAGCACGCTAACAATTAGGTGAATTCTCCCTTCAAATTATTGATCTGACGAACAGTTCTGCTGTAAAGGGCACGTGATCCTGTATCGTTTCCCGACCCCATTTATAAAGCATTTAACGAGCCATACTGACTTCTTCCGCTAAACAAACTAGCACATTCGTGTATTTATTTATTTATTTATTTATTTGTCAAAAAACAGTAAAAACTGTATATGACGTGTGGGGAAAGTAATTTATCTGCGCACATTTTTATTTAAAAAAAAGCTAAGCTGTCACTGAAAGGAAACAATTGCTCTCCTTCTGACCACTTTCCCGTCGTTCCGTTGCTGTGTACTACGTATGTCGGATATTAGCAATACTATTACACATGTCTTTTAAAATATATATATTTTATAATAGAGCCTTGTGTAACTTACATTAATACACAAGTATGAATTGTATTACCACATGATCGGGTAAGGAACGAGTATTTTGAGCTTTATACAAGTGTGTTAATTATTTTGCCTAACTTTGCGTTTCATTCAATATTTCATCGACGACAAATAAAATAGTTCATAAAAGGTTTGAATATAGTCACTTTCTGCCTTTTATTACTTCTGGTGATATGAATTTAACGTATTTCAGTCCCGTTCAACAATTTACACATTTTGATTTCCCGTTACTGTTCTTCACCTATACGAGTCGTTTCTGCACTGAAATTCAGGCTTACACAGTTGAATGAAACATTTAGTAGAAAGAAGACCGATTTTAATTTACATCTCCATGATTGGCAGCAAAAGTAAATGGTAATGAAGTCTATCATAATGACTATCAATAGAAAAAGGGATTCAACCATCTCATGAAAGAATAATATAACGAGAGCAAAAAAACGATAACACTGTATATTTGCATGCCTTAAATTAACTAGAAAATCACCCTGATTAAAAGTAAATTCTTGAATTGTAGACTACTTTCCAATGTAGAATACTATCCATGAAGAATATTGCATTGCACAAATGAACTAATTTTGTCAATGTAATGAATACTATGACAAAACAATGAATTTGACATTGACAATCAGTAATAAATACAGACCACATAGTAAGAGTTGAAGATAATGTGACATTTCAGAATTTCTCTTGACAATACTTCAAAGGCGTAGGAAACATACATTTCAACAGAACATAAATATCTACCAAATTCACATACATACGAAGTACGGAGACGGAGGAAAATAACGACACAATTACATTTTTATAATGATTTTCATATTTCTTAATAAAATATATAAAAGAATGTGTTGCATCTTTTCGCACAATGTGTTGCACCAGCGCATAACCAACACTTCGTGAGTAGCCCCTGTCCCGGCCACGGCCGTCGCCGTCCAGGGCCTAGTGTGGGCCGCCCGTGCGCGGCGGCGCAACATAGGAGCTGCTGGAGCCGTCACCGTCTAGAGCCTAGTATGGGCCGCCACAGGAGCTGCTGGGTATGTCGCCGTCCATGGCCCACTATGGGTCGCCCCTGCGCGTGTAGCAGCTGCTGGGGCCGTCCGTCCAGGGCCCTATTATGGGCCACCTGTGTGCGGGAGCACCATAGGGGCCGTCGCCGTCTGGGGCCTGGTATGAGCCGCCCGCGCGCGCCATAGGAGCTCCCAGGGTCGGCGCCGTCCACTATACCCTAGTGCGTACGAGCACGTGGTAGGAGCTGCTGGGGATGTCGCCGTCTAGAACCTACTATTGGCCGCCATAGGAGCTGCTGGGGATGTCGCCGTCTAGAATCTAGTATTGGCCGCCATAGGAGCTGCTGGGGATGTCGCCGTCTGGAACCCAGTATGGGCCGCCGTCGGAGCAGCTGGGGCCGGCGCCGCCCAGGGCCTAGTACGGGCCACCCGTGCGCGCGGGCACGCCGTAGGAGCTGCTGGGGCCGTCGCCGTGGGCGTCCGCCTGCACGCGCGCCTTGTAGCGGATGAAGTTGACCTCCGGGCGGGAGGGCGCGGTGGGCGCGGGCGTGGGCACGCTGACCGCCGCCGCCGCCTCCTCCGGCTTCTTCACCAGCACGTACACGAGCGTCTTGTGCTCGTCGCGCGCTTGGCTCTGCACCACCTGCGGCGCCTGCGCCTGGTACGACGGCGCCTTGATGAAGACGATCTTGTACTGCACATTGCGCGGGGACGGGTCCCTGCCGGCCGCTGTCGGGGGCGGGATCGTTGGACGATCTCTCGCGGAGAAAAAGTAGACATGCTTGTTGATTAGCACCGGGGCCTCCGTGGTGGGCAATAAACCACCAAGACCGCCGGCGAAGCCCCCACCGAGTGTACGGCTTGTCTTTTGGAAACCACCGTCAACCGTTAATTGTTTCCCTCCCAACGGCGGAGCCTGCGTCGATGGGATTATATCGCCGCCGCCGCTGGCGCCGCCGCCAAAGGCGATCTCGGGAGCTGCGTATTGCGAGCCGCGGGCGGGCGCCGGGAAGAAGTAGCCACCGGAGGATTGCGAGTGACCGCCGGCGGGCAGCGAGTTGCCGGCGGAGGGCGAGTAGCCATCTGAAGGGAACGAGGAGCCGCGGGAGGAGAACGAGTGGCCGCCGAAGGAGTGCGAGTTCGTGGGCGATGGGTACGAGTACCCGGCGTCAGATGCCACTAGCGCCACGCAGCTGATTCCTGCGATCACCTGCGAACAGAGAGATACTGAAGGATGAGGTGTGGGGAGTGGAAGGCGAAAGATTGTGTGGTACACTATGTGATAAAAAATATTCGGACACGGAGGCGCTGGTGTTATGGTCGGGTCGTGTTTTTCGTGGAGGGACTTGCACCCCGTGTTGTTTTGCGTGGCACCATCACGGCACAGGCCTACGTTGATGTTTTAAACACATGCTTCCTTCCCACTGTTGAAGAGCAATTCGGGGATGGCGATTGCATCTTTCAACAGATCGAGCATCCTTTCATACTGCACAGCCTGTGGCGGAGTGGTTACACGACAATAACATCCCTGTAATGGTCTGGCTGGCACCGAGTTCTGACTTGAAACCTATCGAACATCTTTAGGATGTTTTGGAACGCCTACGTTACGCCAGGTCTCACCGACCAACATCGATACCTCTCTTCAGTGCAGCACTCCGTGAAGAATGGGCTGCTATTCCCCCAAGAAACCTTCCTGGGGAAAGTATGGGGCACCTGATTGAAAGTATGCCTGCGAAAGAGGAAGCTGTCATCAAGGCTAAAGGTGGGCCAACACCCAATTGAATTCCAGCATTACTAATAGAGGGCGCCACGAACTGGTAAGTCATTTTCCGGATACGTTTGATCACTTAGTGTATGTCTAATAGTTATTTTGTTATACACACGTAGAAAACAAAGCTAAATCTCTTAACAACGCCAGCACAGTTGTAATGAACGTGTTTAATTAAAACAGGCATATATTAAACTCAAGTGCTTTATGATTTAAAAAATCGAAAGTGTAGTAACGTGATGAGGTCACGATGCTTGAGAAAACTGACCATCTGTTTGTTGTGTTTTTCACTGTCTATGAGCAACATGCAGAAATCTGTTGGATTGGAACAAGCATTTGTCAGTGCTCCAGAAGGCGCGTAGCACTGAAGTGCGCCGAAGCCACTCACCCAGAGCAGCAGCATGGCGGCGGCCCGTGTCTTCTCCAGCCGTCGCACAGCCAGCACTTGGCCGCTTATATAGCGCGGTGGGTTGTAGGCGAGGTGTCTTTCCCAAGCAGCGCCTTCGGCCAATGCCAGCCACTCATTGGCCTGCTCTTTCCTCGTTGGCGGCGGCGGCGGCGGCGGCTCTGTGCGCGATTGCACACACAACCTCACGCACCGAAGCATCTCGCGGAGCTGCCGCCCCGACCCCTATTGCATTGTGTCTCCCGCAGCGCCTCCCCGCCGCCCCCGTTCCGCCGCGCCAGCCCCGCCCCCGCTCCCGCTCCCGCCCCCACTCCCGCCCCCGCCCCCGCCCCCGCAGGGCTTGCGAGAGCAGCGCCGCCGTCCGCCGACCCTCCTCGCCCTCTCCGACCCGCACGCGCACCACCAAGGGGATAAAAAGGTTTCCTTCGAGATGCAGCAAGATAGCGCGTGGAAGTGGACATCAACGAAGCATTCAGAAAATGTGGGAAATACTGAATCTTTGGTTCAAATAAGAAATCATACAAATATGACTTGACGTTTCGGCCATCTTGTCGCACGTGTTGGCCGAAACATCAGCTCCATCGGCTGAGACGCGGCTCATCCCGGTCAGCCAAGAATACAATAACTCCGGCCGCGGAAGTCTACGAACCCACCAAACGAATTATGTAATTGATAAAATTGTGTACTTCGAAAAATAAGTGTTTTTGTAAATCTAAAAAAGTTGTAGTTTCGAGATTGTGAATGTGTCAACATCTAATATATAATAAATATTTTTCGAATACGAAATTTTCCTGGGTTTGCTAGAAAATAGTTTTAGGTTGAAGTGATGGGTATGCCTAATTGCGAAGGCACCTTTCGTTATATGCAGGTGAAAATAATATAGAGCCATTGATTTAAAGCTTTCTACATTATTAATAAAATATTTTTATTAGTTTTCTCTCCGTGTCACTTTATTCTTTGAATATTGGATTGGAAACACTTGCTGAAATACTTGTTCTATCATTCGCAGAAGCTTACCTAGTACGCGTTGGGCTTCTCTCGAGGTATTTGTGTCTGAATAAGTAAACTGAAGTAAATGAGTATCTTACCGACTTGCCAGCTTTCTATTTATCGAGTGTTTCATGTGCACTCTTTCATTTCAGCGGCGTAATATTTACCCTGAACGCGACCCGTGTCTTAAGAAATGAATAAAACTCCTGGAGTGCTCTATAGTTTTTGCATATCTTCAGTGAGAACTATAGCCTTGTTCTTTAGATAACTACATATGATAATTGATAGTTCCCCAGCAGTTTTTCTAAGCTTCGATGGTACTCGAATTCTTGTAGTTTTCGGATATCCGACCAAGATATATTTCGTATGTTCCTGATGTATGAACTGATTGCAACCCCACGAAAATATAGGTGCGATTTTTCTAACTTTGCCTCTCAAGCCCCTATGACCACGATGGAATATCACACGGCATTTCGCTTCTTTCTCCGTCATACAGCTAGAAGTCGCATAATCGCAGGCACTGCTTGATACGGTCGCGATCATGCGATATCTAGCTGCTCGACTGAGAAAGACGCGAAATAACGTAACATATTCCATCGCGAACACGGCCCTCGAGGGGCAAAGTTAGAAAAATCGCAGTATAGTCAGGTTTGCACCTTGTTTCAGCTCATTCTCTCTATATGGGAAAGAAAAAAAAGAAAAAAGTTCTCGCCTGGCGCTTTATTATCTGGCGTATAATCGCTGTCGTGTGCCCGCTCCGTTGCTTCGGGAAGGCCGGGAGCTCCCATACGGCGTCGCACTTCCAAAGAGTTGTAAAAGTGCGAGTGGTAAAGGCGACATTTTATTTTGCGAATAGGAAATCATACGACCCAAATAATATCGCTTACTACGAGTGACGTTGACTATTTTTAGGCAGCCTTACTAAATTTCGTTTTATTTTAATTCAAGTAAATAAATCACTTGATAATACCTTGAAGGTACATGCATGCAAGCTGATGCGGTCGGATATAAGTATTTTGTTAACTATGGTTCATTCATATATTTATATAAACACGTGTGCGTCGTTTCACTTTTATCTCTAGTGCTAAACAGTGCACGCTATGCATAGCCTGAATGAACCGCACCAGATTCTGTCTTATCAACGGCTGTCTTAAACAGTAGCCCACGTTGCGGTCAATGTCTTAAACATTTGTGGCCATTATTTGTGTGATATGAAGTAATGAAGTAAAAGTTCGATGTGATTGATATTTTAATAGTTTCAGTGAAGAAACATTGAAATATATTTTTTGAATTATTTTGTTTGTGTTTTCTGTTAAATGATGTCTTCACTGATTTAGCGATTTTTGTGAAACCATTAGACAAAATATACCGTTTTCTCAAACGCATTGCAACGAATTGAATAATATCTCAGCGTTAATATTTTATTAAAAACCCGAGTATTTAATTTCTGATTATTTTAAAGAACATTTGCACCTAATATTCATGGATTGAGAAATATAACTGCGGAAATATGCTTAATAATGGTTTTTCGTTTGTAAATATTATTTTGTACATTCAAGCTACAAACAGCTTCTTAGAATACTCTTTAAAAACTCTAGTTGCATATTTCGATGAGGAGTATCGAAGTATTTGATTTAATTGAAACATGCCATGATGTGTAACAGTACATCGATTCCCATCATATAAAACGTGTATACGTGATTGAGCCCGTGGAAGAGCCGCACTTTGCCGCTACCGCCACCGGTGTCCACGCCCGCACCCGCGCCGTCCCGGCGCCCGCGCCCACTAGAGATTCCTTTGTCACTGTCTTAAGACCTTGCACTACGTTCCACAGGGTAGCGCCCATCGACAGATTAGGCCTCTTTGCGCAGCCGGGGCCGGACGTTGCAGATTTGCGCTCCCCAGAAATACTTCAAGGGAAACTTATTCCGGGAATTCTCACACCCCCAATGTTATTTCCAACAGGGCATGCGCCGATAATTCTATTGGCTAAAGCAAGGCCTCACTCCCACACCTTTCGTTTGAAACAACGAATCATAGAATAACCTCACAGGGGGATGGTGGGAGACAGAAGTTTGGTGGTGAGCGTAGCTGTAGGCAAATTAACAGATTCCGAAATTTTACTGACGATTTAACTTCAAAACGGCCTCCCCGGCTCTTGAAGGAGAGCGCGGCATCTGCCGCATATCGCGAAGTGCTAGACTTGCGCTCGATTTTAACATCTTATGAATTGGAGCAAGCAATAATGTTACGCTCTCCACATTTCAAGTCTGGCGGAGTTATATGGAAACGGATGGTTGCGTGGATGCCACTCGCCAGCAGTGCCCGAGCTTAGCAGATTCACAAAACAAACTATCGGCGGTCACATCCGCCCGCGTCAACGTGGCTGAGGTATCACTGCCGCCGGCGTACCCCGCGCTGCCGTAGCCGCCGCCACCGCCACAGCCGCCGCCGCCGCGCCGCCCTCTTTGTGCGGCCACCAACCTTGCAGCCAGGATCGTCCGCTTACCTGAGGACGAGCTCACGGAGGGTGTGATGAACTCTTGCGTTAGCAGCACGCACTTTTTGTAATTGTTGTTTTTTTTTATTGCGAGGCGGGCCGCGCGTTGGCCGTGTAACGTAAATTGTCATTATAATGTTACCAGAATGAATAATGTGTTTCTTGGCAATCCATGATTGCAAGACCTGCTCCTTCCCGCATCCCTCGAAGTTAGAAGAACAGGACTAAATTAGTAAATAATCTTCCTCCATAAATGCGTGGGTGGGGGATTATTACAGATGTTAATTTCGAATATTCTAGAATGTGTAATGTAATTTTGTAAGCGTGTGATGTAATGTTGATCTCAATAAAAATTGAACAGTGTGCATACGTAGTTAGAAAACTCATTGTAGGTATCAGATTATTTTCTTTGTAATATTAACGAGAAATACGTTTCTCAACTCTTAAACAGTGTTATACGTTTTTGCTTTTAAAATTATTGAGTTCTCAGAGAAGAATTGTGCATTTCAAGTGATTTTATCGATCAGTTATAAACACAGTAGAGCTGATAGTATTAATTGAATTCAATGTGTCTCCTTTGCTACTTGTTCGCGGTCAAATATAGTAAGTATTAGCAGAGAATAAGCATGTAAAATGCTCATGTTACATACAAACATTACTGGAACGGGGAAGTGATAACGAAACCAGTTTTTTTTAGACATTTATTT
The DNA here is from genome assembly GCA_031308135.1 of Acheta domesticus. NCBI lineage: Eukaryota > Metazoa > Arthropoda > Insecta > Orthoptera > Gryllidae > Acheta > Acheta domesticus. The sequence goes on along the minus strand of JAHLJT010003656.1, from coordinate 4,240,693 downwards.
CCACCGTTATTTTTATAAAAAGTACAAAACTGTATAAATATGTGTTGCATCTTCTCGCCGCCGAACATACAACAAAGAGCTGGTGAGACGTCAGTGCCACGCCCGCCGCAGTCGTGGTGCGGAGTCTGTCGGAGCGCGGCCCCGGGCCGCGGGCGGGGGCAGCTTAATACATACCGCCTGAGCTGCTCGGGCACGGGGGGCGCGCCGTAGGAGTTCCTGAGGATGTCGCCGTCTAGAACCTAGTATGGGCCGCCTTAGGAGCTGCTGGGGATGTCGCCGTCTAGAACGTAGTATTGGCCGCCATAGGAGCTGCTGGGGATGTCGCCGTCTAGAACCTAGTATTGGCCGCCATAGGAGCTGCTGGGGATGTCGCCGTCTGGAACCCAGTATGGGCCGCCGTAGGAGCAGCTGGGGCCGACGCCGCCCAGGGCCTAGTACGGGCCACCCGTGCGCGCGGGCACGCCGTAGGAGCTGCTGGGGCCGTCGCCGTGGGCGTCCGCCTGCACGCGCGCCTTGTAGCGGATGAAGTAGACCTCCGGGCGGGAGGGCGCGGTGGGCGCGGGCGTGGGCACGCTGACCGCCGCCGCCTCCTCCGGCTTCTTCACCAGCACGTACACGAGCGTCTTGTGCTCGTCGCGTGCTTGGCTCTGCACCACCTGCGGCGCCTGCGCCTGGTACGACGGCGCCTTGATGAAGATGATCTTGTAGTGTACCTTGCGCTGGGGCAGTCTCTGGCCGCAGTCACCACATCCTGTGGGCGAATCACGTTCTCCCGACGTGAAAACGTATACACTCTTCTTGATCTGAGCTGGGGCCTCCGTTGGTGGGGGTGGTTTGGGGGTCGTAGCAGACGGGGCTCCATACTGCGGACGCGGGGCGGGCGCCGGGTAGAAGTAGCGACCGGAGGATTGCGAGTGATCGCCGACGGACAGCGAGTTGCCGGCGAAGGAGGGCGAGTAGCCACCTGAGGAGTGTGAGGACCCGGAGGAGAATGCGTTGCCACCGAAGGTCTGTGACTGACCGCCGATGGAATGTGACTGGCCACCGAAGGAGTGCTGATTCAGGGGTGATGTGTACGAGTACCCGGCTTCAGGCGCCGCTGACGCCAGGCTCCAGAATGCTGTGATTACCTGTAGACAGATACAAAAATATTTGTATGCTAATAAAAACAGGGAATGGTGAGAGATGTATGTGTTATGAATAATAGCTGTTACTCTATACATGAACAATCCTTCAGAAGATAGACGATCCCTCGAGAAAGCAAGTGTCAGGCAAATGCTACGGAAGATCCTTTACAAACGGTCCACAAACCAAACGGAATCTTCCTCTTTCAGTCCTCACCCCTTATAATATTCAGTGTACACATACACGTACATGCCCTACACCACCACGCACTTACATGCACTACAACTCTACACATGTAGAGACCAATCCGGAGATTAGAGTTCATCCCGACTGAGGCGGTGCCCCATTGGTTGAGATTCTCGGAGGACGAAACCCCCCTGCTAGAAGACAGGTAGGTTGGCACTGAATCTCACGTTGAAGGAACACCGCCACAGCTAGTGTTTTAACATGCACTACATTTACGGGACGTTAACGCGGTCCACTCACCCAGAGCACGTGCATGGCGGCGGTCGGAGGGATCTCGTAAGCGCGGCGTCGCCTCCGCCCCGCCGCTTATATAGCGCGGAGGGTGCCCGGTCGCGTCGGCGGCATCTTTCTCTCGGCGCCTCCCGCCAGCGCTCGGTTTTCCTACTCTCTCCGCCCGGGCGAGGCTTCATTGAGGTTACGTACGCAGCCGTACGCACCGCCCACCTCTGTCCCCCGAGCTCCGCCCCACCCTTAGTCCTGTCTGCGACCCGGGAGAGGCGGCTCAGTGCATTAACTGATGTCACTCTGCAGTGCCCCTGACTGGGAGGTCCTAGATTCCTGTCCCGACGGCGGCAGGATTATCGACACTAGCTTTTCAGCTAGGTTGAATTCAGTTGCTGAACGGCCGGCTGCTCTGATCCGACGTTTTCCGTGGTTTCTTCGATCAACACCAGGCGAATGCCGGAGCAGTACTCTAACAAACGGGCTACGGACCGCGTGTGATCTTCGCTTCCTCTTTCTTGTCCACTCCTTCACACACTAACATCCACTACAATACCATACCGGCCGGGGGCTTAGGGTTGTGCCGTCAGAGACGGTGCTCTGCAAGTCGGAGATACCTGGTTGGTGAAAACTTCCCTAGTCGACGGTAGATCGGCGCCGGATCTCGCCGTCCAGCGGGGGATGATCACCGCCACCTCCCGATGAAAAAAAATACACTACACAAATAGGACTAATGACCTCAGCAGTTGACGAATCGCTAACAATCAACAAACCTACCTGAGGTTAGTCCGTGTGTTCGCGCCACCCCGGAAATCGCCACCGCCATCCCCGTCGCACATTCTCCCCGCTTTTTACTCCTGTGAGAATTGTGTCTTTACCTATGTAGAAATATTTTAATCTGAAAAGTTAATCATAAATGTAAATATTGCAGGGTACTTCGTAAAATTAACGCTGTATATAAAATTATAATACTTAGTATATTTGTGTATTTAAGAATGAAATGCGTTACTGTGGGAAGACTATCTACAATACTTCCGTGTAGGTAGGTAGGTTCCGCATAGATTGTAGGTTTTAGATTAGGCTCGTTATAGGTTAGGATATCGAATAAAAGACAAGAACCTCTTGTTGAGAAAAGAAGACGGGGACGCATTATCGCTGAGACCATCTCGGGTAGCGCTGCGTGCTACTGCACCCACTTTGCCAGAGATGACCTGGTACCGTACGATTAGCGCGCTCGCGCCTCCGTCCCAGCCAGGCCTGGCGTACAACGGCCGGCCCTCACCGCCCCCGGCGCGAAAAGCCCGCGTGGCGTGCACCGCCGACCGCAGAGGCGCCACCCACAGCGCCTGTGATGGAACAGTTGAATTGAATTGCCTTATTTTACGTGGCGAGACTCAGGCCATGAGGCCTGCTCTTCCGTCTGACAACGCAAATTTTGCTACGCTCCTTTCACCAACTAGCGGAGAAAGAAGGTATTCCATGGGCGACGAAACAGGCGATTTTTGAATTTTACTCAGAGGCGTCGGTTAGGCTTGACGATCTTTTACATGCAGTAAATCTACTAACATGGGACAGCCGGCTTTACTTCCCCTCCCAAGGAAGGCGTACGAAGGATTTTTTCGGATGGCTTCAATTGGGTTTGAATCCGCAAACTTGGGTATAATAGTCCGGTACGCTAACCGTTACACCATCGTCGCCACTGTGCTTGTGAACAACTGTGCGTGTGTCTCCAGAAAGCAACAATCGGGTGAGCTGGCGAGCGTGTGAAAGCGAGTACGTGTGTATACAAACAAGTCGCATGTTATTCCGAGAAGTGTGATTCCACTTTGTTGAAGAATCAAACTCAAAACTTGTGGCCTCTTTAAGAAATTAAAAATTGTTGGGCATCACTCAGAAACTGTGCGTCCTAAACTCTTAGAATTCTATTGATTTGTTTTGTAGTCTGTAATCTATAAAGTCAATCCCACTTTCACTTTCTTTTACATGTTTTGGGTTATTGTGTACCTCCATTTTGGAACCCATGTGGTCAGAAACACCCAGAATTTTGAAATCTTTGTAATATAAATTGACTTCTCTGTTTTCTGGGCGATTTACTTTTTTCTCTTATACTTTCTATTTCTTAGTAATACTTAGAAATCGAAGGTACGCTCACATTCAAGCGTATAAAACTGCAACGTATTGTTCAGAGGCTGACCGGTCAATGATGGGATCCAGGACAAAGCTTACTTAATAATGTTTTATTAAATGAAGTATGTTTGCACAGACGAGTGTTGCACAATGACAGGTACTTTTTCCCTTCCGTCTATTGGTGCATGCTTTGTTCAGCCAGTAGACAACTTCGTTGACAGGCTGTGAATCAGTTGAGCATTGCCAAAGACCCCATCGCCCCACGAAATGTATTCTCCTGCCAGCCACAAGAACAGCTGTTAACGGGTTAGTTCAGAGTGGATATCGGATGTTAAGGCACTAAAAAGTACGTTTTAGACGCGTAAAAAGGCACTAAAAGTGTTTAAATAGGCACCGAAAAAGGCATTGAAAACTTGAAATTGGAGGGCTTAACGGGAATATATTTCACTGCACTTGCACCTAAAATTAGTCAATAGCAAAACGCAATATAACATGAGAGAATAGACTATTATTGAATCATTAGTGAGTGAGAGCCTTTGGTGTCTTCACACGATTGAGCTCGGTTACTCCACTTCGTGTGATGGACAACTCAGACAACTTCAGGTAGAATGAAGACGCCTCTCACGCCCGCTGAGGTGGCTTGTACTGCCCTTTTGCCAGAAGAACATCTGGCACGGAAAGATATCAGTGTCGGAAGTGGAGATCATGAGATCATCGCCTTGCCCTCAGAGACACGAGTGCATTGATGACGTGATGAATCGGTGCTCAGTGATCACGTAAAGCGCCCACCGCACAACCAGGTGCCCAGAGACCACAGTTGTTTTCCATAGAAATGCAAAGAAATCTGAAGCCACAATGCAAGCTTTTGGATTCCAAAAATTCAGTGACCTGCAAACTCAAATGACACCTCAAGTGCACCTCCTCTTGCCAATCCATCCATTTTTCCGTGTCTTTTTCATTGCTCTATTCCTGATCACTCTTCTCATTGTCCTCCAGCTTCTTGTCATCTATAACCTGTAGCCTCCTCATCCATCTCTTTCATTTTCGATTTCTAGTATTGTTTTCTCTTTAAATAATTGTCATCAGGCACGTTGGCATTTGGAACCAATTTTGTGTCTTATCGTTACTTTTATGTATGAGGTACATAAAAAAGACATCTCTTGTATAAGCTGGATGTGCATTTTCATGGGAGGTAGGCATTTATCAGATAGCAAATAAAATCCATAGGAGTAAAATCATAGTTCCGAGAGTTATTGGTAACCCTTGTGTAATATTATAATATTGTAACTCCTAACGTCCTAAGTTATTACTTTACACACCTCTAACCAAATGGAGAGTCAGTGTTTAACCAACACACACACACACACACACACATATATATATATATATATATATATATATATATATATATATATATATACAATTTCAAATGTTTAAATTCAAATGGCTTTCTGCCAATCAATTTAGTGTAAATTTTGTGCACTGTGCTTAAAAGCGTTTCAAAAATATTTACATAGACTCTGATGTGAAACCTGGATCTCGTAAGTAGTATCTGCGAGAATAATTACTTTCCCACTAGTATTTTCATTTGACCTTTGTGTTTCTACGCAGAATAGCGTCTTATGTGAACATGATGTTGTGAAATCGACGATACAATTGCAAATCAGAGCAGCGACAAACATTTGTCTGATCGTGAATATGCAGACCGTGGTTCAACATCCTCACGGGATTCCTTACATGGATCATAACGGCTTTAACCTCTGCGGCTTTCTCTCTTCGTGATTATCGTCGAACTGACATTTGCAGGTACCCGCCTCCCCAACCGCGTTCCTGGAAACCCTGCCGTTTACGAATTAAGCAATCTTCAGGTTATTGCACATCCAAGGAAGAGATGCAGTCTGTTAAGATGTTCATTCCTTTCATTCATAAATACTTAACATTAAATACGCGTGTTTAAGAGTCTTGTTAGGGGTGTAGAATAAAATTTCCATATATGAGAACAATTTGTTTCAACAAAAAGATTGTGTATTTCTGTGAACATTTATCGCCAGGATTATTTATTCCCTCTAGAGATGTGGAGGGGTGAGGCGTGGAGCTGCAGGGTGAGGTGTGGAGGGGCGGGGTGAGGTGTGGAGGGGCGGGGTGAGGTGTGGAGCGGGCGGGTGAGGTGTGGAATGGGGGGTGAGGTGTGGAGCGGAGTGTGGGTGAGGCGTGGAGTGGCGAGGTGAAGCATGGAGCGCCGGGGTGAAGCGTGGAGCGGCGGGGTGAAGCGAGGAGCGGCGGGGTGAAGCGTGGAGCGGCCGGGTGAAGCGTGGAGCGGCGGGTGAGGCGTGGAGTGGCAGGGCATGTAGGAGCGGGCCAGCGGGGCTCGACTGAGCGGAGGGGGCGAGGTGGGGCGGAGTGAAGCGGGGCGGGATGTTGGTTGAGACGTGTAAAGCAAAGAAACCTCGCCCCTCATCCTGGGCGTCGCAAGCGCGCTCGGCTAGCGCTGGCGTCTGGGAGATCACGCCAATGATAAACTACTCTGCTCCTATTACTCAACCGCGCGCGTCATATTAGCGAAACAAGCGCACGAGACGCTGCCCAGAGCTTCGATTTGATTTAGCGCAGGGCTGCCCGCTGCTCGGGGACGGCGCCTCGCCACTGATTGTGAATGGCACCAGCGCACATCGCATACATCCTCATGAAGCGTTTCACGCACTGTTCACTTCCGCTCGACGACTCACTAAATCATATTCCAAATTCAAAATGATGTCGATAAAAGCAACGAAGTATATAAGAATAATTAGTTTTAGAACTCTTAGAGTTGATAGGTAAATAAAAACAAAACATCCTTTTTATGCATGACATTTTATTCGGTTATTACAAAATATTATTTGCGAAACCAATACAGACAGTGAGTCACTGGCAAAAGAATGATGGCTAAGACGACGATAGGAGCCAAGTCTGCCAATTTGAAATGAGTACGTCTCAGTATGCCAAAGGCAAAATTTCAAAATACCGAACTCTTGTTTCAGTTGTCGCCTCCAGTTGTTCGTCAAAATTTCATTCGTTGGCCAAAGGCACTTTCATACGAGTTTACATTATCATAATGCGAATTGAGGGACAAGTGTGTACTCGTGAGGTCATTTCCAATATGCGAGGCGACAGCTTTGTTGATTCATATCGTTTTTGTATTTTATTTACTTTGCTAGTTTTATACGGTCATGACTTCTTTGCCGTACGTGTATTGCAAAGTAACATATTTCAACCAATAGACGGTGAAAGTATGTCTAATTTTCATGCAACAAAGTTGAAAAGTTCATTTCAACACTTTCTGTTGTAATTAGAATATACTTATTAATTTAATTTGAAAGAATTTACTGCATAATAACTTTGTATTATATCAGTCATTTAATACGAATACTTTATACAGCATTTTTACTTTGTCGCTACGGAGTAGAAAGAAAGTTATGTAATGCTACGCGAAAAAAACAGCGAATTTTGTGGAGAAAAACTCTTATTGCCTCATTTTTTTAACTCTACTAGTGCTTCTCTAAGCTGCGTCTGACAATTTCTAATCTTTTCTATAACTCGGCGTCTTTGATGCTATTGAAATTATTATACTTCCTCTCTACGCACGGTCTCCGTGCGTTGTCACAGCGCGACGGGTGACAAGCGAAAGCATTACACAGTGCCCTCCCCTCCCCGCCCCTTCCACTCTCATACCCTCCCCTCCCCTGCCCTTCCCCAAACCTCCTCCTCTCCCTTTGCCCCGCCCTCGCCGCGTCCAGCGTCTCCAAGCGCGACGCGGCGACGGGCAGCTTTCACGGAGGACGGCTTCCGCACAGGAGCCTCGCAGTCTCTCCGCGCTGACACCTTCGCACCACCGAGTGGAGACGGAAATGACCAGGGCCCTGCAACTCGCCATCAAAACAGGAGACAAAGCTGGAGGAGCTGGGCCAAAAAATGGCACATCCAAATAAAAGCCAGGCAAAAATATTCACCCTCCGTAGACCAGACGTCCCCCCAAATCTCACATACCAAAACCAAAGCATCACATGGCTTCCTCACAATAAAAATGTCAAGTATCTTGGAGTTCTGTTTGACAAAAGACTTACGTGGCAGCAAAATATTAAACACAGAATAGCTCTAGCGACTAGTAGAGTCCACCAAGTGTATCCGATTCTCAAAAAATCATCCCCCCGACAGTTACATGTACACACTCACCTCTATAAAGCAATGATACGACCCATACTTTCTTATGCTTCCCCAGTCTGGGCTGCCGCAGCCAAAACAAACATAAACAAAATTCAAATTTTTCAAAATAGATTCCTTCGGACCATTACTAAAGCTCCCTGGTACATTCCAAATGCGCAATTACATATCGAACTTGGCATTACACCCATCCCCGTCCACTTCTACCTCTTAGCCGCAAAATTCTATCCTAAGATATTAAATATCCCTTCAGCCATTCACTTTCATATTGGTAAACAGAATTCTCATCGAAAAAGACTAAAAAGAAGGTTCCAAGAGAATTTTTCGATCCCCCATAATGTAGAACCGATGAGTCTTTTCTCATGACAAATCACATAAGCACGCAAATGCATTATATTTAAAACTAGAATAGTGTCTCAAATGTATCAGAATATTCATGTATATATCTCTTTCTAATGTATATATCTTATGCGTCTGCAGAGGGCCAATGGCCAAGCCAGAATAAATGGAAAAAAAAAACAAAAACAAAGCCGGAGGGTGCTACTATAGGAGGCGTTACTCTCGCCGGGTACAGCTGCAGGGTAGGCTCACCAACGTCCGGTTCATTTGTGAGAAATACGAAAAGTGCCTTCCAAATTTGCAATTATTCTTAAAATATATGTAAGAAACCGCTGGAGAAAGCGCGAACATCGATGCTATTTTTCGTAACATTACGCGCCTGCTTGCCTCTCGCGAACCTACGCTACAGCCACGCACGGTGTGCAGGGCCTTGCAACTCTCCATCAAAACCGGGGACAAAGCTGGAGGGTGCTACTATAGGAGGCGATAGTGTCACCAGGTGCAGCTGCAGATTATAATGCGATTTTTCTAACTCTGCCCCTAAAGCCCCTATGACCACGATGGAATATGACTCTGCATTTCGCGTCTTTCTCTGTCCTACCTCTAGAAGTCGCATGATCGCAAGCACTGCTTGATACGGTCGCGATCATGCGATGCCTGGCGGCACGACTGAGAACGTCGCGAAATACCGTGATTCCATCGTGATGACGGGCCTTGAGGGGCAAAGTTAGAAAAATCGCAGTATAGGCTCGCCAACTTCCGCACATAAAAATTGTCTGATTTCTGAGAAATACGAAAAGTGTCTTCTAAAGGCTCAATTATCCATAATATATACATATAAGAAACCGTTGAAGAAAGTGCGAACATCGACGCTATTTTCTGTAACATTACGCGCCTGCTTGCGTCGCGCGAACCTACGCAGCAGCCACGCACGTTTGAAGTATCGTTGGCAGCAGTGCGTATTTTAGTTCCTGTGAGAAGGTGATACAGGGGAGCGCGCCACTGTAATGGTCTCCACCACGTTTTATAGGAGCTAAAAGGCCCTGCGCCTGACACCTTCACACTATCGAGTGGAGACGGAAAATGACTCAACAAGTATCAGTCGGTATCAATAGTTTGTCGGACTATGGAATTATAGTTTGTAACATAAGAAGAGTGCGTGTGACGTGTTAATTCGCGCATGAATCAGCGCAGTTATTACAAGTGTGCCCTCGATGTTTTGCACATTGCTCGGCGTGCTCGCTTTCCTCTACGCGACCCCGGGTTCGATTCCCGGTCGGGCTAGATTATAGTGTCCTTGAAATGTCCCAGTGTATGTTGCTGTGTGACGATGAGAAAACTCACTTCTCAGGCTGAGAAGATCAGAGAATGGTGTGGGGATGTCTTCGTGCTAACCACTCGTACTCCCTTAACCCATGGCCGTGAGACCGGGACGCTTCTGGTATGCCATGGCCCGTACGCGAGCTGTCGCGCCAAGTACGGTACATAAGATTTGAGCGAAGCAGGTGATATGCGCACGGGTGGAGTTAGTTGCTCAAACGAAGCGAGGACGACAAATAATTCGCGCTCATGTTGTGTGCACTATGTTTTAACTCGTCGTGAGCGAAACGGTAAATGTCCAGTATATAAATTAAATAATCAAATATCAGTCAAATGGTTAATATTTCAGCCAAACCCATCGTCCCTTTATCTTCAAAATCTGTGTGTTTAAGACTGTTGCTTTGCTTTCTCTGTGCATTTTGCACGCCCTCTCTCCTTGGCGTTGCCGCTCTTTTCTTATCACGTTCGGCAAGTGACGTCAACGCGGTGAGGGGCGCAGTGCGTTGTCGGCTGTGGTCGAGTTGAGTAGTTAGTTGCTGGGTTGAGGAGGCAGGTCCGCCCCACCGTTTACTGTGATTTTAGTGCATTGGCGAGCGCTAGGGTAAGGCGAGACGTTCATTCTCTGCATTGCGCCTTGCTCGTCTGTACCCCAGTGTTCTGTATGCGCATATTTTCACACAATTGGTGTGATTGTGTCTTACTTAAATACTTTTAAAACTGTCTTCCCTGTGTGTGCGGGACGTGATATTTCGCGCATGAATCAGCGTAGTAATGTTCACAGTGAGTTTGGTGTGGAGAAGCCGCACTCGCTTGAATTGTGAACGATTATGTTCAAATCACGTTCTTGTGAATTACTTTCACAGAAGTAAAAAGATTTTATTCAATATTGTGACTTCTTTTACCTAATTAATAAACAAAAATATCAAGGCGAAAGACAGTTGTGTAAAGTTAAAGTTTTGACGTACGTCACGTAATGTTTCGTACACGTATTGTTTAGTAATATGCATATCTTAATGCATATTACCATCGGGTCCGAAGAAAACCAGGCACAGAAATGTAAACTGTAAATGAAGGCAGCATGCGTTCTTTTTCAGAGTACGAAGGCAGGGAAAGCGCATCCCCGTCTATTGGATAAATAGCACAGGTAATGGCAGTGACTGTGCAAGTCGTAGTGACAGCTGGAAATGACGGGGCGTTTTTCACGTTGTGAGAATTACGTATGCTCGAAGCAGTAACCGTAAATGTAAGCAAGTGTTTCAGAGAAATACTCGTTTGTAGCCGACAGATTCGTACAGATACATACAGCTAGTGAAAAACGGCCCAAACATGAATTCAGTTTTCTGAAGCATCCTGTACGTTTATTTTACAGGAGACGCACCCACTTTGGGCCACCACCGTAAGTCGTAAACGGTTCCCGACCTAGAAATACAGTTTTGATCAACTATGCGGAATCATTCGGCAAATGAAATGGTGTAGAGATATTGTTTGAAATGGAACCACATATTTTTCTCACGAGCAATAGATAGATCATAAAAAGAGGAATGCAATGTTGTAACATATGTTACTATTTTTATAGTATTTTTTTGTATAAAATTATGCTTTCTGGCGAAAATAAATAAAAAAAGTGCACGTTTCGTTTAAAATGAGCTTTTAAATGAAACGTGCAATTTTTCCTGTAACAACCTTTGCAATTATTACCAAATATTACTTTGAGAAGGTGACCTTCGCCCCTCTAGCCGCAAAAGTGCCGGCGCCGCGAAGTTAACCTTCCTCAAAGGCGACAGTTGCAAGGGTTGTCTCGTACATTGAATTTAAAATCACATGTCAGAAAGTATACTTTTGTACTCAAACTACTATCAAAACACTAACATATATTACATCACTGCATTTGTCTATTTATGATCTACCTATTGGTAGTGAGAAAAAGACGTGGTTCAATTTAAAAAACAAAGATTATTACATTTTTACAAAACTAAAAATATTTCGAACCATACTTCTACGGCAAATTTACTTGCCCTATTATTCCGCTTTGTAGAGCGAAAACTGCATTTCTATATCGGGAACCGTTTAGAAGTTATGTAGGTGGCCCATAGTTGGAGTCCCTGTGTCCATACTCAATTTTGCTAATAATGTATCAGTTCAAACTAATATTTTCCTTTTTGGACGAAACACGTTCATTCCAAATACGCTATCTTCGTTGGGAGTTTTAAATATTTGTTCTCAGTGTACGGTATCTACTCACAGACACTTATGTGGACTCAGCGAAGACCCTTCTGGGAAGCAGATGTTTCATACCAGAGCTCGTGATTAGAAGGGCGCCGATGTAAGCGTCAGAAGAAACGGTCGCTGGCCGCTGGGGGCTGCGCCGCACCGCGCACAGCGGGAGCGTTTTTGCGCCGGGCAGTGCGGAGAGTCCCGGCGGTGCGGCGCGGTGCAACGCGCGGTGATTTGCGCGGGAGGGGGCGGCGGGGGCGGAGGCGGAGGCTGTGTGAGCGGGCGGCAGCGGCTGCGGCCGGCGGGAGCGGGTGGTGACAGCGGGTGGGCCCCGCCCCCAGCCGCCGCCGCCGCCGCCGCCGCCAGCGAGGCTGACAGGTACAAATGCCCCGCGCGGCCGCGGCCCCACCCACGCTCTGAATAATGCAACCGAACAGGTGTCGAGGCGCACGCGACACGGCCGCGCCGCGGCCGCCGACCCCAGCCTCCCCGCCCCTCCAGCCCTCCCCGCCTCTTCAGCCCTCCCCACAGAGACCATCCCTCCCGGCTGTCCTTGCACCCCTCCCCGACCTCCCTCATCACCTCGACCGCACCCTTTCCTCCGGCCTCTCCCCGCGCTTTTCTCCCATCCTTTCCTATCCGTCCGCCTCACCTCAAATGCGCTGCCCATCCCTCTCGGCCCTTCACACCCGCTCTCGTCGCTCTCTCAGCGCACACCAAACTCATCCTCCTTTCCCTTTCCACCCGTCCCTTCTGCCTCCCTCGCCTTTCCTACTCCGCACGGCTTTTCGCCCTCTTCGCTCCCACCTAACACTCCTTACCCCATCCTACCATCTCTCCCAGATCTCCTCATCCTATCATCTCTTCCAGACCTCCTCAACCTATCATCTCTTCCAGACCTCCTCATCCCATCATCTCTTCCCGACCTCCTCATCCCATCATCTCTTCCAGACCTCCTCATCCCATCATCTCTCCCAGATCTCCTCATCCTTCCATGTCTCTCAAACCTCCTTGATTTCCCAACCATCTCCTCTGCCTTGCCCTCGCAGTATCTGCCGTCCCCATAAACCTGCCCCCCTCCCGTACCCGTCCTTTCTCTTCCCATCGAGGCTCGCCGCACACGTGTGTGCCCACTCAACTTCTAGCGGCCGTCATCTACTGTGATGTCCGTTACTTTGCAGCTCTGTTATTTTGTGTCTCTGCTCGTTCTTCCCACGCCTGTACCATTCATAAATTTTTTCCACAATGAAAATTCTCCGTTATTTCTTGTCCCTTATCTATCCCTTGCGAATTTGATAGCCAAATTTTCCTCTTATGGATATATCTGTGAGGTGTGCCTATATGATTGAGAAGTGGTGATGGCCTTTTTTTGTATCTGAGAGAGACACGTTTGTCCACGTTGGCGTAGCTTACTTCATCAAAACATTATTGTGATTAGGTTTTTTATCCTAGTAGCTATACTAATAAAGTAATAATGCAAATTAGGTTTTAAAATGTTATCATTCAAGCTGCAGTAAACGTATAACACGCTAGAACGCTTTATTATTTTTTAAGTTTATTTTAGTAAGACCATAGGTATGTTTGTGTTGTGAGGAGATATGTGGAGGAAATCGTGAACGCTAGGCAACAAAGAATGACGATGCGTATTACACATGTATTGCAGCAAGAAGAATGACTTAGTGGAATTATATCTTGTCTTTTAAATATAGAAAGTTATTGATTTTTGTAACTTTGTACCTACTTGCCAAATTTATCTGTTTGTGAATGTACTACAAATTGTAATATTTATGTCATCTATTTTGTTTCAGGTAAGCTGTCACAAGTTAAACGTTTCGAGGGAGTAAGTACTTCATATTGTGCACCTATTATTGGCTTAATATACATGTATGAAATATTACATTTTTGATTTTCACCGTAAGTTTGGTATACATGGAATTGTAAGAGGTATTTTTTTCTGATTATTAAACTCTCGTTCGTGTAATAACTGAACCAATGAGTTTTTTATTAAACAAAAACATTTTAACCGGAGTTAGCCTTCTTAGATATTACAAATAATAAACTTTATTATCTTTTGAAACAAAAAATATTATTTTCTGCGAAAACATACTAATGAGGAAATGCTTGACAGCAAAACGTCTTTTTTTTCGTCTCTTCGTCAGTCTGTATGTCATTAACACTAGCGTCTAAGCCATGCAGACGATTTTTTCCAAAATTGATTTTTCCTAATAGATCTGAACGAACTCGTGGCCCTGTGGGTTTACAACGGATATTTTGATTTTGAGGGTATTTTACATGAACCATCAAAAACATTTTCAACATTTTGTCAAATATGGTTCCAAATCGTTTCATTAAGCTTTGTTCTAGGCTAGCGTAAAGGTAGCTTAAAAGAATGTCGCATGTGTCACTTTCACTAATATCTCTGATTTTTCGAAAATTGCAAAGTTCAAATTTTTTTCATCTTACCATGATGCTATTGAAGATAGAGATGTTTTTCCAAATAAAATCCGTTCTTCAAAGAGAGATCTTTAAATAACTTGATAAGTGATGTGCAATTTGTTTTTAAATCTGAGAAATTTCACTATATTTTTCTTGAAATGTAGGGAAGTTTTATCAGTTATTTTTCTCAAAAAACGATTCCAATTTTTTTAATCTTTTTCCTCGTATGCACAAAAAACGGTAAACATTATCATTTCCGACGAACTCTGTGTTTTTGAAAATTGCGATGTACATAACAAAACAGTTCTCAGAAACTGCTCCAAATATTTTCTTTATTTTTTTTTACTAATAGAACGTGGCGCTTAAAAGAATAAGGCATATATCACTTTATTTTCTTAAACTATTTTTTTAAATGATGTAAACCGTAGAAAGCCAGCTACACTGGCAGCACTTCAGGAAAAAATTGAAACCGTATGCTCTGCAATCGATGAGGACACTTTCGCCAATGTTGCTCAAACATAGTTCAACTACTCAGAAGTGTATCGACGCCGATAACGGGCATTTGGATCACTGTTATAAAGGTTGTACCTGTAAAAGTCTAAGATAATTAGTGGTCATCATTTTCTGTTTGTGTGAATTTGTCTTTGTTGTGCTCTTTTTCGCTTGAAATGTGTATTCATTTTTTGGCACATCTGCATATAAAATTTTCCTTCAATTGTATTGTAATTCATTCTGAAGTCCACTGTTGACCCTCTCCTCCTCCTCCCAATAGTAATCCTCGGGCGTTGGTATACGAAAATTAAAAAGTTACATTTGGTTGGAATGCCCAGTGTAGCAGATATTGCAAATGTTATAATATAAAACGAGTATTACTCTACATAATATCACATCCCAAAACTCCACAGTACGGTCGTTCTAGTCCATTCTCAGATGCTTCTTTGCTGTCGAGTCACCACACTACCCCCTACCAAAGGCCTTAGTAATCGGCACTATCAGCCCCATTGCACCATCACCACGCTCGAACTCCGCCCTTTCTCCCACCGCCGCCGCCGCCGCCACCGCCACCACCTCACCGCCGACAACGCACCGCCACTCCCGCACCGGCACCAACGCACCGCCACCACCGCATCGCCACCACCGTTGCTGCTGTTGCCTCCGGCGTCCCCATCGCCACCGCCCCGACCCCGCCGCCCCACCGCCGCGCCCCCGCGCCCCCGCCACCACCAAAGCCGCCACCGCACCACCACCGCCGCCACCGCCGCCACCGCCGCCACCGCCGCTGTCGGCGAGCGCAGCTGTGCTCGCATTTTTCGGCAGCTTCGCTCTCGTCAGCGCACGCGAGTGTGAAATCGTGCCGCGGTGAAATATTGAGCAGCAGAAATTCGCCATCAAACGGCATTCGCTCACAGGAGCCATGTCAATTCTTCCCGAACTCCCCGCTCGCGGCCCTCTTTTGTGCCCGCGCTCTGATTACTTTCAGTTTCACGCATTTTTGGCGAAACTTCATTACATCGAAATATCCATACGAAGAAAGGGAATTTTATGGTGTTCGTGCACAGTTCAGGCCAATCCTCTGTCAGATAAATTGAAATATATTCAAACAGTTTGGCTGCCAGGCACTTCTTTAATGTCGCAACAGTTGAAAAACGTTTGAACAATAGAAATGGTTTACATTGTTGAATGACAAGTTATTGGTTCCATGTGTCTAATCACAAATGAAAAATGGTCGGTATTGAATGTCTTGTAAATATCCAAAAGTATTTGTATCTGTCCACCATCCAAGCAACAAACGTTCAGGCGATTTCTCCAAAATTGTTATTCCCCGAACCCGATCCTGTGAGTTTGATCCTGTGATCCCGATCTGAACGAACGATCCTGTGAGTTTGAAACGGATATTTTGATTTTTATGAGGTACAGTAGTTGAAACCTTGGCGTTTTAAAAGTTTTGTGAAAAAAGGCTTCAAGTTTTTTATTAATCTTTGTTTTCGGTAAGCGTAAAGAACGCTTAAAAGAATGGCACACTTGTAATCGTCAAAATACCTGGTTCTTCGAAAATTGTCAAAGTCCTTTTTAAGTGTCTTCCCACGACTAGAATCTTGAGGATAGAATTTTTTTCCTGAATGAAATCTGTTGTTTGAAGGAACTGAAATAATGACGTGTACAATTTTTGAAACGTTTGACGTAATTTGTGACGGAATTTTCCGTTATATAGACAACTTTCAAGCATTTTTTTTTCTAAAACAAGGGTTCCAATTTGTTTCTATAAATTTTCACCTCACATGTATCAAAGGGTGTTAATAAAAACCTTGGTCTCATTCTGGGCAAACTCTCTGTAGTTCCGAAAATTGCAAAAAATATTGTCAAAGTACAATATTGAAAATAGAGATTTTTGTCTTTATGGAAACAGTTTTAAAATATCAGATCTTCAAAATGGTTATATATTATTGTTGAGAAGGTGAGTAATTTTCGTATGATTTTTGCTGAAAGTTAATGCAAATTATAAATACCATTTTCTTGAAAACGGCTCCAAAATTATTCTGTATTTTTTCCCTCATGGATAGAGCAAAGATGCTTAAGAAATGGCGCAGATGTAATTTTCATCGAACGCTCCCAATCATCAAAAATGTCAAAAGTTGGAAGTAATGCAAGAAAGTATATGTACTTGTATCACTACGAGTTTTTGTTTAAAACGTTTGACAATTTTCCTTACGCGAGATATGAAAAAATTCGTCCTGATATCAAACACTGTAAATTCTATAAAGTCAACAATTTTACCGTTCTTCCTGCACCTGACCTAATGTCATCCCCACGGGGACTGTACACGAGGGCCATATCTCATTACTGGATGAAGTTTATACTTTTTCTTAACTTGTTATGTCGTATACTGTAAAATTACTAAAAACGATATGGCGGACAGTAGACTCCATTTTGTTAATTTGTTATTCACAGCTCAATCTTGCATTTTTTAAACCTTACAGAGGTAGTCCAGAGTCCAGTTATTTTTGAAAACTTGTTTCTGCTTATTTATTCCGAGAGAAAGCGATTTCCATTCATACACAGATTGCGGTGGAGCTTCTCGGGCCCCATCGTCTGCGTGGGGTGAAATAGCGCGACGTAATTCTCGCGCACGAAACACGCGCGTGTCCTACTGCGCCCGCACGCGCTTATCTCATTGTTGCCAACAATGTCGGCATTCATTGTTGCCAACAATGGCGTCGCGCGCCCTTGAGCGCGGCTGGCATGCGTGCGCGCCACCAACAAAGGAGCGGTGGGAAATAATTAGGTCGGCGGCAGTCGTAAACCGGTCGGAAACCTCGCAGCGCCGAGCGCGTTTCTTTTATTCCAAACAGGTACGCGACACCTTGTGGAGAAGAGAAGCAAGTGTGAAATACGTTATGTAGACGATAGATTCACCGGAAGAGGTGGCTCAGGGCATTTATTGATGTTTCAGTGCCTCTGATCGGGTGAAGTTCGAATCCCGACGGCGCGCCGGAAGGATTTTCGGCACTAGCTTGACAGCTAGGTCGCATTCAGTCGCTGTTCGGAGGAGAATTCTAGCGGCGGGCTGCTCTGATCGGTAGTTTTCCGTGGTTTCTCCGATCAATACCAGGGGAATGCCGGAGCAGTACCCTAAAAAACGAGCCACGGACCGTGCGCGCGATCTTTCCTTCCTCTTCCTTGTCCTATCCTCACTCCTTAAACAGCTGCACTAACATCCACTACACTACCACACATGCCGGGAGAGCGGTCGGGAGCTGAGGGCTTGTCTCGGCTGGGGAGGTGCCCGCTGGTTGGAGAAACCTGGTTGAGGAAAACCTCGTTAGTCGGCGCCGGATCTTATCATCCAGCGGGGGAAGATCTCTCCCACTTCCGGATGAAAAAGCATACACTACACTTATGAGAATAATGACCTCGGTAGTTGACGCGTCCGGAATCACTGACAATCAATCATGTTTTTCGATTGTAGTTCTACTCTAGAGTCTTCCTCCGAAACTCCGAGAACCCGTATCTATTTCTTAAGATAACGCATTTTAAGAATTATGAGATAAGGAATCAATTCTGAAAATGATTGGACATTTAAACTTTTAAAATAATTATAAAAACTAGTCATTATTTCAAATAAAGCTTCATATTTTTCCGAAATTTGCTTTCCACTGTCAATGTATGCGTAATGTGACTTGAAAATGATTATTAATTACGAAGTGCGATTGGCGATATTATTATTTTTATTGCCTGAAATTACGAGTGTTAGGAAGCATGACGAAATGTTTAATTCGGAGGGAGGCTTAAGGTTTTCAATATTTTGCTTTACGTCTTTTTGCTTGCGTGAGCTGATAAATTCACTTTATTTTCAGAAAAAAACAATGCTTTTGAGATCAATATTAAACATCTAAAATACAATATAAAGTATAGGTGGTGACTTAAAGCGTGAATGAACAACGTTCGTTGAAGGTTTTCAGGCTATGGCAGAAAAATGTGTGTTACACAGTGAGGGTGCAAAGCGTCGAAATTATATGTTGTTTGAATGTTGCTAGAATGTAGCTCTAAGTTGAATAAAAGAATTATCCTTTGAGTGTAGGCATTAAAACTTAGTCTGTCAGGTCGACTTACTCTTTTTAAGCAAGTCATTATTCAGACATAACTCTTCAAAATTTAAACGGAGACACTTTTTAACTACCATCTAATTTTTAACTCGAAATACATTTTTTGTTTGCCGTCATGGTGGCTGTAAAGAACACTATCACGCGGGATAGATTTTAACATGATCACAAATGACATTCCATTTCAAAAATATACAGTGATATCAAATTTTATGTTTCAACCGTAAAAGTCTTCTCAACGTTAATTAACATAATGCAAAACAAATTTGATGTTGGTTGCGCGCCGTGAAACAGCGGGGCTTTTTCGCAGATGGGCGCGAGTGATGCAATATTAATTCCAATCCGTAATTAGCGCCGCCCGCGTCCAGTGGTGCGCCTCCATGCAACACGGGCCGGGTGCCTCGGAGGCGGGGAACCGCACAGCGGAAATGCGGGAGAGGTGGCTCAGGGCATCAGCTGATGTCACTGCAGCCCCTCTGATCGGGAGATCCTAGGTTCAAGCCCCGACGGTGGAAGGATTTTCAACACTAGCTTGTCAGCTAGGTTGGATTCCAGTCGCTGTCTGGAGGAGAATTCTAGCGGCTGGCCGCTCTGATCGGGAGTTTTCTGTGGTTCCTCCTATCAACACCAGACGAATGCTGGAGCAGTACCCTAACAAATGGGCCACGGACCGCGCGCGATCTTTCCTTCCTCTTCCTTGTCCTATCCTCACCCCTTACACACTCACACACGCACACACACACTCACTAACATGCACTACACTACCACACATGCCGGGAGTCCGGTCGGCGACGTAGAGAGCTTGTCTTTCTTGGTTAGGGCAAAACCCGCTAGCCGATGGTTGGCCGGCGCCCGTGTTTGCCATCCAACGTGACAGGATCATCGCCGCGTCCCGATGGAAAAATATGTACTACACTTACAGTAATAATGTCCTCAGTAGTTGACTCGCGTGGAATCACTAACAATCAATTAATCTATCTGTGTCTCACAAAACCTTTTCAACTTACTAGAGCGAATACTTGCTAACTTACCACGGATACTTTTGAGGAGCCGAGAACAAGCATGTGTGATTTTGGGAGAGAGGGCGATTCAGTTTACCACAAAGTGAATTTTCTGTTACAAAATTATTTTAATGCAGTAGTACTTAGATGGGCATTGTCTCCGAGCAGACCCGCGCGAGGGTATCAGCTATTAACTTGTAAATAATAATAATAATAATAATAATAATAATAGTCTTGCAAAGAGTCGCTAAAATCTGTAAAACTCTTTTAAATGGAAAGAACCTCATATCAGCCATCAACACTTGGGAAGTACCCGTGGCTGTCTATACATTTGGTGTTCTTCATTGGACAACAACTGCCCTGCAGGACCTTGATCGAAAAGTTAGGACCACTCTTACCAAGTACCGCATGCAACACCCAACAGCTCAATGGCAAGACTATACTTACCTTGGAACGAAGGAGGTAGAGGTCTTCTAGATTTTGAGTTATTGTTTGCGAAGCAAATCAACAATCTTCGCAAATACTTCCTCCAGAAAACGACGATTGTGCATGAAGCAATTTGTGCCACGGACAAGAATTTTACCCTACTGAACCTGAATCTAGCGGATTCTGAGAGACCATGTATCACCAAAGAAGATAGGTTGAGTGAGTGGACCCAGAAGCGTTTGCACGGCAGGTTTCCTACTGAGCTCAAAGGGAACGCTGTGAACATGGGATTGTCAGTCTCCTGGCTAACAAAATCTGACCTCTTTGCTGAGACAGAAGGCTTCGTCATTTCTATTCAAGACGAAGTAACTTTCACTCGCAATTACCAAAGATATATGATTGGGGATATGAGTGTAGAAGACCGCTGTCGCCTTTGCAATTAACCCGGCGAAACCCTCCAACACATAACGGGCGGGTGCTTTGGTACAAACAGAATACCTGAGTCGGCACAACGACGTTGCTGCGGTAGTCCATCAAGCCCTGGCTGCAAAGTCAGAGATGGTACAGAAATAGGTCCCATACTACAAGTTCAAGCCGGATTCAGTTTTGGAGACGAAACGGTGGAAGCTCTTGTGGAATGTTGCAGTCACCACTGATCGCAGGGTCGAAACCAACAGACCTGACATAATACGGGTCGACAAGTTTTCACGAAAAGGGATTATAGTCGCCGTAGCTATCCCTTTAGACCGAAATATAGCTGCCTCCGTTGCCGAAAAGAAGCGAAAATATCAGGCCTTGACTATTGAACTGATCGACATGTGGCGGTTAGTGGCTGTTGATGTAGTCCCTGTGGTCATCTCTGCAAATGGACTGATCTCTGAAGAACTAACTTCAGAGCAAGGCTTAATGCTGGCTCAGAGCAAGTCTGTCTGCAAGGCTTGGCCTTAAAAACTGGCACATTCAGACAATGAAAAAGGCTGTTCTCCTGAGTCCTGCACGCATCATGAGAAATTTTTTATTAATGTAACTTCACATCGAATTCTAACCGCCCGAGTTTTCAAGCAAAGCAGGCACCTTGGGTCTCCAAAGGTCCCGGTGTCTGTTGTAGTACACCTCGCTAGGCGAGAGACTTACAAATCCATAATAATAATAATAATAATAATAATAATAATAATAATAATAATAATAATAATAATAACAATAAATAGGAGCTCTAGGATTTGTTCCGCAAAACTTTTAGGAACTTGGCTAAACTCTCAGGTAATTCAAAGGACTGGGAAGTGTTAGAAATTACTTTATTTGGAAACAGCCCAAATTTTGCGCAAAGTATTGTAGAGGCACCGACAGTCGATAGATCTGCTCCCTAGGTAACTGGTTGCAACCTGGAGTACATTTTATTTTCGGCCGACTCATAACATCTTTAGTCGTGATGTAGTGGAACAATAATAATATAAATAGAAGGGAGTAGCGCACTACTGTGTATTAGTTTTTGAAATGTCTCTTTAGTACTCCTTGATACACGGTCACACACGGTTGCGAATAGTTGATTCATTCCCATTCAGTCACGTCACTGCTGCTCTCTGCATTCTGTTGTTACATGTTTCTTTTATTCCTCGGCATATTAGTTAACGCCTCCGCCCTTGTACAGTTTGTTATGTGGTCCAACTAGCAAATAAGGAGCGCAGAGTGTTGTCGAGGCCCAGGGGCAGAGGGACGCGGTGGCCGCACGACGAGCAGAACTGGGCGCGCAAACGAAATTATAAGTTGGAGCAAGAACCGTCCTCTCTCCCACCGTTGCCACATTTCCCACAGCCACCGGTCGGCCGTTAGCACAGAGCCAGCACTTTCATTGCCTGTCCAGCGACTCGGATTAGCAGGTCCTAGTGTTCAGGTTTCAACGGTATCGCGTTTTCCACAATAGCTGGATACCTAAGGTCGAATCGAGCAGCCTGTAAGGTTATTCTAGCGAACGGCTGCTCTTATGGGTAGTTTTCTTTTGTTTATGCCATCAACGCCAGACGCATGACCGAGCAGTGACCTTGCACACGACCCGTGACCGGGTGCGGTCTTCCCCCCGCCTCCTTACATGCACACCAACACTTTCACGCATTACTCCATAGATGTAGGTAAACCATTCAGAAGAGGCGCTGCGTCACTGGATATCTGACACATGACAGGCTTTTGAAGAGGTCAGTGGACAGTTGTAATTATTAATGAAACGAAATAATACATCAGTCAGATTTCAGACTGTCAATTGAGAGTAAAATTAAAAATTTTGAATCGAAAGGATCTTTATTTCGTAATTCCTTTACTTAAGAAAATGCAATAATTGTATTAACTCCTTTTGTTCAGGTTAGTAGGATTAACAAAGATTCTAGTCTATTAAAAGTGCGGTCCGCCCGTAAGAAAGAATTGTTTATTAATAGAAACTTGTTCACGTTTTTCAATTTATTAATACATACAACAAATAACTAAATGGTTTAATAAAACATAACTCAAAGCAAAAATAAGATAAAAATGGCCTTTGAAACATTTTTCTTCCCCTTGGCAAAAATATTTATTCACCTCTGAATTTAAAAATAAAATAAACATGAATTATGTAGTAATACGTAGTAAACAAACACCACAAACCTCAGTTGTTTGAGAGAACGAATCTGGCTAATACATTTTAGTATGGAGACACTATTCCCAGCCTTGCGTGGGTGCACCCCTTTCTTGATTCGCAGGGAAAATGTGAGCGAAGGGAGGAGAAGTTGCCCGAGCTCGTGAGCGCGCCAGGCGTCCCAGGCGGGGAAGTAGCGGTCGCGGTTTGCCATGTCTCTCTAACGTATTTGCAATAATTATAGTCTTGTCTCATCTGATGCCCATGCACATCCCTATTCCCAATTAAAAGCCTGTCATTGTATTTGGCAACAACCCCTATACTAGTTTGTGAACAAAAATCATTGTGCCACAGAATATCTATCCTGAACTTTTAACCCGGGAGTGGTAACGCGGGGGTGTGTGGGACCCCCACGATCCTTTCTTCCCGCTTATTGTATTTCCCATGTTGGCTACCCTGACCATTGCTTTAGTACCTTTCTCTTTTTGTATCATGATATTTAGTGTGCTCTCAGTTTGCCATATGAATGTGATTTATCCGTGTAGCAAGCTATTTTTTTGTTTGCGTTGCCCAGAGACCCCCGCGTTACCTTCTACGTTATCAAAGGTGTTTTCAGTCTCGTACATTGTATTAGTTTGGGAACGTATTGCATGCTGTATTTTTACGTTAGGCTTCCCCGGAAAAATTAATACTGAAGTCCTACGAACATTTTAGGTCACTTTATATGTTAAAAAAGGAGTGGAAGAATACGCCAACTTTTGCTGAAAAGCGGGAACAGAATATCGTTACTCACCGCCCTGGAAAAAGTAGTCTGCACGCAATTACAAAATACCAGGATAATGTTTTCCTTGTTTATTGATTTGGATATGATTGAGAGAATTACGAATCCACCAACATCAAAAATGAAATGGATTTAGAGAGGAATAACAATGATCGCAGCACGTATACGACTAACAAAGAGGAAATGATGGCATTAATTGTGCTACGTATTTTGGCTGGATCTGTGAAATCAGGGCACCAAAATCTTGCTGAATTGTGGAGTGTGTATAATACAAGTATTGAAATTTTCCGTTGTACTTGAATTTGAAAATATTTCAATTCCTGCTACGAAACATGGGCTTGGATGTGACAACACGCACAGACCGGTAGAAAAATTAACTCCAAATATTAGATGCTTTCCTGATGAATTCTCAGAGTTGTTTAGTAACTAAATTCTTAGTAAATTGTTTAATTATACGCAAAATATTAGAACAAGAATATTATATTAATTTATTTTTTAATAATTTAGCATATTTAATGAAAAGAGTGTGGGGGGTCTGGAGACACCCCACGTTACCACTTTTGTTTCAGAAAGTCAGGTTTCCACTGCCGGGTTAACCAATCTAATGAGACAGAATTAGAGGTAGGCAATGAAGGCAGGAGTTGGTAAAACGGGGCAAGAAGACACAAGGAGGAATATGGCCGGGCAAATTTTACATCTTTTGGAAGTTGATGGCAGTGAGTGCTTACACTGTTTTCATTGCTGTTTTTCCTCTGTATTGAGGAATTATATGCTTGCCTGTTATCCTTTTAGCAACAATTCCCAGAACTGTGTGTGTCAGTGGCATCTTGTCAACATTTTTTCCGAACATCTTGCATTCTAATTCCAACGCAATTCATGTCCTCCTCAGGGAAGCAATAAGCAAGTTATATCCCAACTTGCAGCAAGTCGATGGTGAACTACTCTCCAAATTTCTTCTGTGGCTCTAATTTCTCTTTTTCTCTGTTCACGATTTCATGGTACCGATATATTGACACAAGTTTACAATGATTATTATTTGTTTTATGTTTTGCCCAAAAATTTTGTGACTACTCATGGTTCTCTCTTGAAACCAACGTGGTTTTGCTAATGAACAAATCTCTTATAAAATCTATTCGTACCTTTCTCCATACTCAAATGCAAGTGATTCTTACATGAGTTGCAGGTACAAGGCGCAAGGTCTCTATTTTGCATCCAGCCATTTGCGCCAGTAACCGAGTGGTCAAATGAATTTCTTCTGAGTACCTCTCATATTGTTTCGCCATAGAAGTGTATTTTTTGTATCTCACTATGACGACTCGAAATATTAATGTAAAGTGGAAGGAGTGTATTGATTAATAATTGAATTCATATATGAAGAGTCCCAATTGAATTTAAAGTGAATTTTGTTATGAAGAAAACCACTTAAAATATTATTACTTGTACTTACTTTTTTACTTTCTTACTTTTTTTCGTCTGCTTTTGTAATTTATGTCTCGAATTAACATTTCAGAAATATTATGAAGAAATAAAATATCATTAAATTTTGAAATATATTAAAATGTCATATTTGTTACTGAAGTGTTACAATGGCATTTACAGGCACTTTTGTATTGCTAATTTAACTGTGTCGCTGTTAATGTTTCCTTC
Source organism: Acheta domesticus (assembly GCA_031308135.1). NCBI lineage: Eukaryota > Metazoa > Arthropoda > Insecta > Orthoptera > Gryllidae > Acheta > Acheta domesticus. The sequence goes on along the minus strand of JAHLJT010003656.1, from coordinate 4,215,409 downwards.
CCTCATGTTTCGTGTTATTTCCTTACATTTTATTGGATTTTAAGAACAAGGGAAAACTGCGTACTTCTAGGAAGACAAAAAATCGATATCTAAATAGGACCATTCGAGGCAAATTAAACGATTGACCTTTGCCTAACTTTGAATTCTTTATGTCTCCTTCGTTGGCCTTCAATAGTAATGAGAGCATCAGTTGAATGGCTAGGACAGCGCAGATCGATTGTGGTATGTGATTGGACTCAATTCGAAGAAGAGAAAATTTCATGAATTTTTAAGACGGTATGTCACTTTAGAGAAGAGAGCACAGACAAAATATCATTCATGATGTGATGATGAGTTTCTTTCGTGTATCAAAGGGGATTTCGTAGTTAGCATCAGTCTAAAATAACACACTTCGTTAATGAAGATAATACAGCCTTTTAGTGTATTAATATTGCTATTAATTAAATATAATGCAGTTTGGATAATAAAGTTATTATTAACATGTGATAGGCTTCGAGCACAAAGGATATAAGTGCCGTAAATATTATAGTACGAAAATTGAGTTAAACGTTTAGCGACTATAGAAAACCCTATGGAAGTATTTTTCTTTTCACTGCTTCCGCTTTCAGAACGCGGCAACTGTTGGCTATGCCGTTGGCGGCTGTGCATTTCCTCTCCCGCCGAATGCCCTGCTGACCTGCAGAGGCGCGTGGCGGAGCTTGGAAGGAAGGGTGGGTGGGTGGTGGTTGGGTGGGTTGGAGTTGGCTGGTTCGGGTCTAGGCGAAACGGACAAGCCTCCGCGCGGGCGGGCGCCAAGAGGTCGTGGCGAAGGCGCGTGGGTGGGTGGGTGCGTGTCCCGGTACGTCCGGTCCCATGGGCGGTTGGCTTGAGTTGGGTGGGATGTGTGGATAGGCGGGGTTGTGGGCGTTCGCGTGGGCGGGTAGGCGGGTGCTCGGGCGAGTGCGTGGGGGGGAGCACATGGGCAGGGGAAGGGGTGGGCTCGTGGGCGAGGCAAGGTGGACGCGCGGGCGGACTCGAGTGGAGTGAGATGGGTGGAAGGGCGGGCTTGCTAGCGTTCGCATGCACCGGAGCATGGGAGAGGCGGGGCGAGGCGGGGAGGGGCAAGGCGGGACGAGGCGGGGCGAGGCGGGGCGAGGCGGGGCGAGGCGGGGAGAGGCGGGGCGGGGCGAGGCGGGGCGAGGCGGGGCGAGGCGAGGCGAGGCGAGGCGGGGCGAGGCGGGGCGAGGCGGGGCGAGGCGGGGCGAGGCGTGGCGAGGCGTGGCGAGGCGGGGCGAGGCGGGGAGAGGCGTGGCGAGGCGGGGCGAGGCGGGGAGAGGCGGGGCGAGGCGGGGAGAGGCGGGGCGAGGCGGGGCGAGGCGGGACGGGGCGAGGCGGGGCGAGGCGGGACGGGGCGAGGCGGGGCGAGGCGGGGCGAGGCGGGACGGGGCGAGGCGGGGAGGGGCGGGGAGGGGCGGAGCGAGAGCGTGCGCCTGGGCGGAGGCGTCTTTTGAAATGTTGATGTGCGTTTGATTGCGAGAGGCGCGCGAGGCCGGGTTTATTGAAAACTGCGCTGTTATCTGTTTTACGTCCAACGGCGCAATTCATCTAACCGTTGCCGTTGCTGCGGGGGGAGATGGAATGGGGCGGCCGCGGCGTGGCGAGACTTTAGACAAGATTTCAAACAACCGTTTAAGTTTTAATAACCCCATCCCGCACAAAATAACATCAAGTTCTGTGAATTCCACCGCCCGCGGCTCCGCGCAGTTGTTTGCGAGAGACCCGGGCGGTCCGGGGCAGTGGAGGCAGTGTGCGAAATCGGGGCAGTGTACAGTGGCGGTAGGCCCGACCGAATGAATAAGTTTTTGACTGGAAATATCGGCTGGCGCAGTTGGCAAACCTGACCGCGCGGCTTCGGGGAATAACCGCGGCCAAAGCGCTGCGCGCGGCGGCGGCGGCGGCATCGGATACTCGCCCTGCAGCGCTGCACTTTGTAGATTAAAACGTGATATTCATGAACAGTTGGAAGCGTTGCCTCGCGGTGTGGCGCTGTAATTGCTCGTGGGATTGTGGGTAATATGAATCTCGATTCGCTTGGCGATATGACGCTCTCACCGCCGCGCCGCCTCGGGTGGGGGCGGGGCCCCGCCAGCCGCGCCCAGGGGACGGCTCGCCGACGCTCCTGCGCCTTCTGCGCTTTAAAAAAGCAAATTGTGGAATGGCGGTGGGATTCAGGTTCTCAAAAGTGTTGAAGAACGTTGTCTGTTAGAAGAGAATTTTTAGTAGACGCTCGTCGATAGAAATGAAACGCTGAAGTCTCATTTCATCTAATTTTGAATTAAGAGATGTGAATTTATTTTTTATGGCAAACCATATTTGATGCGAATATTATAGTCATTACGGCAGACTATGGAAGTAAGCTAAAATGCATGGGGCAGCCAGAGAGCAGCAATGCGATGAACTCCTTCGCTTACATCGAACGATGAAGAAAACTTTGCTCTCCCTTCTTGTGATGCAAGGTTTCCGCTCAACTCGACTACTGCGCTGGCTCACTATTTCATATTCTGAATGCTCTTTAACTTGGAATGAACGAACGTTTTTGGTACTATCTAACTAAAATTCTAACAGTCACGTTTCTGTAGGAGACTTACGGAGATTTCCTGGGAGATAATTTACGGATGACGATTCGTTTTATGAAATTAATAGGTTAATAAAGCAAAAGTTATTTAATTAACAAGTACAGAAAGCAATTCTTTGCGTACAAAAGAAATCATGACGGACGATGTGACGATAGGAGTTACGCCCGTCATTTTAAAATGATTTATCCAATGTGTTACGTACACTAATTTTAGCACAAATTCATGGACCCTTGCACATATATACCCTTGGAATCAATTTCTATAGGCGACTCACAAACATCTGGTTTCTTGTCGCGTGGTTATTTTGTTTCCTCTATTTTTTCATATGCCAATGAGTTCATTGCGGTACTCTTAGAGCAAAGCCAGTTATACGCACACTGCGAAGTAATGCCTTCCAATAAATAAATAAATAAATAGTGAAAGTAAGTAGCAGTTTCCATGCATGAGTGATGAATATAGTCTTGGACCATATTCTAAAATTCCTACACGCATGTTACATTTCGCCAGTACAGTGCAGTCTCCGAGGTTTTCTCCTCTCCGTCGACTTGTTGCGTGCTCACCTCTGTGGCAGCACCTACTGCTCCGCGTCGTCCCACGCCACTTCGCTTTACTTCCCCTGCACATCCGCCCCGCGGCTCTCTTCCTGCTCTCTGACGGCACGGCGTCGAGGCTGCGTCCTCACCTCCCTGCCCGCCTTCGTCCCCATCCTCACACCAGCTCCCGCGGCATCGTCTGTACTTCTGCTCCGAACCAGGAGAGGTGGCTCAGTGCACCAACTGACGTCACTGCAGTGCCTCTGACCGGGAGGCCCTAGCACTCCATTCCTCACGGCGGCGGAATTTTCGACACTGGATTCGCTGACGTCAAGTAGGTCGAATTGAGTCGCTGTTTGGAGGACAATTCTAGCGGCCGGCTGCCCTGATCGCAATTTTTCCGTGGTTTCTCCGATCAACAGTGAGCGAATGCCCATTGATTGGGGAAAACTTCAATAGTTGGCGCCGGACCTTGCCATTCAGCGGGGGAAGATCACCGCCACCTCCCTGAATTGTGGTTTGATTATTTCTTAGTTGATAATAACGACAAATATTTTCCTAAAACGGCTCTAAATTTTCTCTTAATTTTTTTCCTGAATAGAGTAAGATACATTTAAAAAATGGTATAGAGCCCACTTTCAGTAAAAGACGTCTTCTGAATACAAAAATACAATATTTCAAAATACAATACTGATGAAAGAGATTTTAGAAATAATAAACTCTGTTTTAAGAAACGTAGATTTCTGAACAAGGACACGTTCGATTTTTTAAAACTAGTATTTTTTGCGTAATTATTTTAATAGTTAACTAGATTTCAACAATTGTAGAAGTGATATGTACAAAGATAAAACAAAATTATAGTCCATTTTTAGGCATACTTGGTTCTAAGACAACAACTAAACTTCCACTATTCGATTACGCATGGCATTGGTTTTCGGCTGTTGTACACATAACCGATAAGCGCTAGACGACGAAACTATCTCCCAGAGTCAAGCAAAGTTCAATTATTAAAATGCTTTAAACAATGAAACAGTAGCTTCGTAACTAAACAAATACAGAGGGTAAACTTACGCTTGGGTCCATCGTTAATTAGTACCTTATTTTACGTGGCGAGACTCGGGTCGTCAGGCTCGCTCTTCCGTCTGGCTATTCAAATTTCGCTAAGCTCCTTTCACCATCTAGCAGACAAAGAAGGTTTAATCTCGGGCAACGACAAAGACAATTTGAATTTAGCTGAAAGGCTTCTTTTAAGCTTAAGGATATTTTACATGCAGTAAATCTACTACATGGGACAGCCGACTTTATTTCCCTCCTGAAGGAAGGAGTACGAAGGATTTGTTCGCCCTTAAAAACGCATGGCACATGTAACCTTGGGTACAACAACCCGATATACCACCGAACATGCGACTGTTACGTGGAAAATGGCGCTAGAGAGTATGAAAGTGTGTGACAGCAGCAGCAGTAGCAGCGGGCTGCCGTTCCCTGGATGAGGCTGTCTCGCCTCGCGCAGAGGTCGCACGCCCCGTTCGTCGTCCTGGCGCAGTCCTTGTCTACGCCCCCCCCCGCCCCCGCGAACGCCCCGTTTTTCCCTGGGGCGAGGAGGATAATCAGAGGCTCCATGGGGCGTCAGCTGTAAAACAAGCCGGCTTGTTAGCGCCTGGCTGGCGGCGCGGGCGGGGCGGCGGCAGGCGGCCGGAGGCATAACTCTCGCGCCGTGATGTATGCCTGAGCGACAGCCGTAACGAACCCGTTGCATAAGCATCAGGCGCCCCCGCCCCGTCCCGCCTCTGCCCCGCCCCCCACCCCGGCCCGCCCGCAGATATGGATACGAGTGCCATCGATTTCTAATACGTCTCCATCCATCTCATTGGGCGCAGGCGCCTGCCCTTTGTCCCTCCGTCTTTGTCGCCCCGCGCCGTCTCCTCTCGGCGCGTGTGCATGCCTCGCCCTGCGTCGACCCAACACGGCCTTCACTGCCGCTCCTCGGCCCATGTCCCTCGTCCTTCGCCCTCTCCTCTCTCTCCTTTTCTTTTCCTCCCTCGCCCTCCCTTTCCCTCCCCCTCCCTCTCCCTCCCTCTCCCTCCCTCTCCCTCCCTCTCCCTCTCCCTCCCTCTCCCTCCCTCTCCCTCTCCCTCCCTCTCCCTCCCTCTCCCTCTCCCTCCCTCTCCCTCCCTCTCCCTCCCTCTCCCTCCCCCTCCCTCCCCATCTCTCTCTCTCTCTGTCTCCTTCCTTCACTCTTCCAAGTTCTTTGCTGAACGGTGATCCCCCCCCTGATCATTGCCCTTCACCCTTCGATTCTCCTTCCTCTCGCCCTTATTCTCACGCCCCTCGCCCCGGATGTTTCTCCCTCCCCCTTTGCTCCTCACCCCCGACTCGAACCACATGGCTCTGTTCTTGCTGTCGCTCGCCCTCGCCACCGGCTCTTCCCAGCAGCCCATTCCTGCTGCTCTTCCAAGGCGTAATTTCGCCTCTTGCTGCCCACGCCCCTGCTATGCCAATGCATTGCCTTCGCTGTTCCCGCTCCCACGTAGCGACTTCGACAATGTTGAGACTTAAAGAAGACTTTGGACATCCCTCATCAGTTCGAACTTTTATACACAAAACATTCCGTCCTTCCATTACAAATATTATCTTCAATGTGGTCACAATCGGTTCAATGCCTTTTAAAATATCCGGAAGTTCCTACTCTACTTTTATTGACATGATAAAAACCTTTTCCGTCTACACGAGAGACATACAACTTATTGACAGCACTCTCACTAAAATTGAGCTATTGATTCTAAGTTCATCATCCCCAATGACCTCATTGTGTCCCCTTCCCTTTACATACACAATCAGGCACACTCAGACACGTACGTGATTGAAAAAACCACGTTGTTCTCATTTTAGTTTTGTTACTCCCTATCCCTATATCATAAATGGCCAACTAAATTAAGACATTCAAAGTATAATAAGTTTTTCTTCTTTTTATACAAGTTCTCTTGAATATTCTTTATTCTACCAACTACTAATACTTAGACCTTCCGTTGCAGTCTACTTATGCGAAAAGCACATTTTTTTTCTGCCGTGTCCCCCGCCGAACCCTGCAACCCTATTTGCACCGTCTAGAGCTCCTTCAGAAAGGTCTGTCGTCTCCAGGAGGCCCTGCGACCCCTGCAGCACCAACCCTCCGTTCCGCTGGCTTGGATTAGCTCTCGACGGCCTCTTGCCTCCCTCCCTTCCGCCCGCCCCCCGCCAGCGGGCCGCCGCCGCTCCGCGCCGCGCCGCCGACGTTGTTTTGCATGGATATTATGCTGCCCGCATAACCCTCCGCCGAGCGCCTCCGCGCTTCAGGAACTCCGACCCGGCCCTCCGCGCCGCCCCCGGCCCCGGCTCCGCTCCACCCGCGCCACGCCCGCCGGCCGCCGCCGCGCCGATGCCGCCGTGATTTCGGTAATGGGCGGCGGGCCATGTTTACGGGCCGTGCGCGCGGCCGGTGAGCGGCGCAGCTAACGCAAACAGATGGACTGGCCGTGGGAGGAGCCGCCACGCGACAGATGGACCGGCGCCGGCCCCGCCCCCGCCCATGCATTCGCCCTCTCAACCGCTCCTCCTCTGAACCGCCTCCGCCCCGCCCCCAACCCCCGCTCCCCGACATCCATCCACCGCCCTGCCGTCCCGCCCCCTCCACGCCCCCCCCGCACTCACCCGCTCCACCTCTTCCCCAACCCACCCTCGCCCTCACCACTGCCCTCACCACTGCCACACTTCCATACGCTCGCCCGCTCCAGCCTCGTTCTGACCTCGACCCACCCCGCATGATCTTCCACCACCCAAGCCATCTCCCCCGCCCTCACCACGTCCCCGCCTCAACCCCCTTTCCAGCAATCCCTCTCCCCGCGCCGCACCCCTCCCTTCCTCACTCCGCCTGCCACACCTCACTCACTGGCCGAGGAGGAAGTGGCGGCAGCGGCACTCCGCAGCACACGCCCAAGTTTCGGATTGTTTTGGGCCGCGCCCTGGACGGCGCCGTGAATAGACAGAACGCTCTATTGTGGACTGGAGTGGACGCACATCTGCATCTGTCATTACATTCAGCGCTAAGATTCACACAGTTTGTTTCACGGTTAATTTGTTACCAGCAGTAGTAATTCACCATTTTGTAGTTCTACAACGTCAATAAAAATCGTTAATGTAATTATTTTAAAATTTTAATCCATTATTGAGTGACCATTTTTGTATACGCTTTACTCTCTATATTCGTCTATAAAAGAGGCATATTTAACTCTTTTACTTAAAATAATTTCAAATAAATTTAATCCAAATTTTATTAAATCGTTTATTCTCTGGCTGATAATTAGCCAAATTTTAATAAAAATACGAAGAGAGGACGATAGTATGTGATGACTAAAAGTTACATGTTATGAAAGCAAATAAGATTGTAAAACAACGAAATTAATTTTTAATCAGTTTTTTTTGCTCCCGAAAACGCCATGAATTAATTGTTTCGTGTTACTTCTTTTTTCGTTTAAAATTAAACACATTTCAAAAACAAACTTACATTTTTGGCAAACATAAAATATTATGTTTATTATGACTTTCCATTTTGGCAGTGTGAATTTGTGTTTCTGGAAGCACTGCATTTTAGATAATTTTCATTCATAAAGTTTAAATGTAAATCAAATTTCACACTTTCATTAATTTCTAAAGCTAATTAATGGTTAGAATAAAATGGGAAAAAGAGATTTGGCTAACCTTTAAGTGTTCACTTAATGTTCTATTTTAAAGTTATAAAAACTTTATTGTATTATCTCATTATTACTTATGCATGTACCTCAAAAAGTTTCTACTTTTTACTTTTTAACTTTCTTGAACTCTGTGTTTCATCCTTTAGACTGGATATTACGCACAATCACCAAAACATAAGTTTCTTTAAGGGTAAATGCTTAATCAGTCTCCTTAATACTTGATCATATTTCCACGAATATTTTTGTCGCTTTGCAATTAGTTTTGGAGCTACAATTTGCCGTTTAAAGTATGTCCTATGAAAAACTGTGTTTATTTCCTTTGAGGATTACCTATAAAGATTTTTTGCTTAGTTTCCATGAGATAATTTCCAGTATCACTACTTATGATTCCTAATTCATTTTTATTCCTTCCTTAACATTTTCATTACGCATTTCCTCTTTGCAGTCACAAACGTGAATTTCCTTTTTGTATTTACCTTTGCTCACCAACAACCACTGAGAAATTATGTTGACTATTCCACTCGTGAAATTAAAACGAATAGTGTTTAACTACACATACAAAAAAACAACAATCAGGGGGATGTATCTTAACAAGTTGATCGCTCCTTCTATCTGATTTTTCTTATCGCTTCTCCCTATCCCCAATCATAAACTGTGTCTCATCTATCTTAGGAGGATGTATATATCGATTGTCGATGTCCAATGAACCTCGTATGCACTGTAGCCTAACCTCTTTGATTTAACATAGCTTTCAGTTATTTTCAATATTTGGTGCATTTTGGAACTCTTTTGGACGTAATATCATTCGTGAAATAGTCCTATTAAATACCACTTGTACTTTGGAAATTCTCAGATAAATCCTCTTCTCGCTTCGGGAGTCGGGGATTTATCAACAATTTCCTAAGCACTCGTGGTATTACCTATGATAATCTGTCACTAGCTCATACCTTCTCCATCCTTGGAACTTAAGACGATTTGCGATTTACCACTATTTATCAGTAAAGAATTCATGGTGTGGTATACAATTGCAAAAAAATATTCCAAAACACACAAAAAATAAAATATGTATAAAATTATTTATACATAGAATTATTGTTTAATACTATGTGAAAAATCTATAATACACACACTTAGACGTTCCTTGCATAAGACGAAACACCCGTCAATTAGACCTACAAGTTTTCACAAAACGGAGATCTGTAAGACAGCCCAGAATTGTGGACAATTCGTGATTTTTCGGATGATTGTGTAATAGGAAGGTACTAGGAGGAGAACAGACACGTACCAAGCAGTGCTGACACACAACGACATGGACATGAAATAACGACAGCGGACTAGCAGAACGATATTTCTGTTGAAGGGTTAAAATAACGAAATAAGGAATTTAGTGACATCGTAGGTAATGAGGAAATTGTTTTCTCATAAATTACGAGAGAAATATGCAGGTATGCGAAACATCTTCTTGTCTTTATACTTCTCAAGAAATAGGTTTATTTTCTCTTTTCATTATAATCCATTCAGAGAGAAAGAGCTGACTGCAAAGAACAGGTTACTTAAACGTCACAAAATGGCCTTCAAAGAATGGAGACTTCTTCCCTGCTCTTAGAATTTTAGATATTTAAGTCAACGGTTGTAATATAATTCGACTTTTTCTTCTTCAGGAAAGATTCTCTTTGATATGACAATTCTTTTTATTGAGCTCGTAAAAAATCTTTGAAGAAGGAGCGAGACGGAGGGAGAAGAAAACTTTATCATTTGACGAAATGAAACTCAGATGATTCCTATATCAAAAGTTTTCCGATTGAAAAAAGTCGAAAGGGTTTGATAAACCTTTTCTGATTGACTGAGGGATCGCTTGAAGCAGCATTCCTTTGCAGGAGAGAAGAGAGTTCGAGCACACTTCTCGTTCGGCGTTGTTTTAGCATCCTTTACAAGACGTTTCAAAGCATAACGCAAATTCTTTACGAGACGTGCCTTTTTTTTGAAAAGATTGTGATGGAATATTCCCTCGTCATTCTTTTCTCAAACATTACGAGTCCTTTGATAATATCCTAAAACATAAAAATTTCTCAAGTGTGATTATTTTATATTTAATGAAATATGAACTCCTTGCTCCAGTATTTTTAGTGCGTAGGAAACGGATGCGTGATTTTGAGTATTTAGGTGAATTACACATTTTGTAAGTTCTTTCTATCTTGTCGCACGCAATCATTATTCTTTGTTTACTTTAATAATATGTTTTAAATCACAGAAAGATTTGTAGAAAACTACCACTGACAGTTTTCCATTGATAAGAAAACATTTTCTATTCCTGATTTTGATATTCTCAACTAGATGCACATGTAGTGCGCTATCTGTTCTCATCTCGGGAAATAGATTGAGACCTTTTACTCACATTCAGTCAGGAATGTGATTGGCTCAACCACAACTCTGGGCATTCATCATAAATGTATTGGCGTTTTGGATATCAAAGATACAAAACATAGGAGTACTTATTTTAACAAGACATTGTAAATCCACTATCTTCCTTACATTTTCAGTATCTTCAGGACTGCATGTACTTTAATATCAGTTTCCAAATATTTTAGAAGAGTGTAATATCATAGTTAAGGGGAATTTTAAGGATATTCTCTAAGAATATTTGATTCAGTCATTTTTGGAAGAACTACTCTAGTTCAACTGCGCAAAAGAAGGGTCCAATTGAGGTTTTGAAAAACGTGTTGGTAAATAATTTAGTAGCTTGCTTTGCTCAAGTCATTGTACCAAATAATTAATTATATCTAGCTTGATGACGCACTAAACATTGAAAACAAACATTTATAATTTTGGAAAGATTAAATGAAAACAATAATTTCATCGTGTCTTTATAACATTTGACATTCTTACGAAAAAATGGAAGAAAAAATCTAGTGTGATTTTAAAACAAAGCGTAAAAATCCACTTTCACAAAAATCGAAACAGTTTGATATAATACAAACATTCCAAAAATTCATATAAAATTTTGAGTTTTCCACAGACAACAGACACACATGGACAGTGTGACAAATGCTCTTGCGCAAAATATTTTACTCTACTCTCACCTTCCACGTTGGGAACTCCGTTAAACTGAAAAAAGTTCTAGATTGTTGTGAGATTCATTTCGACGGAATGTCTCGATGAACATATGAGAGAGTTGCCGGTTCGATCGTCGCCCGGATCGACAAGGACAGCGCCATGTGTCGGGATCTCAGGAGAACTGGTGTAATATGAGCCATAGGATCCAGGATCTTTAGCAGGACAACCAGGACCTGGGAGTACAAAGCGACGGGAAGAAGAACGACGGAAGTGAAGTAAAGACGAAAACAAAGAAGTCATGAAGTGCTACTAGTTAGCAAGCTCTGTCCAATGAAGATTTCAAAACTAGTGAACCAACTTTGCTAACAGAAACATACGACCTCTGGAATCACAAAACAAAGAATAGTAAGGACTACTACGGAAAAGTGATAGTGCGAAACAATATAGTCATCACCTTGGAAGTAGATCTTCAACACATAATTCAAAGTCAGGCCTCTCTGAAGCCAAAAAGAAAGACGAATGAGAGGAGAGAAATCCAGAGATAATTTGTATCACACCAGAGGTATTGTAAAATTTAGTCAGGAAACGGAAGTGTCATTAAAAGAAAACATGGAGACATCATCAGTTAAAAAAGAAGACAGGTTACGATTACAGTACTACAGATTGCATCAAAGATGCTCCTGGAAAAAAACTTATAGCTACAGCCTACAGGTCTGTTACCATTACAAAACAATGTGAAAGTAACAAAAAGCGTCCCGTATAACAATAGCGTACATTTAATATCTTTCAGCATTTGTAAATCTCTCTCCCATGAATGTCACAATCACAAGTTGTCTCCGACCATGCAAGATTCATTCAGGAAGGAAGATCATTCATAGCTGATAATATATTAGCAGGCTGAAGAGATTAATAGATAGCATGCTGAAGAAAATCTTGAAACCTCGAAGTGACGTTTGTACATTTATTTCAATGAATTTACTTTCGTGACTGCCTAGGTTAAAGCCCATTGGCTCAAGAAACCGCTGACAGCATCTGAAAATCGGACGGATAGGTGGAGCTTCCCTCACCATCAAGCGGGCCAAGTGAATGTTGCAAGTTACACGCGGGCTATGTCGAGTTGACACTGACTTCGGTCTCTCAGGCGCCGCGTTAAAACCCCTGCGAGCGACTTGGCGAACATGACTTCATATATCAACTGTGCATACAAAATGTGAACTATGGTTAATTTTTGTCGCTTTGTAATATCTTGGTCATTCAGCGACCAGTATGATGTTTACACTATAGGGAGAACACACACAGACGCACACATATCCATGTCCGCGGCGGGATTCGAACCCACGACCCTTCAAGAAGAGGCAGCTATGGCCCTTCAGCCATAACGACCTCGGCTACCCAGACCAGCTACAGTTACTTTCAAGACGATGAAAATTGTCCGATGGGTATTTTCTTTATAACTTCCTTTGGATAGCGTCATTGGCTGCGGTAGCCCCTAGTGTCCTCGACCGGCGACGAGAGAGTGGCGGATTCCGGAGCTCTCTGCCCTCAGGAAGAGCCCTGCGGAGGAGGAAGGCACTTCGCCCTTTGCGAGGACGGAGAAGATTTCGAAACTCAAAAGAATTTCGGCTCAGTGCCCTCAAGTGCGGTGCTGCCTCAGCGTCGGGACCGAATGGTGATAGGACGCGGTGGGAAGACGGGGAAATGGGAGGATGGAGGCACGGCGACGGGAGGTCGGTGGGAGGGCGAAGGCGGGACGGGGGGACGGCTTTGGGAGGAGGGTCTGACAGCGGAGGGAGCATGGTTGAACGACGGCAAGAGAAGAGTGAACGGTGGCTGGAAGATGGTGGAAGGGCGGCGAGAAGGCAATGGGAGAGCGGCAGGAAGAAAGGAATTATGGTTATTGGATTGGACCTGACTTAGTCTCCACAGGTAGCCGAGGCGAGAGGTTTGGAATGAATGTGGAGAAAGCAAATTTTGCCGATTGTAGTTTTTCTAGAGTTTAGATAGAACATGAGATAGCTAGATATTACTCCCTTTTGAAGGATCTTTTTTTAACAACTGAACACTCCAAACTTTGTTCTTTAATAATGTAACTCAAACGTGGAGGTCACCATGAATTTCGGTGCAGACAGCTGCGAAAAATTATGCCATTGAAAGGAAAGTTTTGCGCAAAATGTTCATTAAATGTCAGTACGTACGAGCTGGCGGCAGACTCCGGGACTTCCTCGGCGCGGGAGACCGGAACACGAATCCGAGAAGGAGACGCGAAAGCGAAACGAGAGAAGGGATGGAGAGGATCTCCAGGCCGCCCACTCCCTTTCAGCTAAGCAGACGAGCTCGTCCGACAAGTCGTCGCCGGCGGAATGAAAGTCTGCACGGCGTTTCTTTTTATGACCCGGGGAATTTGTAACAAGGCAATAGACATAATATTAGTCTATTACGGCGACTAAACATCAAAGCGAAGAGCGAACGGGGAGAAAATCGGGCGCAGGTCTTTGAAAGGGGGCGAGGTCTTTCCGCGTCGCCCGGCGCGCTCGCGATCGCCCCTCCCCGCCCCTCCCCTCCCCTCCCCTTCCCCGCCCCGCCGCGACCCTCCCCGCCTCGCTCCCGCTCGTCTTCCAAATCTGCGACGTCGTCTCGTTACGCGGAACGACTCTGGTCCGGAGCGGGTCGTGCCTCCCGGCGGTGGTGGCGGGGGGCGGGGCGGGGCGGCGCGGGGCGGCGCGGGGCGGCGCGGGGAGGATCAGCCCTTTGTTAAAGGCATGCGTCGTTATTGCTGGTGCGGCCTGCGCCCCTGTTCCGTGGCGCTCGCTGTCACGCGGTCGCCTTCCGTTTCCGGGTGCTGGGGCGTGGAGGGGCGTGGCCTGACCAGCGCACGGAGGAGCGGGACGGAACGAGTGGATTTTGACGCGTCATACAGATGTATTAAAATACAAACGAGGGGGGGTAGAATAAACAGTAGGTTTATTAAATAAAAACAATGACCGAAATCGTAAATCGAACCATACAACCGCCTTCTATGAACTAAAAAAATAGAGCCCACCACAAGAACCGATATTTACAGTGCGGCTATCACACCGCCAAACAACAAACATTTCCCCTCTGTGTGATGCACCGCTCTGCCCGAGACAAACGTACATGTCTCACAACTAGCGACAAACTGATGCCGGCTTCCCGCCCGTGTGCCAGTCGCATTGCCTCCGCACAGCCTACCCTCTAACACCGCTCGAACTCCAGAGAAGAAAGACGCTGTCACTCACCCGGCTTTTAAAGGCGCCTGCGGTGTCTCCCGCCGCCTCCGTTGCCCATCTCCAGCCACGTGAGGACGCGCGTCCCTGGCTCGGTAAACGTCATTGCGCGTCACCTCGCCAGCCCTATTGTCTTACATCCGGCGAACGCCTACCGCTTGCGCGTTTGAGCGTGCATGACGCTACAATATATACGAGTTTTGTAGACGAGTCATCTACTGTTGATTTCGGCTCGTAAGTGAAAGGCGTGTTCTAATGCGGGAAATAGCGTTTTGCTATCCGGCCGGTCTCCCGATTTGTCTTATCGTTCCCTATATTATAAAATATAATCAAAGACGTGATCTGTGAATTTCGTAAAGATTCCTCAATCTATGATGGTGTTAGGTGAGAATGAATCTAGAGGTCAGTTTTCAAAACTGCTTATTTTTATCTGCTTTTCACAACTGTTAAAATTTTCAAAACAAAAATTTTCTTGGTAATAAGTAGTGAAGGTCCCTAAGGAAATTTTTTCACCATTTTATTTTCAAACTGCTCCAAGATATATCGTTTCTCTCATAGGAGGACATTAAAAGAGCACTTTATCATGAATATTTTGCTATTTTCACTTAATAATTGAATGATAATTGTAAATTATTGCGCATTTATTTTTTTATTATTTTTTTATTTTGGTATTAGATTATTGGGGTGCTGTGGACATATTATGCTTTAGGTCGTTAAACTCGTTACAAAATGTATGGAATAATGCATTCGAAGTTCAAACATTTTCTACCTCACGAAACTGCACTCTTAATGAATCTTAATTTTTGTGCCACCAGGGCGTAAAAGCAAATTAATATTATTGTCATTCAATCTAGCGAAATTAACTTTAATGAAGTGGCAGGAATATTATTGACATCCATTTTTCGTCTCAAATTAAGCACATGCAAATATGATATAGGCGAAGAACAAAGTAATATCTTCAAAAATCGATTTTGCATTTGCTGTTTTTGTTTACACACCTTTAGGAATATTTTGTCGTGTACGATTTTCATCCTCAGACTGCCTTAACCTTTAAAATTTATGTACACAATTGACTCACTTCAGATGGTAAAAAATAGGACACCATTTTCACTTCGGTCCGATGAACAAATGTTTCTAATGTCATTTCTCTGAGAAACTCTTCAATTTTGCTTACCATTTTCTTCACGATTATTCTTATTGTATTACTTCCAGAATGTTGTGTTGAAAGTAAATCAGAGAGTCGAAGATATTTCTAAGATTTGCCGAATAAAAAGAAATTAACAATACAAACGAATCAATACGAACGAAGAAAATAGAAAATTTGTGAATTGACGAAATCACAAATTGACGACAAATATTAATCGCACATGACCCTTCAATCGGGTCCCATTTTAGGTTGTCGGAACCTTAGATCAGTCAGAATTTCAGAGCACTCGCTCTTCATAGATAACGGTGGAGACCTCCGGAATCTATTTCAGCTCTTGTAGTCCGGGAAATGCACGTACAATTGCTATAATACACAGCTGCGGCGAAATCGAAAAATTACAAAAAACACTCTCTACGCGAATCTATGCTTCTGAAGCCAAAATGGTAAGGAAATTATTTACTGCTAATATTATGAAGAACATGTTTGTTGGTTTTTTATGAAGAAAATGTTTGTTTGCTTTTTACCACCTAAAATTACTCTTGTAATTTGTAAAATTGGAAAATTCAGCACAGACCTTGAAGTCTCGAAACTTCTTTGTATCGAAAACGGGAACTGAACCAGCGGGGGAATTCTCTCAAATTAATGTCTAATTTTTGTTTCATGATGCAATCTCTGCCTATCCTCTATTTTCCAAGTCATCGCGCAGAAGTTATATTCCTATTTGATTCACAGTGAATTAGTTACGCTGGACTTTGAGCTTCGTTCCAAAACGAAATAAACTTTTTTTATAATATCCTCATCTTCCTAACGGAACAATTTCCTGTCATGCAGCCATACGAGTTAATCTCGATTGTGATTTTTTCACAATTGCAACAGATTATCAAAAAATTCTACTGCTTTTCATTTAGCTAGTAGCAGGATATGTTCCCCGATAAAGCATGGAGATCCAACCGGTGCTCGTACATTAGACAACCCTCTCACTGGTTCGGATGCAGTCACTAATCGGTCATGTTCAAAGTAAATACCCGTAATGAGCGATCCGATCACGAGATTAAGTCCTTCATTCAGAACGAAATCCGGTAAAAATTGCGCGTCCTCGGTCGCAGGCGCCGCGAGGGGGGTGCGGAGGGGGGGTAGAAGGGCTTAGAGGGACGGGGCGACATGTCGCGCGCATGCGCAAGAGATGCACAATGTTGAGTGCGTAGCCTCTGCGCTGCGAGTGAGGGCTAGGGATGGGCGATTATTAAATAATAATCAATTAATATTTCATATAATTTTTTTCTTATTTTAAGATGCATCGATTAATCATTTTGAATTAATCTATTTATCTTATCTAATGGATTAATTTTTCAAATGTTTTAAATAATGTGTTAAGTTAATTTTTAATTTTCAATTAATTAATTGTGTAGTAACAACTTAATTTAAGAAAACATGACGATAATTCGAATATTCTCAGTTTTCTGTTTCGTTAAATTTCATTATTTAAACTTGGTATGTTTTTAGTCAAATTTAGTTCTTATTTTAATGAAATCAATTTATCAACTAAAATAACGTTAAAGATTTTAAAGTAAATACAGAAGAATGTAGTACACACGGTTTTTGCACGAATAAAATGCAACTAGTTAATCGAACAAATCTCAATTCTTTTATTTTCTGCTAACAAACGACAAAATAAATAAAATTATCTTTTACAGAAACATTTTGATACAATATAAATCTCAATAACATATCTTCAAATGAACAATATCGAATACAAACAAAAACTACATGCATTGAGTGTAGAGACGAGAAATTCCGTAGTTAAAGTTCAAACGTAGAGATGTTCTTTCATATTTCCCTCGTCTTGAAAATTAATATTTGAATCGAGCTAAAAATCGGAAAAATTAATCGAAGTGTACATTAATCTCTAGTGGCGACGTGTGGACCTTGCCAGAGAGAACATTGGTAGAGGAAACAGAGATGAGTTTTATTTTAAAAGTGTAGTACAATGTTACGCCGATGATAGTGAATGTCGTAATGAAAGGAAAGTGCTTGGTCTGATCGAACATTTTTCGTCCTTCCTATATAGTTCCTAACAATAAATTAACGAGCAGAAAGACAGATTTAATTTGAATACATTTTACCTGTTCGACTTCAACATATATTTTCTGGTGATCCTGCCTCGTATTGCACACGGTCAGGTGTTGCATGCTTTTTTAACGCGTCGTTCCATCTCGCTCGCTGTTGACCTTGTGTCCCCTGACCTGAGAAACCACATTTTCTTATCACTAGAGGAAAGTAAAATATATACCAAATTATTGTATTCAAAAGAAGATTAGTGCACACACATGAGAATTATGAAAAGAGTAGTAGAGACCCTGTGAATTCCTGTTTCATCTCTTTCATGTAGTTTTGGCCGCCATATGAGATAACTATTATTTGGCTTTAGAGGGAAAGTATGAAATAATTAATAATCATTTAGATTGTATGAAAAGAACGGTTTTCTCTGTCTTTCGTGCTGTAATAACATAATGGCGAGTGGGGAGTTTTACTCTACTTCGAATTCAAAACCACAAGCGTTATTAAAACTGATTTATTTGTTTTAGATGGAATACATCGTTTAGTATAATCAATATACAGATGTATTTTTTCAGACTTATCCAGTTAAAATATCTAAGCTAACTTAATGTATACATTGAAGAGGATACTCTCCTCGGGGTTATGTATCATGGTTGGCTAAGATTTTGGGAAAAGCTTCAAACGGGAATCTATTTTTTATTTGGGTGTAGGTTAGACGTTTCCTAGTTTAAAATGGGATGCTGGTAGTATGTCTGTTAGGCTTTGGTAGAAATTGTGTGATATACTTGGTTTATTATTGTATTGATGTTTTATTCGGAATGGAGTTGTTTATTATAAACCAGGGGGCATTTTTGATTTATCTGATAAATTTATTTTGAATTACTTGGATTACGTTTGTCCACATCGGGCAGCGTACAGCATTAGTGTCATTATTGTTTTGTATATTGTAGAGTTCGTGTATGTCAGGGATTTGTGTTTGTTGATTAGTGTCCGTATATGGAATAACTTATTTCTTGCTTGTTTAATTTTGATATCTATATAACTCTCAAGCGTAGCAACCGAGTGCGCCACTGGTCCGGCGAGGGGGACCCGTGCGCCGAAGGAGCTGGGGCGAGGAGGGGGGCTGGCGGCGCTTCGGGGGCCCCCGGGTGGGGGGGGTCGGAGGGGGCGCAAGTCAACCGGGACGTCAATTAAAACTAATCAATGAGCGCGCCTAATCCAATCAGCAATTAGCGACTCGTAAGCAGCGGCGCGGGGGTGGGGGCGGGGGCGTGGACGGCGCGCGGCGCAAACAGCGGCCACCGACGCGCAAACAATGCTTCTCGTCTCGCGCCGTTAAAGAGGCGCTGAGGAGCCCCGCGGCACCTTTCAGGCGGCGGTCCGACGCCTGTGACGCGACCCCTGGCCCCCGAGCAGGGCCTTTCAACTTTCATGTAACGGGGTGGAGGTCGTTATACCGGCGCCCTCTCCTCTATCACTTTCTTACAGGAACTAAAATACGAACTGCTGCCAACAATACTTCAAACGTGCGTGGCTGCTGCGTAGGTTCACCAGACGCAAGTAGGCGCATCATGTTACAAAAACTAGAGTCGATGTTTGCGCTTTCTTCAGCGGTTTCTTATATGATGAATAATTGAGCACTTAGAAGACACTTTTCGTATTTCTCAGAAATCAGCCAATCTTAATGTTCGGAAGTTGACGAGCCTAGCCTGCAAATGTACCTGGCGCCACTAGCGCCTCCTGTAGTAGCACCCTCCAGCTCCGGTTTTGATCGAGCGTTGCAAGGCCCTGCCACCGACTGCGTTTGCTCGACATGGAACAAGGAGGGCAGTTTCGTCGCCCATTCAGTACAATTACCACGTGGGAGAAACGAAAGTAGATATCTGTACGTTCTCAACTGCGAGCTAGCTTCAACTCCAGTACAACGGCTAACCTCAGAACCGCTGTCTCCGCAGCTAATCAGACCAGCAGGTCCTAGGGTTCGAGCCCCGACGCTGGCTGATTTGCCACACGAGCTATTTGTCTAGATAGAATTCAGTGGTGTTTGGAAACTTCTGACGCGCGGCTGGTCTAATCAGTCGTTTTCCGTAGTGTCTCCGATCAATATCAGATGAATGCCAGGGCAATACACTAACAAAAAGGCCATGGGCCGCGCGCGATCTTTTCTTTCTCATACTGATCCCTTCCCCTTCCTTTACATACATACACTCACGCTTACATCACGGCAGAATCACACATGTCGAGATACCAGTCGGCCGCCTAAAACTTCTCCCAACTGGAGCGGTGACCCATTGGCGTAAATATACGTAAGCGAAATCTCGAATGACGACATTGTAGACCGGCGAAGGATCTCACTTTCCAGTGCCAAAGGAACACGGCCACTTCGAAGAATGACACGAATAACATGTACGGTTCTAAAGCCACTTGAGGTTGACGTGCTCGAAAACACCAGTCAATCAATGAATCAATCCATAATGAACTGAAAGGCTTAGAACGGAAGCAAGAGAAGTAATACCAGCCACTGCCGCTGTTCGTAGTTACATTCGTATCTCCATTTTGAGGAAGTATGTCTCATTTTGTGAGTGCCTCAAACCCTTCTTAAATATGAATAAGGAAATACGTATTAAGAAGATAACCTTTACTTTAACCGAAGTCGCAATATTAACGTTTACGATTAGACTTCCTGAGACTGACGTGGCTTGTCTTGTTACTGCGCCATGCCCTTCAATGAGAGAGTACCACCAAACAATGGGACAAGAGACAACGTTACAAAAATGTGGTTATCAATTGAACATCAGTATTTAAACCTCCTTTTAGTTCTCTTAAGGTGCTTCTCATCAAATGTTGCTAGATACGAATGCGGAATGCCTAATTTAATTTTGATTAAATTAGAGGCGTGTTTCCTGCCTATTGAAACAACGGAACGAGTGCGAAACTCTCTCTATTAGCTTCTATTACTCTCCCACGTTACACTTGTTTGACCTCTTGCCGCCGAGTGTATTGTACGTCCAGTGAGAAAGTTTTAAGTTTCCAAATACTTTTTGATGTGCCCAGCACGGTTGAAATTTACAGACTTCGTTATTAAGTGTCGATGCCAAGCACTTTTCACGCAGTTATCTTTTCATTCATTGCTACAATAAATTTAAAGAAAAAAATTGGAGCCGTTTTTGAGAAAATTTTGAAAATGTCCGCGGGGTTTCAATTAAAGTACCCCCAAATTTTGAAGAAAGTTTTTCAAATTTTCAAAGCTTCGACTAGAGCCAGATCGACAGGGGTTTCTTCAATTTGGAAAAATTCCTACGTGTGGTTTAGGCGCTAGTAGTGTTCACAGAAAGACAGACGGACGCTTTGCTTTCAATTGTTTTTTCGGAATCAAGGACCCACAAAACAGGGATTCAGGCAACATTATTAACACAACAATATTAGGGGATTTTTTCGTAATTCAGCAAATGGATTTATCCACTTCTTCGTTATCACGGCTCGGCAACGAATTTTTTTCTGCCGAAAATTCGCCATTTTTTCGCGCAGCATTACGTAACTTTTCAAATACTATGTATATTACGCCATATATACGTAATTATATGGGGAAGTAAAAACTAGCTACCAGACATGTAATATACCATCTGATAAATACGATTTACACCCTTTCTTTTGACGAATGATTTCGGGTGTTTTGGCAAACTTGTGCTTGCGCAAGTGACTCTGCTGCCTAGAAGCCACTGTGCGCATGCGCGCTTTCGCCAAAACACTCGAATTTACGTAATCCCGAACAAGCGAACGCGGTCATACCACTTTGTTAAGATCGTCATGTGTTGATCGGAGAGACAATGAAGACCTGCTGAACAGAGCAGCCGGCCGCTAGAATTCTCTTTCAGACAGAGGTTGAATTCAGCCTGCCTATACTCCTAGTTTTACATAGTTGCACTTCACGGTCACGAGCTGGAATGGGGAGAGGAACAGTGTCATCCAATCTGAACCTTCGTTACGACTTAAATGCTTGGTATTGGAGCTCTCGATTTCATGAAAAGTCCCCCTCTTCTTCCAGCTCGTGTTCTTGAAATGCCACTTGTAAAATTCGGAATAAGTGTAGCAAGTGTCGAAATTCGTCGGGTCTCTAATCCAATGTCCCTCCTGTCAAAGTAATTGCAGTGGATACATTTGAAGACCTCGGAACAATAACATGCTATGCCACTACCCGTAAATTTTGAGAAAAAGGCGAGTATAGGTTTAGACATTGCATTCTACACATAGTAACCAAGAACATTCATTTATTAATTACACTACCATCTTGAGGTGAATTTTTAATATAAAAACGCATCTGGATTCATCTATAGGGCGTCGAAATACACTAATATCTGAATTTCATCAGACATGTGGCATAGAATGTCATTGACCCAAGGTCATTTGTTTCCGTGAGTCAGTTAACCATTAATTCATTTTGTGGGTATCTTCTCCGTGAATTTGGAGGCCGTCACCCCCTTGATCCTACATCCGTGTGGGTGTGTAAGTGTATATGTTTTAGGGGCAAATAGAACACAAGAATTAGAAAAGAAAGATAGCGTGGGAACTGCAGTCTCTTTTTATTCTTAAGTATTGCTCCAGGATTCACCGGATACTGATCGGAGAGACAACGAAAACTTACTGAACAGAACAGCCGGCCGCTAGAATAGATCTCTTTCAGTCAGAAGTTGAATTCAGTCTGGCTGTATAGCCAGTGTCTAAAACGCACCTCCACCGGATATCAAATCCAAAGACCCTCGAGTCAAAGTCACTGCAGTGACAACGTTGGTTTCCCTGAGCTAAGTCAGCCAGTAATTGATTTCGTGGGTATCTTCTCCGTGAATTTGGAGACCGTCACCCCCTTGAACTCACGTCGGCGTGTGTGTGTGTGTGTGGGGGGGAGGTGCGGGGTCGTTGACATGTGCTCCGTGTGCGCGGCCGCCCGCTGTTTGCCCCCTTGGGCCGCGCGGCCCGCGTCTGTTTGCCAGCGGCCGCCGCCTCCTTGTCTGCATGCAGGCGTCCGGCTGCGGCTCGCTGCATCAACTGCGCCCCGCCACTTAGGGGCCCGCGCGTCCCCGCGGCTGTTTGGGCAGCAGGTTGTGTTTGCCGCGGCAGCCTACGTTTGTCCGATAGTTAACAGTAATAGACTGCAAACGGAAGTCGCTTGGCCGGTGCACGGACACCGCCCCCGCCCCCCTGACCCCGCGCTTGGAGATACGGTTGCTGCTCGCGAGGGGCGCTCGCGTCGCCAGAAGACCCTAGATACAGAGAGTAGGGCAACCGCCGCCATTTCTGTAATCACGGGATAAACGTTCGTAAGTCAAATTTTGGCGAAATCGGGTTAAGTACTAAAACTAAAAGCTAAGTATCTGTATTTTTTAGTAAAACGAGCGAATTCAAATGTTGCCTCCTTAACGAGAAATAAAGTAATACCTTCTTTTTCCGCTATTTGGTGAAAGGAGCGTAGCGGAATTTGCGTGATCAGATGGAAGAGCAGGCCTCAAGGCCTGAGTCTCGCCACGTAAAATAAGGTATAAATTCAGTTCAATTCAAGTAGGATTGAGAGTTGAGTTCGAACAGTCTAGTCTAGTGGCGTCAAGGTCTCGTACTGGTGGCAGTGGCACGCCTCGCGGCACTGTGCCGTGCCACGAGCTTCTCTGCGCCACTTGCTACTACTACTATTAGTAACTCCGCCGTTTTACAATAGTGATGGAGTGTCTCATGCGGCGAGGTTATGAACTGCATGCAGAGGCGATTTCGTCGTGTCACTCGCGCCACGGCATTGACCTTGACAACACTGGTCTGAAGAAATGAAAATACAGACGTTTAGGAAACACCCTCGTTCGGAATAAAGGGCGCTCAAAATATTTAGTAGGCCGCAACATATTTTCCTTCAAAATTTCGCATTTAATTTTTTTTTGCTGCATTTCCGAACTGTAAAAAAGAAAGAGCGAAAGTAACCTTCCCCGCCGGCATTCGGCCGGTTGCAGCGTGGGGCGTGCGTGAGCGGCGCGAGGGACCTCATTTCCACGGCGGGCGCCAGCTGCGCCAGCGGGCACCAACCAGCGCCATCTCCTCCGGCTCCGATTCCGCATCGCGCGCCCACCCGACCGTGCGGCGCCGCCCCCCTCTCCGCGCCCGGCGGGGGCGGGGGACCGGGGTTGGAAACGTCGAGGGGAGTAATTTTGGAAATCCTTTTGATGCTGGCGAGGCACAACACTTGGGAATATTTTCGTCGCTGGGTACACCGGGTGCTAATTGCCTTTGTTGGGGGCGTGAGCGGCGAAGGGGGTGAAAAGGGGTGGGGTGGAGTGGGGAGAGGTGGGGAAGGTCCAATCAGGCCGCTTGCGCGCACGCCGGGTTGTCGCCAGGGTAGCGCCACGCCGTGCGCAGAGGACCGAGTGCTGATGTCTCGCACACGTGCGTTTGCGTTGTTACGGTGCAATTAATACGCAACGCACCTGTTACTTTCTCGCTACGGTGTAGAAACTCATATAATGCTGCGCGAGAACGGCGAATTTTCGGCACAAAAAAGTTATTATAGGGCTATGGTAACGAAAAAGTGGATAAATCCAGTTGCTGAATTTAAAAAAAATCCTCTAACATGTGATTTAGCCGTCTGTCCGTCTGTCTGCCTGTCCGTCTGCCTGCCTGTCCGTCTGTCTGCCTGTCCGTCTGTCTGCCTGTCCGTCTGTCTGCCTCTCCGTCTGTGAATAACATTAGAGGCTAAACCGTTTAGCATCGTTTCTCCAAAATTGATATTCCCCTATCGATCTAGCTGAAGTAGCGACCACTTGAATTTGAAACATTTTAATTTTGAAGGTACTTTGCGTGAAGCCCCTGG
Organism: Acheta domesticus; assembly: GCA_031308135.1. Taxonomy (NCBI): domain Eukaryota; kingdom Metazoa; phylum Arthropoda; class Insecta; order Orthoptera; family Gryllidae; genus Acheta; species Acheta domesticus. The sequence continues at coordinate 4,191,186 of JAHLJT010003656.1, read as the reverse complement.
GACATTTTCAAAATTTTCAAAAAAATGGCTGTTTCGCTTGTGATTGAACTGTGTTTTTGCATAGAATGAGGGACGTTGAAGAGAATTGTGCAAGTATCATGTTCGTTAAAAGCCCTAAGTTTTCGAAAATTTCAAAAGTTCACAATTTTTTTCTGAGTTCTCCTACAACTAAAATATTAAAGCTAGAGATTTTTTCTCGTAATGAAATTTGTTCCTTCACGATAAATTTTGAAATAAGAGCATGAAAAAATTTTCCAAAATTTTAGTACTATTCACGTAAATTTTCGTGAAAATACAGGCGAGAAAGTACGTGCTGTTTTAGCACCACTAGGTTTATCCTCTACTACTCTTACAGCTTTGTGTGGGAAGGATTGGGGGGTTAGAGTAGAGGTTTGTTGTCTTTCATGGATCATGGTCGAAGGGCCTGGAAGTGATTTAATTTGAAGTGCTTCTTAGATACAGCCCTCATATGTGGAAATTATACAAATAAATGTAAAATTAATATCATAAATATTTTAAATTGCTTTTCAAGAGATTTATTAGAATATGCGAGTATTCGGGCAGGGCGTCAAAATCAAATGCCTAACTGAATGCTGGGTTAGTAGCAAGTTGAAGTATAGATGAGTACGGTGCTGAGCTGAACCGGGCCAGCTTTCCCCAAGCCAGGTTTTAGGTTTACTGCACTCCATTTCCTGGTGATGGTATGGTGGTGATACTAGTGGTTCATTGGTGCCGTGTTGTATCTGAGGGCGTGCGATGGTGCTGATAAGGGTGGTGGCGATGTTTATGCCGAATTGGTGTAGCAATCTATTGGATCATCTGCTTACAGCGAGTCGTTGTGAGTGCGGGAGTTAGCAGGGAATATACGCCCTGCAAAGTATAGTTGAATAGGCGGCGACAGGGTTTTGCAGCGGACCAATAATAATGATTTGTACTAAACACTTACTGTTGTACCTGGTAAATGAAATTATTAGTTTCCGTAATTCGTAATCAATGATGTTTTGCACTTCCATTATTTGACGCTTGCGATAATTCACTCCGCTGAGAAGTTTCCACTCATGTACTCGTTCTGTCAGGCTCATTCTCAATTTGTTCATTCGTTCAAATATGTTCATGTATTTTAAGATTCGTTTGCGAGTTCGGCCCCGATTCTCGCCTCAAGTGTGTTCTCATTTATTTCCGTCCGGATTTCTGCATTTCAAACATCCCTCCCATCACCCTTCCCTGTCGAGTCCGCTATTCCTCTGAGTCGACCTCCCGCTCGTGCGTCTGAAGGCTTAGCCGAGGCCCCGGGACGCCAATTAGGGCTTGGACGGCGCCTCCAAGACTCAGACGGAAGGTGCAGACCCGAGTAAAGGTGCGTAATCCGGCTTGAATTGAATTGAATTGCTTTATTTTACGTGGCGAGACTCAAGCCATGAGGCCTGCTCTTCCGTCTGACCACGCAAATTTCGCTACGCTCCTTTCACCCACTAGCGGAGAAAGAAGGTATTACCTCGGGCGACGAAACAGGCGATTTGAATTTAGCTCAGAGGCTTCATTTAGGCTTGAGTATCTTTTGAATATGCAGTAAATCTACTACACGGGACAGCCGACATTACTTCTCCTCCGAAGGAAGGCGTACGAGGGATTTTTTCGCCCTTAAAAATCCTTGGCTTCGATCGGGTTTGAACCTGCGAACGTGTGTATAACAGTCTTACACGCTAACCGCTACACCACCGCCGCCGCAACCGCCGGCGGTGCCACCGCCGCCACCATCGCTTGCGCTGGGAAGGACCACGGCTCCATTCATCAGTTCTCGAAGTGTCTGCCGGGGAAAGGGAATGTGTCGCTCGATTTCGCCGATGTGAAGCAAAAATAATTTCATAATATGAGCACATTGAAATTTGAGACTGTCAAATATCACACATAATTTTTATTACAAGCTGCTAAACTCAGAATATTCTGTCTGTAATTATAATATATTTGTAAATTAATAGAAAATATCATCTTGCTTATTTATTTGGCAATACGCGATTCTAATTTAAATAGGTTGTTTGAAGTTTAGTAGTCAGAAAGTAAAGTAGATATACTCTTCGGTCTACCAACAATTGTAGTTCAATGTGAGAAAAAATCCGTAGTTATTTATATTCAGAAGAAATCACTCATATTTTTTAGTGAAATGTGTACCAGTGCTGAAAATCCTTGATCGCTTCGTTATTTCTTGGTAACCGAATTACTCTCAACAATAGCTTCCGAGCATTCGATATCCCAGGATGACCCCAGTCACGGCAAACAGCAGTTTATTGGGGAGATGTTACATAGGCACCTGAGGTAGCCCAGCCTCGGTGAGGACGGTTCTCCAGAAGAGCGACTTTGCAGCTGCCATGGCGACACTCGAAGTGCACGGCGGTCAATGGCGAGGGCGGGAAGCTGCTAGCAGGACCAAAGCGGGTCGGTCTGGACTAGCAGGGTGGAGGAGTGTCGTTAAGGCTGATCTGAACCAACGATGGGGTGAAGGGAGGTCGGCAGGGCCAGTTTGGGCCCATCTGAACCCACGACGGAGGACTGGAAGGTCCGTGCACACGGGCGACGAGCTCACAAGTAGCATTCGTCCCCCCGCTAAGCGGAGGTCTGTTATATAAGCCTCTACTGCTCAGACGCTCTTTCCGCGGCGGAGCTACGTCATTATCTTTACGCGGGTGCCAGCCGACTGCGGCCACGCGACTAAATTAACTATTGTAGTAAAGCGTTTTCAGGGTGTTCAAATATTTTCCACCTAAGAAGATTTTGAAATTAAAATATTTGATGTTCATCACCGAATTTTTGTATTAACATCGATTGCCAATTGTCAATCATTAGTTACACTCCTTTAAAATCAAGTAATTTATTGCCTTTTTAACTAAACTACAAAATACAAGTGCAGTTTTTTTGGAACCTGCAGACTTTGTAAGTTGCCGAATACTGCAAATCAAGCCGGTAAGACATACTTCAGATCTTTCATAACCTTCAAATTCTTCGTACGTCTTCAGCTCTTAACCAGCTATTAACCATTATATCATTGAGATCAATGACAGGACGTATTTAGTACTATCCTGCAAAGTGTAGAAGCATATTTTATTTTATTTTTAATGGCACTTTTAAACTAGTGTAATGTCATAAACGACCCCAAGCGTCATAAATTGTTTTTTTACAATTTACTGAAGTACACAATTTATAAATTTATATTTTTAGTATACACACATATTAGCAAGTATTTTGATAACACACCCTGCGAGGGGAGGAAAAAACTACAAACAGCGAGCCACACGATATAACATCATTCAACCTTAAGTTATATGATATGGCATATAATATAACATCATTCAAAATTGAAGTTATATCATGTAGCACGTAATATAGCATCGTGCATTGTATAACTTAGTGAACTATCGTAGCAAAAAGAGCGTTATTTAAATGCCAGAGGAGAACAGTGTTCAGAGCTGGAGTGGGGTAGGCGTCATTTATTTTCCACTCTGCACGGTAATTTTTATCACAATATACTTCCCTTGACAGAGCCTGTACAGTTAACATTCATTAGTTTCTTCAATTTAATTTTTATAACAATGTGTAAATACATTACAGAATATCTCGTCTTTGAAAGTAGAAAAAAAAATTCAAAGCTTTTGTAGCTTTGCAATAGCTGCAATAACGTATCAAATAATAACATTCTTTACTTGCATTCGGTATTAATCGAGAGCTCTCTAAAAAGTTCTTTAATATTCCAGCGAAGTAATTTGATTTTCAGGAATGATAAATTCGACAGTCAAGTTACTTATTCCGCCAATTCATCGAATAAGAGGCAATTTCACTTTAATGAAGAATTGATTAGCAGTTTATTACAGCTCATAATATACAAGTAATGCCAGAATTGGTAACAAAATTCTTCCATTATTTTTTTCTGTCCTCGGTCTGCCTTGTGAGAGAGAATATTGGAAAAGAGCTAATTGTAAAATTCTGTATTTGGTAGAAAGACTGCGAAAATATAATTTTCTGTGCAATACACTCATCCATGTTAACATGAAAATTGGAAATTTCATTTCTCGTCGCAGATTTTTTTCATTTGACGATGGGATATTCACCCCTGCTCTGCGATTTGAATTCAGCTCATACCCTTCTGGCAGAGTGGGAGGTGTACGCTACGGACGCAAAGGCCTATCCAGAGAGCAGCATTGTCGCTCGGGGAGATAGCGTTTGAAATTTGTCTCTTGGCTGTCAATTTCAGCGTGTCGGCTGTAATGTTTCATTTTTAAATTCATTGCATTCATTTTCAAGTTCCTTTTAAACCAATAAGCATGAAGTAACGATTTATCTTAAATTTATCGGATAAACGGGAAACTAAGGATGAGAGTAGCCTGCCTCTGTTATTAATATCTCGCTACAAAGTAGAGAAAGTTATGTAATGCTGCGTGAAAAAAAACACTGCAATTTTTAGGAAGAAAACTCTTATTACAGGGCTCTGGTTAGGAAAAAAGTGGAAAAGTCCAATTAATAAATTTATAAAAAAATCATATATCACGAAGTGTAGCCAGAATTCATTTTTGTGGGTCCTTAGTACCGAAAAGTCGAATGACAGCAAATGGCCTGCCTGTCTGTCCGTCCGTCCGTTTCACTGTCTGTCCATCTGTGAATAATGCTAGCGGCTAAACCGTTCATCCTATTTTCTCCAATATTGATATTCCCTTTGTCAATCTTGCTGATGTCGCGGCCCCTTGAATTTGAAACCAATTTTTCAAATTCAATTTTTAGGGGTACTTTACATGAAGCACCTGGGATATTTTCCAAATTTAAAAAAACGGCTCCATCTTTTTTTTATTAAATTTTGTTTTTGGTTAGTGTGAAGGACGTTTAAGAGAATGGTGTAGATCTCATCTTCGTTCAAAACCCTAATTTTTAGAAAATTGCAAATGTTCAACATTTTTTTGGAGTCTTCCTACAACTAAAATATTAAAAATTTAGATTTTATCCCTGAATGAAATCTGTTCCTGAAAGACAGATTTTAAAGGAAGGTCATGTACAATTTTTCGAAAATTTTAGTACTTCTCGCGTAATATTGCATGAAAATATGGGCGAGAAAGTACGTGCTGTTTCAACACCACAAGTTCTCTTCGCTACAGCACGCTGCAGCGGGTGAATTGGACCAACTACTACGTACCAAGGCAGGGCACGGGGAGCGGCTAGGGTGGCGAGGGCGGAGAGGACGGGGGGGCGGCGAGGGCGGCGAGGGCGGCAAGGGCGGCGAGGGCGGCAAGGGCGGCGAGGGCGGCGAGGGCGGCGAGGGCGGCGAGGGCGCCGCTGTTTGCGCTGTGCACGTGGGCGGTCGCAGGTGTCGGGGGCAGCGGCGGGAGAGACGCTCTGTCGACGCCTGCAAACACGGTGGCGCGTCGCGGCGCGGCGCGGTGGGGCGAGGCGCAGCGGAGCGGCGACGGCCCGGGAGGGAGGGGAGAGGCACCCCTTCCAGAGCAAATAGCTGGAGGGGGCGCACAGGGAGGGGGATGGAAAACAAAGAAAGCGCGCCCCCCGCGATTGTTCGCGCGTAAAGCCTTATTTACAGGGCGGCCCTTTGGCGCGAGGTCTTGAAAGGGCTCGGGCGTTTCGATTTGCCGGCGCTGCGGCGCCAGCGCGCCCTGCTCCGCCCTGTCTGCGCAGCGCAGGGTGCCAAGGCAGACCGAAAAAATTCGGCGATCGCGCCCGACGCACAAAACCGGGGGGTGGGGGCCGCTTTCCATCGGCGCAGCGGACCTCGCACCGCACCTGCTTTTATTAAGGAGAATTTCCTAGTTCTGCCGAATAGTGTGAGCAGACTGATCTCAACTCTTAGTTGCAGGTACATGAGAGCTCCTTTTTGATTTTAAGTACCAACTAGTTTTGTTAAATAGCTTCTGCTTTCTCGCCCGTACGTTCACGAAAAATTACGCGAAAAGTGCTCAAGTTTCCGAAAAATTGTACATGACTATTTCAAAACCAATCTTCAAGGTACAGATTTCATTAAGGAAAAATCTCTATTTTTAATATTTTAGGTGCAGAAAGAGTACGAAAATAATTTGAAATTTTGCAATTGTTTTTGAAAAATCAGGATTTTCAACTAAGATGAGGCCTGCACCATTCTTTTAAACGTCCTTTATCCAGTCGATCAAAATGTGTCCTTTAACTATGCAAAATGTAATAAAAAACAATGGAGACAATATTTTTTAAATTTTGAAAATGTCCCAAGGGTTTCGTGTAAAGTACCCCTGCTCCCCAAAAAGTTAAAATATCGTTTTCAAGTTCAAGGAGCCGCGACATCAGCCATATCGATTAGGGGATATCAATTTTGGAGAAAATAGGCTGAACGGTTTAGTCCCTAGCGTTGTTCACAGACGGACGGGCAGACAGACGGAAAGACAGTAGTCTTGTCGTCATTCAATTTTCCGGTATCAAGGACCCACAAAACATGGATTCTGGCAACGCCACGTGTAAGAGGAATTATTTTGTAAATTTTACTACTGAATTTATTTACTTTTTCGTCACTGGCACCCTATTAAAAGAGTTTTTCTGCCAAAAATTCTCCATTTTTTTGTGCTCCAATACTTAATTTTCTCTCTACTTAGTAGCAAGAAAATGAAAATTTAGTAATATATTTCAATATGCAATATGAAGTTAAATCACATGATAACATATACTTTTAAAATAGGTAATTTGTCCCAAGGTACTAGTAGTATTCTCTAAAATCACTGATGATAATGAAATAATCCTCGAAATATCTGTTTGATATTTGAAATTCAATATACATATTATTATATAATACCTGCTTGTGAGAATATTATTTCTTTTTCCATAACTTACAAATCATGGAAAATCCCAAAATATCAGCACGGAAGTTAATAGGTAACAATCCTTATAATATGCTTGTTTAATGCAGATCTAGGCGACAAGAACTTTACATGAGGCATCAGACGTCATCATTTTTTGGAATATTTAAGGCGCTGTTTATTAAATGTTTTCATTGTGCCTGATTTTTGTCATAAACATCAATGTGAAGCTGCGATTTTTGAATACATCCTCCTCAAGAGACTACTTAGGGATTTGCCCAAAAAGTCAGAGTTTGTAGGTAAAGCAAGCGAGTGGGCTGTCGTTGCCTTCCCCCTCCGGGCCGGCGTCTACGCCCCCGCAAGGGCCTGAGGTCACGTGGGCGAGGCGGAAGGCGCGGGGGCGGTCTGAAAAATGGCCGGCATTCCTGCGCGGCCCCGGGCCGGGCCCTTCGCCCTTTTCATGCGCCCCGCGACGCGACGTCGTCCCGCCACCCTCGCCCTTTGCCCTCTGCCTACGTGAATCAAAATAGACGACTCTAGAGTGCGAATCTCTCTTCTGTGTGCAAGAAAAGAATGCACTGATCACTCCGTAGCATTACAGAAGATCTGTGTTTTCTTTGCACAGCACATTTGCATGAAATGTTAACATGAATTATTGATATGTCTGCTCTTTATAAATGCGTTTGCCAGCGCCTTCCACTAGTCCGTCACAGCTCACTGATTTATGGTATTTGCCGAATTCAAGCAGGAGAACACACTCTCATACTTCTGAGAAAACCAATATCTGCTTTTTTACCAGGTTTCTATTTTGTACTTATATTTTATACTCGTCAATATTGTGTTTTCAAGTTGTTTTTCAGTAATAAAAGTGTTGTAACAATTACAAAAAAACAATCTTTGGTGGATTTATCCTGGCATTGTGTATCCTTCCTAAAACTTGCTTCATGGGCTTTAATTTAAGTAGTATTTTGGTGGATCTTACTTCTTCTCATTTCTGTTCTTTCGCAAGTTCTGTACTGTTAAGGACGTGCCGATGCACCCGCACTAATATTTACTAATATTATTAATAATTACTAACAACTGTGCGGTGACGGAGCTTCGGGCTGATGACCGATGGAACCTCGTTTCCCATTGATGATGCAACGGGTCCTGTTTGGCCCACGCGGTTCATTTCACCTCAGCAGGCACATCACCTGTTGTTGTAGATTGCCTCCATCGTCTTTTATGCATTTTTGATTGATAAATTTCTCTGGAATGATGCCACCTGAAGATTCGCTAATGTTTGAGGATTGTTTTCGCGAAATATCCCTCAAAATCACCGCACCAAAATAATGCAGAGCCTTACATTGGGAGATCACGGCCGCCAGTAATCAGGATTGTTGAATGAAGTTTGCGTGCCAAAGAAAAATATGAACTTTATTTCAGGAAAGAAGAATGCCGATCCGGGTAGCCAAGATCACTTAGGCGGTAGTGTCGTGGCAGTCTCGCACCGCAGAATCGTGGTTTCAAATCCCGCCTCCAGCATGGTTGTGTGTATTTCGTGATTGTGTATATACGTGTGTGTGTGTGGGTGTGTGTGTGTATTGTCTGTGTAATGTGATTGTGTGCCCTGTAAGTTGGCGTCAAGAAGGGCATCCGGCCGTAAGACCATTGCCAAGTCAAGATTAAAAATGGAGTATGCGGAAAATCAACAAAAAATTGAGTCCCCTCCCATTAGCGTCACCCCGTAGAAACGTGAAAAATGAAACGATAAAACAGAACCTTAAAGGAAGTGGAATCTGTAGAATCTAACCTACATATGTAACAATGTCTTTCTTGTTTTCTCAGAATGTTCACTACATTCTTGTAGCACTTTCCTTTCTCTTAATCTGTTGCTTTTGTCTTTTCCCTTCCGCAGACTAACGCTCCCTCTCGACTAACCCCTTCTTCTTCTTGTGCTCTCCCGGCAGGTGCTGTGCGGCGGCGCGTGATGCGCGTGCCGGCGGCCCGCGGCGGGCGGCAGCGGAGCGCGAGCGGGGGCGCGGGCGCGGGCGCGGGGGCGCGGGCGGGCGCGGGGGCGGGCGCCGCCGCCGGCGGGCGCGCGGGCGCGGGCGCGCTCTAGGCCATGGCGCCGGCGGCTGGATGAGCTTCGATGTCTCGTAGCCAGCGCTGCCGCAGAGGCGGAGGCCCCGGCCGGCCCACGCCCCACAAGGAGCGCCCGCGAGCGCTATGGTCATAGTGCTGCTGGACACGACGATGGTCATGAACACGAACCGACACAGCTACAAGTTGGAGTCGCCCTCCGCCCACAAGGACTACAACAACGGCGGCCACTACTACCCGCCGCCGCAGCCGCAGCCGCCGCCGCCGCTGCCGCAGCACCACTACCATGCGGCCGCCTTGAACTACGGCGGCTGGTACTCGGACGCGCCCACGCACCAGCAGGTGAACGCCACGCAGCTCAACCTGCAGCAGTACGAGGAGCCGGCGGGGGCGGGGGCGGCAGTGGGGGCGGGGCCGGGGGCGTTGCCGGCCGCCGCCAAGGAGCCCGTGGCGTCGTCCTGCCGCTGCTTCGGCCTGGCGCGGTGCGCGCTGGCCGACGCGTCGCAGTGTTGCGCGGGCGGGGCGCGGGCGGACGCGGGGGCGGGCGCGGGAGCGGGGTACAACAGCGGCCAGCCCAACCGCTCCTCCTCCAACGTGCTGGCGTCGTACGGCGTGTACGGCGGCCAGCAGCACCACCCGGACGACGACGATGACGACGACGGGTTCGTCCCGCGAGGCGGCGGCGGCGGGGGCGCCGCCACCTACAACTACCACCAGAGCGTGGTCAACTACAGCGGCAGCACCACCAGCACCAACATCCTGCGCCAGCCGCACGGCTTCGAGGGCGACGGGGCGGGCGCGGCGGGCGGGGCGGGCGGGGGCGTGCCCGCCGCGGGCTGCTGCTGTCTGTCGGGGCTGTGCGGGGGCGGCGCGGCCGATGAGGGCTGCTGCCCGGCGCTGGGCGGCCGCCACGGGCCTGCCGCCGCCGCCGCCCCCGCCACCACCCCCGAGCCCTGGTGCGCCAACTGGTGCCGGCCCACGCTGCTGCTCCTGCTCCTCGTGCTGCTCGTCGTGGTGCTCATGCTCATCTCCAGCATCCTGCTCTACTTCAAGATCATCAACTTCAACTGTGAGTGCCACGCCCCCTCGCCCACACCCCGCAACTGTAGAAACTGTTCAGCAAAAACTTGCTTATCTTTCTACTCCTTCGATGTTTGTGTAGTAATAGTGGTGCTTTTGCTGTAACGTTTAGATGCATGTTTTGATTTTATATTTGCATGGATCTTCAGCATTGGAAAAGTATTTTCAATGCTTCACTGGATGGCCGAGGTCGTTAAGGTTGAAGGGCCGTAGCTGCCTCGGCTCGAAGGGTAACGGGTTCGAGTCCCGTCTCGGGTACGGATGTTTGTGTTTGCGCTGCCCTTTCATGTTCTCCGTACACTTCCCCCTACAGTTTAAAAATCACAGTGATCGCTGTATGGCCAAGAAGATGAAAAGTGGCCTTAAAAAAATTGTTTCAGTCACAACGAATTGCTTCGCAACAATAACCAACTAACAAACTCTACACTAGGATAAAAACTTAAATATAATATCGTATTAATTGTGAAAATGGGTTGTGAAATACGATTTTATAGCAAAAGAATAAAACAATGATTATAGCGTAAAACAATGACACTTTTTAGAAGAACAATGTTCATTCATTCATGTGTGTATTTCACAAAGTAATAATTGTTCACACAGGTGTAACAAGCAATCAAATAATGCCAAGATTTAATTCTCATCTTGGATGAAATGTTTTGCAGTCACAATATCCATGGCAAATTTCACAACTCTTGTTGATTTCTTTTTTTCCTCTGATGTTTCTTCAATTTGCAAGTAAGTGAATTAAAATTCTCACCCATGCGCAGAACCGCATCCATGATGTAACGCAGAACTCGAGTTCCACCAAGAACTCTTATTGTTTTTAAAGCAATGATTAACAATGGACGGAATTTTCATATGGGTAAAACTAATTTGTATTTATTGTATTAAATATTTAACGTAATATAAATATACGGAAAAAGCAAGCTAAAAATAGATGATAGAGATGTGCATGTATCAATTGTTTTTCCGTTGTCTTATCGGATCTCTAAATTTGGACGTTTTGCTGCAATCTGCGGCACTTCGGCGTCCTATCGTTTAGTTTCTAATTGTTCGCTCACCGCTGTATTTTGATACACGTGCTGGTGTTGTGTAGTTAAGGAAGGGGTTGCTGCCATTAATTTCCGCGCGAATCAACGCTTCGAGAGGCTTTGCTTTGTTGCCTGAGTTGCGGCAAATGATCCCTTCATTATTTAGCGCGTGTTCTCGCGCATGTTGTTATTATACTTGGGCCTACGTGATAGGATTAAGCTCACTAGTCATCATAAGTTGCAAACGAAAGGACAGAGTTTGAAATCATATATAATAACACTTGTTTTTGGTGTGCTGTGAATTGTTTGTTAGTAGTCAATATGGACATTACGAAATGTAATATTAAGAAAAAGCGACTGAGTTTACTTACATTTTTATCGAGATGAAACTTATTTTTAAAATCTACATAAAATTTTACATTTTTTTTTTTGCTTTTTTAGGGGAGAGGGTACTAGTGTGAGCTGGGGACTAATGTGGACAAATGAGGCTAATCCAATGATAACATACTTAATCGGTCAAATTATTTCTTCGATTCTGGCCACACAGTCTCATTTAAGACAGCAAAGTTTGGCCAGTAAATATTCAATAGTCGTTGTAAAATGGTGGAAAATGTTTTTTATGATTGATTCCGAGAAAATTATTAAAAACGTAAGTACGGGTTTTGACCTTGGTCAAAATTTAAATTTGCTTCATAAGAGAACTTAATGCTTTAGTTACCTTCTGCAGACATTAAAAGTATTTTACGTTTTACTAGAAAGTTATACTGACACAAAATATTCAAAATGGAGGGTGGAGGTTAATGTGGACACAGACTTTATGACTGTACACACTACCCCCACAGTATTAAAAGCTGACTTTTACAGTTTTGTTCAGAGTGTTTCTACATACAATCACACGACAAAGTTTTGTAATTAAATGACCCTACTCTACATCCCGCGTTCCAGTTCCCCCGCCATTCGTCCTTCACGCCTTCAATACCCGCCGTCGCCCTACGAAAGGTGGGGCGGACAAACCGAGTCTATTTAGCATTAGTTAATTCTTAAATAAGTAAATCTGAATCATTAAAATTAGTTAAAAATACAATTTTCTATGTACCACGGGTGTCAACTGTTTCTAATGATCTCGGGCGACGAAAAGCCCTCAGGCAAAAGACTCTTAGGCTTCTGTCGACGCTCAATTGTTAGAACCTTTATAACATCCTTGGTGCATAAATAACTATTTCACACTCTTTCGTGTTATTTATTCTTAATTTTTAACCAACTGTGTCAGACGAGAAAGGTCCAACCAAACTTTATGAGTTTTAATGTAAATGTTAGCATATAACACAAAAGATGATAAATATTGTGTTGTCCTGTTTTCTTCCTGGTAATTGCAGCTTTGAAATTTGGCATAATGGATTTAGAGAAAAACTATATCACTTCCTTGAAAATAGTACGTTTTAAGTTGTTGGGAAGGAACAGCAAACTGTTTTTACTCGAATGTAGTGTGATTCGACAACACGTAAAACTTAAACTGCTACTTATCTGAGCAATAGGCCGCAACCCACCTATCACAGCAACGTATCGGAGCACTGACATGTGTGACAAACGTTTCTTCAAACTCAGAGATCCGCATTTAGTCGCTTTGTAACCAGTCTGTGCTCTGCTTCGATTCGGAAGGAGGAGGCGCACCTCCTTCGGAGGTCATTAGAAGACGTCTGCCTGTCCTCGTCGGTGCAACAAGTCAGCGTCGCTGAAGCGGGTGGTGCGGGGCGGGGCGGGGCGGGGCGGCGTGGGGCGGGGAGGCGGCGCTCGCGGTGGATTGAAGCGGCCCGCGCGGGGCTTCCAGTGGATTACGCTAATCCTGTTGCCCCGCCCCCGCCCCCGCCCAGCCCAAGGGCCGCTCTGCCCAACTCACATCGAACGCGCGCCTTCCACGCCCGCGCCCTCGCCGTCATACCTTCGCCCTTCCGAGCTGCCGTTTCCCTGCCCGTTGATGCAGCTGCATGCATTTCTACTCAGCCACGCCACAAGGCACTTCGCGTTTCTCACTCCTCGTTCTTCACTCCTCATTCCTCGTTCTTCACTCCTCATTCCTCGTTCTTCACTCCTCGTTCCTCACTCCTCGTTCTTCACTCCTCGTTCTTCATTCCTCGTTCTTCACTCCTCGTTCTTCACTCCTCGTTCCTCACTCTCCGTTCTTCACTGCTCGTTCCTCACTCCCCGTTCCTCACTCCTCGTTCTTCACTCCTCGTTCGTCACTCCTTGTTCCTCAGCTCCCGCTTTTCTTTCTTCGTTCCTCGCTCCTTGTTTCTCAGCTCCCGATTCTCACTTTCCGATCCTCACTCCTCGTTTCACACTCCTCGTTCCTCTGCATTATTGTGAAATGATAGAAATTCTTGATGATGTTTCTAAATTTCGGAATTTTCTTATCATGCATCCGCTAATTATCACTATTATGTAGCACTTCACCTACCCTAGCTCTTCATTATCTTAGCTCTCTGGTATTGGGTAATGTCAACTTCATCTCGTTTAATGTTTGAAGTATTCTTCGAGGCTAATACTTCTTCGGACATTACGTATCCATTTTGAATAAAGTGAACAGTAACCGAGTAATTAGGAAAATAGTTGGATTGGCACTCCGACCGTAATACGTTTATATACGAGTACTATACTAAACAAGTGCATAGTGACTCTTAAGCTCGCATTTTTAATTTTCTTACCTGACGGGAAATATCCATATTTGAAAAATTAATGTACGTGGATTCTAAAGATAATCCTGGAACATTGTTGTTTTGTACTTTCCTGTCAATATTTTTCTAACTGCGAATTGTCTTAGCTCTTCCCGAGTGGAGTGGCACTTTCGATCTGGCGTTCGGCGCTGCGCGGCGACCTCGCGCTCGCACTCTCGTTCCACTCCGATTGATCCACTAGCGCAGCATCTGCCACCGCCCCTCCCCTCCCCCCCCCTCCGTCTTCCCCACCCCCTCCCGCCGCGCCGAGGTTTCCTGCTTAGTCGTCCAAGTTGGCGCCGACTTGGTTTCGGCGAAGTCGGACCGTCGCACTTCATTATTGAAATAAGCCGCCTTCAGCGCCAGCCCAGGCGCCCGCCCGCCCGCCCTCGCCATTCCACCCCCGGGCGCTACGCCTCTATTCACGCGCCCCATGTACATTCCTCCTATTACATATTCAAATCATGAAGGCTCGGTGCAAGTCCCGGCCCCGGCCCCGGCCCGCCTGTTCTTGTAGCACTGTCAAAGGAGTTTCGTTCCCAAGAAGGGGCGAGAGGTGGGGTTCCAAAGGTTGTTTCGCCTCCTGCAGTGCTGAAGTAACATATCATTCAAAATGCATCTTAAATGGCTAAATTCTATCACATTTACCTTTCTGCGGGTGAGCTACCGTTCAGTCAGTGAGTTGATTCGCCTTAAAAGGCCATTGTTTGATAAGTTAAATGTCCTTCCCAAATCAACTAAAGAAATTATATGATAATATTGAGTGAATTAACATAATCATTTGTTTCGTATTTCATATTCTGGGAACATTGGACCCATTTGACGTATTTGAAGCAAGAGAGGCAAACAGAAAAAGTTTCGTGTTTGTGAGCATCGAATTATTTTGTGTTTGTTCCTGGTGTGGAACGTTCATAGTTTGCATACAAGGAAACGTCAATTTTATTTCATACATCTAAGAGTGAAAGGTTTAAGGTATTTTTATATAAAGACGCTTCTCCACTAGTCAATATGCATGTCTAAACGTGATAGTACGTTACTAGAGAAGTCTCACTATATTAGCGCAATGTATCGATTACACACTTGCCGGAAATCACTAAGTATTGCGAGATCTTTACAAAATTGGGACATTTTAAGGACTTTCTTATTTATTGAATTTGTGAGGTTCAGTTTTTCTCCGCAGTAAAGTTGGATCGTACAGTATCTTAAATTATGCTAAAAAATGTTGCGTCATAATTCGAACGGATGTTGAAGGGGAAGGGACGAGTTCGCTAGACTTCTATTCATTCTATTGAGCAGGAGTGGCGTTAAGTCGTAAATAAGATGACGAATTAAGCTTCAGTCTGACGTATCTCCTCCCTGGACAGCAATGGTACGAACATGGAATGAATGAATGAGTTGCAGTCTTTCAATATTATTTTGGCCTCTCCATTCATTTATATTAGTTAAATCTGGATGCACACCAAATCGAGCGAATTTTGCGTCATTGTCGCTGTTGCTACTTAAAAGTTAATATTATGACTGCCCAATCAATGAATCCTTGAAAGAGCGTAGGAAAAATGGCCAGGAACAGAATTTTTTGACTACTGAGCTACGTATGAAGTAATTAGGAGGTAAACGTAGTAAAGTCTTGCTACTCACAAGGTGATCAGAGGGCAGATGGGCACGTCAAAAATACTTTTTGTTTGCTTCTTTACTTAAATCTTGAGAACGGTGCTCAATTTCTTTTTCTGTTTTAAATGAATTCTGATAAAATTTAGAACGGGTTGTTCCAGTGTAGTTTTTATTTGGATAAATTTCGAAATATCTACTACTCTTTTTGTTACTAAAAAATACTGTTTTCTTAAATGTTATTTTACATAACTTTCGTCGAGAAAATTTTACTTCTAGCGTCTCAACCGTTAGTTTAACAGCCTAACTTTAGAATGGACATTTCATAACTTACAATTTGGTTTTAAATTATTTTTTCTGTTATAATATTTTTAAGTGATCAAATATTGAATTCATTTGAAATATTTGGCAAGTTTCATGATTACCAAAGAAAACGATACATTTCATTTTCTTGTTATTTAAGCGTTGTATCTTCTTATATATGTCGAGAATTGTGAATGTTTAGTACACGTTGGGTGTTTTTACAAAATATTTGAGGATTAATCTAAACTTCTAATTCTTTACTTTTCTTGTGATCGTCTTGATGTTTGAATTAAAATGATTCCAGTGTGTAATAATGAAGATAATGAAAAAATGAGAAATATTACCCAACAAAATATTACTGCGAAGTTAATTTTTTTTTAATGTTTCAAAGTGCAGTTCAAAAACGTTCTCTCGTTTTGTTCACAACAGTCGAAGCGTGAAATACAAACGTAACCAAGTTCATAGGCGGAATTAATTTGATGTGAAATTTAATTTTGCGAAAACATCAGTATCTAAATGTAAATTAATTTATCAGTGCATTACCAAAGGATATATGTCGAGTGTGTTAATGTGAACTGATGATGGACCCTTCAAAAACAGTTTTAATATATTTTTTAAATAAAAGATTTCAAGGTTCGTGATCTCAAATGTTATTTCGATGATTTCGAATGGTAAGGTCTTTTCCTAACCAGCCAATGACATCTTAAATAAATCACACAAGCAAATTCGCACTGATGATCAGAATTTCTTCATACAATTTCGTTGAGAAATGTTGATAATCGTCATTTGAGCTCTTTAGTAAAACATTTTGAGGTATCTTTTCTCCCAGAAAAAGGGTAAGAAATAAATATATGAATTTTAAAAATATTGATTCTTATTTGCATAAAGCAATTTCCTACAATTTACTTGTTGAAAGTGAATCAGTACTTGATAATATTGAAATAAAAATTATCACGAGCCTGATTACTAACATTTGAGTCTCAGAAAATTTAAAGGAAACATGGAGTATTGTGAAGAAAACTTTTGTCATCATCATCAGCCGCATCCACGAGTCTAGGGAACCGCCGCACGGTTTTTTTATTCAAAGAATATCTACAATCTATTTCAAATGTGAAATAATAAATACAATAAATGTGTATAACAATAGCAAATGATATGAAGAAAGTCACCCATTGGTATTTTCATGGGTTCCTTTTCATATCTATAACAAAACGTTCATTAAAACATTACTCTGTTAAGGGTTGCAGGAATTAAGAAAGTGTGAACATGGTAGAGCAAAATAAGAGAACATGGTTAGATAAATGTTCAATATTAAAACGGAGGGGAAGATGAGTGAGGGTGGATTGAGTGAAGAAATTTCTTGGCTATGGTCAAGTAGTTTTAGAGCTAGCTGATTGAGATGCATTTCTAGACGTTGGTGATATTTAGAGCACATTTCTCGTCTGTTTTGTTGTACTGTTGCTGTATTGAGGTCTCGGTGTCACGCAGCATTTTTAGGCGCACAGTTGTGCATCTCAAGTGTGAACTCGTGCGTCAGCAGCGAAGGGACTCGGAACGGGAAATCGGTTTCCTGAGGGGGCCCCGCCCGCTCTATTGCAACTCCGCGTTTTATTGCGCAGTGGCGCGGGGGAGGGGGTGGAGGGACGGGGGCCGAGGAATATTTCAGAGTTGATCTATCGCCGTATAAATCGCAGGCGATCGGTAACATACTTGTTGAGTGAGCGCGTGCGCGGGAGGCACGAGGGAGGGGCGTGATGCACGGCCGCGCGGCACGCGACTGCGGACGGGCGGGGTGGGGGAGGGGTGGGGTTCGGTGACACTCGGCAAGCGACGCGAGCGACGGCGAGTTTCTTTCCAGGCCCGTTTGAGTCGTTGAGAGCAAAAGTGGCGTAAGCCAAAAAACATATGTGAAAATGACGTCAAAACGAAAAAACTCTGTGAACCTTTAATGCTTAGAAATACTTAGCACTTTCCGGGGTACAGCATGTATTACACCTCGCCTTCAATTCATTTATATAGACATTGTATTTCTGGTATGACTGAATTGACATACCAATAAAACTGTCATTACCATCACTTTAGCCTCAGTCATTTGCACAGCTTTTATTTACAATGGCACACACAATTACTTGTTTGCAACGCAAAACTATCTGTATTATGAGTTTCGATTTCACACAAACACCAAAGAAAAACTAAGTATTTTTAATGTAAGTCGTAGTTTTCTGAAACGGTGTGTGCAAAAAGGAGAAAAAAAAACAAAATAGATAAGTACTTCATTGATAAGCCATGTTTCAGTCCAAAGTATCTATAGTAAGTTAAAAGAATATCTCCTTAACACGTTCATAATACTTTAGGGCATTTATTTTTAAGTATTATAGTTTTACAGCTTTTTTCCGTTTACACGTCGTTTTCCGGAAAGTATGTTTTTGACTTGCATACTTTTGCCCTCAACGGCTCATATTTTTGTGTTCTTGAGTATCAAACAAAACCTACGTCACCTCTCATATGACTAAAAAAAATACTTTGTTTTGCTTCGATGTTTGCGTGTAATCGAAATTCATAATACAGCTAATTTTGTGCTGCCAACAATAACTGTGTGTGCCATTGGAAATAAAAGGTGTGCAAATGACTGATGTTAAAGTGATGGTAATGACAGTTTTATTGGTATGTCAAATCAGCCATACCAGGAATACAATGTCTCTATAAATGAATGGAAGGTGAGGTGTAGTACAAGTTGTACTGCGGAAAGTAGCTGTGATCTTCTCAATCTAGATGGCAAGGTACGGTGCTGAATTACAAGTGGGCTGGTAAGGGTTTTCCCCAATTAGGTATCTTCCACCGGTGAGGTACCGTTCCAGCCAGGACAAGCTCTAAGTTTCCGATATCTGTGTTAGTTTAGTGGATGTAAGTATAAATGTGCTTACGTTAGGGATGAGGATAGGGTAAGGATAAGGAAGGAAACATCACACGTATTGCGTGGCGTGCTTCGGCATTCGCCTGGTGTTGATCAGAGAAACCACAGAAAACTATCGATCAGAGCAACCGGCCGCTGGAATTCTTCTCTATCTAGCAATGTAGTAGAAGTAATAAGAATTGTAAAATCTTAGGCAATTTATAATAGCGATGAAATATTCATTAGAAATAAATATTTGTGATTTATTTTGAGGAAGCGACAGACGAGAATTCAAAAACCGTACAAATCTTTATAAAATTACGAACTGTTTAATCGCAGTTATTCTCGCTTGATTGTGGCCTTCAAAGCAGCGTAAAGGAGAGAGTAAGAGAACGAGAGAAAGTGTTGGTTTCCCAGCAGGAAGGGTCTCCAGTGCCTTTCCGTGGCGCCGTGTTCGCCTCTCGCAGAGTGCGCGGTCGGTCGCTTCCTCGCCGCCTCTCGGACGCGCCCACGGAGGCAGAGGGCAAGTGGACGGGCCCTGCGAGGACACTCGGGAGGCGGCTCCAGGTAATTGCAGGTGGCGGTGGTGGAGGAGGAGGAAGAGGCGCGAGACCTTGCCTCGCCCTCCAGAGGGGTCTCCGTCCCGCCCCTTCCTTCCCCGCCCCTTCCATCCCCGCACCTTCCATCCCCGCCCCGTCCATCCCCACCCCACCACTCCGCCCCATCCACCCCCGCCCTTCCGCCCAGCCCCTTCCATCCCCACCCGTCCACCCGCCCCATCAGCCCCGCCCTTCCATCCCCACCCCGTCCATCCGCCCCATCATCCCCGCCCTTCCATCCGCCCCATCATCCCCGCCCTTCCATCCCCTCCCCTTCCCGCCCCGCCCTGTCCCTCTCCTCCCTGCCCCTTCCCCCTGCCCCTCCCCGCCCTGCCCCACGCTGCCCCATGCTGCCCCACGCCTCCCCCGCCCGCGCCCCAGTCCTTCCCACTGGCTCAAGCTCAAGGCGGGCGGAAGGCCCGCTACTAGGAACTGCTACGCAGACTTACCTGCACTAAAACACGGCATTGAATGCACCATGTAATGACGAACCAGAAAACACTGCAGGGGGAATCATTTCACAGGTAAAAAAGCACACCACCGTTTCTCATAATATTAGCGATCAGTTACGTATTTTCCGTTGTAGTCTCAGAAGCACAGATTCCCGTAGAAAGTGGTGCTTTTTCAATTTAGTTGCAGTCTGTGTATTATCGTAACATTATGTTCATTTCCATGACTGGAAGCGCTTATCAATTGCTTATTCTATTCCTCGCATCAAAACAAATCGATAAACACAGTTCTTGGTCGGTTCCCTTCTAAAACATTGTGGAAGCGTACTATAAGATAATGTTTTATATAGTTTCAATGACCTGAGAGGAAATTCGTGAAACGATGAGAATTACTTCATCCTCTTTCCGATATTTACGCGATTCCTTCGAATGACAATAAATTAAACCTAATTTCATAATGAATAATCAAAAAACGTATTGAGGGAAATAAAGCGTGCGCAAATAGGCACGCTGTACGAAGCTGTAGATTGTTCAAACTAACCCCTTACAATGGCAGTCATAAAATTAGAATTTCATGTACTTTTCCATAACATCATAAAAAGTGTCACCATATGCATTTCTAAATTTTGAGAAATAAAAGTTATTTTTAATTATTTTTTAATCGTACAATGGTGTAATGATTTTATAAAAATAAATCAGGCAGATAAGCCTTTGCCACGTACAGAGAAAATGACATTAGATTGCTCCAAAAATTACGAATCGATTGGATATGTTTTAGCCTATCTCCCTAAAATATTTTGGAAGAATTCCAGTTAAACCTTTTTTTCGAGTTTTAAGGCCTATCCAGCTGGAACGCTGTGTATGACTGCACCAACTTTCCGAATCAACGTGCATTATTAGGACATGATTCTTTATATTGATGAAAGTTTTTTTTATTATAATGAGATAGTTAAACCTACTAATGCTATGAAATACGAATTTTCAAAAACAGTTCTAGCAATAATTTTTAATGTAACTCTGTTTATGATGATATGAGAGCCATGCCACTATATTTTTTTGAAATTTCTTTTAATATGAACTTGAATAGCACACATACTAACAGTGAACATGAAAGAACAAAAGACAAAGGACGAACCGAAAGATGGAAGCGATCAAGCTAAGTTTGTAATTAATAAATGCAGTTTTAAATAAGTGGCCACTCTTTTCTAAGTAATAGATAACATGATTGTAGTATTCATGAATTAAATGGCTTAAGAAAAAATATTAATGAAAACATGGTTCAAATAAAACCATGAACGACAAATAATGGTCATTTAGTAATCGGTACGTACGAAAAGTAGTACAACTTCTACCGGGTAGTGTATATGAAAATAAATCTTCGTAGTGGAAATGAACTACTTAAATTGAATGAAAATGAAAATTTTAACACTTCTGATGAATGTTTGGCAAAAGTGCAACTATTTGTCCTAATACTGTATGTAAAGTTTTTCTACTGTTCAGACGATTTAAAATATGTTATACGTTTTATACGTTGTAGACGAATATCAAATTATACTTGTATTTGCAGGTGAAGTTAAATGAAGTGAAGTGAAATAGTGGTAAAAATGAACTGAAGTGATTTTCATAAATTTTGAAAAATAAAATAGTAACTCTCTTAGTTGTTATGTGTAACCAAAATTACTCTATTTAAAATAGTATGAACTAATATTTTTGGGGAAGAATATTTGATTTCAGTATTATGCTCGTAGAGAATTAAACACAAGAACATCTGTTTCCCACGGTTGGTGAAGCATGTTATAAAAAAGAAAGCAATTGCAGGGTTACATTGTGAAATGGTACATTACAAAACGTGTATTTACTGAAATTATATTTCTCTTTTTGTGTTCTGCATTTGTATTTTTCTGTAACCATTTTGTTTACGGATAATTTTGAAAAAAGCAATTTTTTAAAATAATTAACTTTTTAACTTGTATAAAAGTATGTGTTGTGTATACAAGTTCACGAAAATAAAATGCTTTGTTTACAAAACTCATTAACACTAACTCTTGCGAGCTGTTAAATGTATGCACGTATCACATATTTTTAATACCTTGGTACTGCTTTCAAAACAAAATGAAATAATATTATCTGCCATGTACAGGTTGATTACATAATCTCACAAATTAAATCTGTCCATTATTAACACTTTCAAACAAACGCCGAGAACTTGTAAATCAATGAAATTCGTTTTTATGTACTCTTAAATTAACTGTACACCCAACGTGAAAGTCGACTCACATTCCTGTGAGGCATATTGAAAACCGCTGTTTCCCCTCCCCGGCGAGAGTGAGGGAATTTGCTCAATTAAAAAGTCCGTTTCGCCGCCTAAATTATTCCATTACTGCATTCTAACGCGACCTACCTGCCCTCTGGCGGCGGGGCGGCGCGGTGCGGCGAGCCCTCCGTTGAATAATGGTGGAAATCCCGGGCTGTAAATCTCCGCTAGCCCCATATGAAGACGTAAGCCCCGTGTAATTCCTTGACTGCACAATATGTGGCGGCCATTTTCGTTACAGGCGTAAAGCACGAGCGGGAGGAGGAGGAGGCTCGCTGGAGGGCCACAAAAAAATGAAGGGCGGCGGGCGACGTGCAAAAATCGCGGGCGTCGGCCCGAGGGCTGGAAGAGAAGGAAGGTGGGGCGGGTGGGGAGGGGAGGGGAGGCGAGTGGAGGGGAGGAATGAAGAAGGCTCTGCAGATATAGGGTGGCACGGTCGCATCCCAATTTATTTGGGCGTTCGCCACGGCGGCGGCGGTGGCGGCGGCGCCGGGCCCCGTAATGGCGATCTGACACGGCATCGGCACGGGGGCGGCACGCCACTGCAGTGCAGGGGGCGGGGGCGGGGGCGGGGGTGGGGGTGGGGGATGGGGGTGGAGCTCCGGGAGGCGAGCATGAAGACGGATGCCGCGCAGCGGGCGGGGCGGGGAGATCTGGGACGGGACGAGGTAGTGAGGGAAAAGCAAAGGTGGGCGGGGCGGAAGAGGAGAGACGAGTGCTTGAAGTGAACAGGAAAAGGCGGGGCAGGACGAGAGATGATGGACATGAGGAGACGGAACGTGATGTGACTGGATGAGAGCGGCGGGGTGGTGAGGGATGAGGTGACGGGGTGAGTCACAGTGAACAGGGCGGGGTGCTGCAAAAACAGAATGGCATGGGATGTGACGAGAAGGAACGGGATGGGACGGGACGGAGCAAAGTGGAGAGCGTGGACGGAGTGGAGGGGGGTGACTTAACAGAGCGAGGTGCTCAGGGTGGGATGTGATGGATCGGAATGTGAATGGACGGACGAGGCGGGGCAGGACAAAGCGAGCCCGGAGGGAGGGGCGGGGTAAGGCAGGACGAAGAGGCGGAGTGGGGAGGGACCAACAGGGATGGAGGAGGAGGGCGAGGAAGGGCTGGCGCAGCGGAATGAGGCGTCGGAGCGTCAATTGACGCGGACTCGGTGGAAATGCGACGGAGTTTGTGGTGGGTCAAACAGGTACCTGGGGGCGAGAGGTTCGCGAAGGAAGAGATCAAGGAGCTACCGAATGGGAACAGGTGAAAATGCGCTCACATTTATTGTGAAAGATGATGTAGATGCGGAGAAGGAAGGGGGGCTGTTGGAACATCGGAAACTAAAGATACTGTGTAAGGAAAAGCACAGTGTAAAACGTAGGAAGAGAAAAAATTGTTTATAATAGAAGGAATCGTAGAAGATTAACCCCACGGCGTGAAAAATCCTCACGTCTGTGGGAACGTTGGGTCTAGTAGACTCGCTAGTTATTATAGGCTATTTAAAGCACTAATTAATTACACAAATGTTTATTATGAAGAAAAGGCTACAAATAATTCATATATCCACTATAAAGCACAAAATACACCCTAATTTTTAAAAGTTTTAGACTAACAAAAAATAAATAGAAAGTGAACGAAGATTAAACAAATAAAAGAAAATATAGCATTAAGTTAATAACTGTAATATTAACAAAATATATCTACATGTCCTAAACAAACATAATGAAAGCATTTTTTACAGTAATGTTTTATAATATGTTTTATGAAAGCGTATTTTACAGTAAAGTTGCTTCATATCTTTACGAAGCATGGAAGACGCATTAATTTGCATAAAGCACAAGATATCTTACAGTTGCAAGGGAATAATTGACGATGCTTGTTCTCGTGCTAACAGCAACGCTGTCAGATATTGTTGTGCACTAATTGCAATGATTGCGATGGATTTCGACGGATCGTTCCGAATGAACATATGCGGGGAACGCATAGTCGGAGGTTATTCTGTTTAACGGCAGAATTCTCCGAAAGCTCTCCTCTCCACGGCAGTCAGGGGTGCCAACCTTGCGCTCGGGAGCGACAATAGAAGATGGAGGAAATTGTTGGAAACGTAACACGTGCTATCTAGCCATTTTGTGTTGAAACGCATTCTGAGACACGACTTGGAAGGTCTAAATCGCAATGTTCAGAACTGAAATTTTCAGTTTTTCTCAAGTTGGCGCTAGTTCTGTTAACAGATCTTGCTCTTTAATGCTCGCTCACTTTGTAAGATTATCCTATCAATCACGTTCTTCCTGCATGCACAGAATCGTTTCTTAAAATAAGTTACATGATCTATGAGTTCACAGGTAGCATCTCATCTTTTTCAAAATCAAAGACAGTTTAATCTCACGTCAAAATCCCAGGGATTTGATCACTTTGTTCTTAGTGCTGTAGTTTAGATAAGGAATGTTTGTGTAACATTTGATATAAGACATTTGTGCATTATTTGTCGTTGCCGACCAGTGCATGTTTTAGTAATGCTTGATAAGATTCCTTGTTGAATATTTTGTGTTAAAATTTATTTTTGTTTTCTATTCCAGATATCCCGTACAAACCAGTACCTCCTATTATTGAAGGTAAGTGTTGTTGAAGATATAATTTTTTAGACTGTCAATTTCGTAAGTTTTTGTTTGCACCTTCATAAATAAAAGTTAACTCTTGCTGTAGAAACGCTTGAAATATGATTGTGGAATTAATATCATTGCGGTCTGTTAACCCGAAAATGGTCGATTTGATGTTGTCGAAATGTCATTTTGAATAGTCGTAGTTGAAGAAACAAATCAAAACCTTTTTTATTTTTTCGTTTACATACATTGCCATAATGCTACAAATTGATCTAATAGTTCAATTGATCTTCCAGACTATCTGATTGTTCAAATTTAATCCCAGAGCATTTCATATTTTTCGTTTACATACAATGACTCAATCCTACAAATTGATCTAGTAGTTGAATGGATCTTCCAGGCTATCTGATTGTTCAAATTTCATCCCGATGTATTTCACTATGCCCATCGTCCGTTTTTATCGTTTACGTCATTTCCAACTGCGCCTGTGAAACGCGCACTATTGCAGCGTTATCGTAGCGCAGATAAGCGAATGCGGCGATATTGGCACGGGCCACGCGCGGCGCGGCGGCGGCGGCGGCGGCGGCGGCGGCGGCGGCTGCCGATGCCATCTCATTAGGGCGCGGCGTTACTATAACCGCTCCCCTTCGCGAGTGCTGCAACTGCGCTGGCACCGCGCTTCGTTACGAGCACCTTCTTTCAGTTGCTGTCCACGCGGGGCGGGGGCGGGGGCGGGGGCGGGGGCGGGGGGCGGGGGCGGGGGCGGGGTCCGGAGGCGGCTGGTCGCGCGCCAGCGGCGGCCGCGGCCGAAACATTAGCCCCGCTGCGCGCCAACTGCGCTGTCCGAGGCGGCTGGCCGGGTGGTGACGGGGGAGCGGGAGGGAAAGGAGAGGACGTGTGGGTGAGGGGGGACAAGGGCCGCACCGTACAGAGCGGGTGGTGCGAGGATGGGCTGGTTGGGAGCGGGATGGGGAAGTAGCCTGAAGGGGAGGGGATGTGAGAGGGAAGTCTCAAGAGGGTAAGGGTAGAGGAGAGCTGTGTGGGGCGGTGGAGCAAGGTAGAGGGTAAGTCCACACTCTGCAGAGCGGCTGGTACAAGGAACGGCTGGTTGGGAGCGGGATGGGGAAATAGCCTGAAGGGGAGGGGATGTGAGAGGGAAGACTCAAAGGGCGAGGGCAGGGTCTGGTGAGGCAAGGTAGGGGGTAAGGAGTGGGGCAATGGCTACACTGTGCAGAACGGATGGTGCTTGACAGGGCTGGTTGAGCGCAGGCTGGAGATGTAGCCTTAAGGGGAGGGGATGTGAGAGTGAAATCTGGAAGGGTGTGGGCCGGGTCTGGTGGGGCATGGTAAGGGGTAAGGAGCGGGGCAATGGCTGCACTGTGCAGAGCGGATGGTGCGAGGAAGGGCTGCTTGGGAGCGGGATGGAGAAGTAGTTTTAAGGGGAAGGGATGTGAGAGTGAAGTCCCACAGGGTAAGGGTAGAGAAGAGCTGAGTGGGGCGGTGGAGCAAGGTAGGGAGCAATGAGCCGGGATAGGGCCACACTGTACAGAGGGATGCGGGTGACAAGAGGCACAGAGTGGCGGGAGGCAGCGAGGAGGGGCGGGGCTCGGCAGGGCTGGGTGGAGGAGCAAGCGAAGGGGATGATGGGAGGACGTGTGGGTAAGGAGCGGGACAAGCACCGCAATTTACAGAGCCATGCGGGTGGCTCGAGACGGGGAGGATGGGTGCGGGACCAGATGGGGTGTGGAGGGAAGGAGACGGCGGGTGGGACGGGGGAGGCTCTTTCAGAGAAAGAACAGCGCCGCTGCGTTCCAGGCCCCGCAGCGCCAACTGCCCTCCGCTGGCCGATGACGCCAGATTGGACGGCGGCGGCGCGGCGCGCCGCGTCCGTTGTTTTCACGCGCCCACCCACCCTCGCGCTCCACGAATATTTCATTTGTTGCTTGCCAGCACCACTTCTGGCGGGAACTGAACAGCAGGCAGCAGGCTTGCGAGTTCTCGAGGATGCGGGGCAATAGGACCACTAGTGGAGTTATCATGATTTTGACCAGAAGTCCCATTTTAGCCGGGACAGGTCTTTTTTGAGTCCCTGTTCCGTTCGTTTTGAAAGGAAAATGGGGCGCCAAAATGTTCCATCTCTGTGACAATGACTTACCGGCATAAAGTGCTGTCAACAATTTGAAATGTATCAAAGTATTCCGTTGAGGTTGCTTTAGTTTATAACAAAGTAAGCGCAAGTAGGTCATACGCTCATATACCAGGTAACGAGTGTTTCACAGACTATTGAAAGCAAAAAGGGTGCGATACAGTTGTTCTTACAAGAGAAAATGAGCTATCGGGTCATTTGAGCTTGTTTAATATGCTTTATCGTAATCGATATTGTTACCGAGAAATTCAATACTCCGAACCTTCTGCTTCGGTGAGTTTCTGTGCGACTTTCCAAACAATCCATCATGCTTATCCAATGAGAGATACGGGTCTTTATAATGAATGAAAGTGTACATTACACAATTGAGTTTTTTTAGTGTTCTGTTCTAATGTTCTTCATGACATTGTTTTTCTTCATTTTCTAGTTGTTTTTAGATAGCTTCGTTATCGAATACGTAGGTCGGTAATGATGTTTTGCTAAATGTAATTTCTACAAAAAAATCTTGAATAAATTTCAAGTTGCGGCCTAATTTTCTTTTTATTCGTGCTATTCGTGCTAAAGTCACAATGTCCTCTTTTTTTAAGATCTGGCCAACTTAATGATAAAACAACCTAACAAAGTGGGAGTTCGAAAAAAAGAAAATAAATGAAATTATGTGTGCAAAATGAAATTACTAATTACAGTGGAAAACATGAAAATAAATAATTGTCAAAGCTATAGAAAAGGAATAATGACGCAACGTCTTGTCCCAGAAAATGAAGCAAGCCTATGTAGCCCGAAAACGGAAATAATTAAGTTATAATTTAATACTCTGTGAAAAGAGATGACTTTGATATCAGAGTGCCTGATTGGCTCATGGGATGTTCAGGTGAGAAGGGCAGTACTTACCTATTGCCCATGATAAAGGGAGAAGTCGATGACATAGAATTCTTCCTTTTCTTGCAGAAAAGCTGCCAATAAAAACAGAATTCGTCGGTCACGTAGCCTAGGCCGTTAAAACAGTAGTGCTGTAGTGATCTCGGACAGAGGGGTAGCGGGTTCGAGTCCTGCCTCGGGCATGGTTGTACATGTTTGTCCTTTCACCCCTCATCATTATCATATCGTTTCATTCTCATACCATAAAGTTAAATCCAATAGCGGCCGCTAATGACTTAGTAGTTGATGCGACCTTAAATAACAAAAACTACAACAACAACAAACAAACAAACAGGATTCGTATAAAGTTAATGAAATTTACTAAGTGGAAATTTTAAGTGTTGTAAATGCTGTGGGTAGATCCGTGGATTTTATTTTGTGTGAATCAATAAGCCTTCATTTACGTTTATTTTTTGTCACCATACCCTTATTCATCGAAACTAAGAACATGTCAATCTTCTACTTTACTCATCATTCTGATGGCGAGGCGAAGAAAAGCAAAGGTTTAATTTCGCAATGCAAGTAATGAAATATTGCTCTTCATAATTTAAAATATAACTGGTTAAGAAACTAATGCCTTCAGATTTGTATTTTATGCTCTCAG
Source organism: Acheta domesticus (assembly GCA_031308135.1). Taxonomy (NCBI): domain Eukaryota; kingdom Metazoa; phylum Arthropoda; class Insecta; order Orthoptera; family Gryllidae; genus Acheta; species Acheta domesticus. The sequence continues at coordinate 4,163,042 of JAHLJT010003656.1, read as the reverse complement.
ATATGTATTTTAAAAATACGTTTATAACATTTTTTTAAATGTACACATTTATTGCCTCTGAGAATAATTAATGTTTCAATAATATAAAATCATTTAATATTATTGAAAAATACACATATGCCTACACATAAAATATTTGCGACAAAAATATCATTGAACTGTATTGACTTATTTTTAACTTGACGAATAATACGACGTAAACTGGCAGCCTCGTTACCTCCGGGTGTGTGTGTGGGGGGGAGGGAGGTTGGCGGCGGGGGGTCGCCCTCCGCGAACACAGCGATTAATCACCCGCGCGTAATTAGGTCGCTCCGCCTCGCCCCCCTCCACCACCTCAGGAATTGGGGCACACGACGGCCCCTTCGGCCCCCATTGTTTTGGAGCTGGGCTCACCACAGCCAAGGGTTATGCGTATGCGGATTCGGTGGTAAAGCGTAACGGACTGTTGTACCCGTGTTTCAAGGTTCAAACCCGAACAAGGCCGTGAACTATTAAGAGCGAAAAAATCCTTCGTACACATGCCTTCGCAGGGGAAGTACAGCCGGCTGCCCCTTGTAGTAGATTTACTGATATTAAGATTCTCAACCCTAAATGAAGCGTGTGAGCTAATTTTAAATCACCAGTTTTGCCCCCAGAGTTAATGCCTTCTTTCTCCGCTAGATGGTGAAAAGAGCGTAGCGAAATTGGTCCGACGGTAGTGGGGGGCCTGATAGACTGTGTCTCGCGTCGTAAAATAAGGCATTAAATAATTAACTAAGTGACAAAGCGGCCTACTGCTCTTATGTGGTGAGGTGAAGGAGGAGAAATGAAGGCGATTCTCTCTCATTGTTACATTTTTTTCAATTTATTGTAACCCCCTAAAAATAACTCATTTTCATCACATCCATTTGGTTATTAGTACTATTCTTCGGAAATTGTGTGATACTCAGTAATCGAATGACAAGCATAATTATCTTTTTGCTTGTCTTAATTGCAAAGCACTCATATTCCAAAACAGTCACCGCATTCTCGGTTTCCTTTTTTATGGTGTTTTTTCACATTTCCGTACATTGTCCGGTCCCTTAAATCGTTGAAGTACGAAACACAAATACTTTCATAAACATTGTTACCTAGTCTAACAATAAACTATATTCAGAACAGGTTTTAAAGGCGAATTCGTGGAAACTGTAAACATAAAGAGTATTATCAAAAGAAAAGAGGCCACACTCACTTATCTGTCGTTACAACGTTAGTGAGAGTGATTATGAAAAAACACACGACAATTGCAAAAGGTAATGCACAGTGTACATGGAGTTCTGTGTATATGGTACGTTGTTAACTGTCGTGCAACGAGGACAAGCGAGGAAACAGAAGTGAATTTACAAAAGCTAGGAAGGGGGTCCCGAGCAACGTGGTCCGGCCGGGGCTGTTCGCTCTGACAGCGCGCCCGCGGGGCAGCCCGTTGCCAGCGGATGCGCTCGCGGTGAGCCGCCAGGCGGGCGGGGGCGGGGCGGGGCGGGGCGGGGACACGCCCCGCAGGCGGAACTAATTGCGCGGGTGGACGGTCACCGCCGACACCCGCCGCCCTCCCACCTGCCCGCGCACCCACGCCTGCACCCCCCCACACACACTAACTGGCAGCGCTTCGCTCTGCCTCTACACCCCGCCCCGCTCCCGCCCGTCCTCCACGCCCGCCCGTCCTCCACGCCCTTCCTCCCCGCCCCTCCTCCCCGCCCCTCGTCCCTGCCTCTCCTCCCCGTCCCTCGTCCCCTCCCCTCGTTCCTGCCCCTCCGCCGATCCCCGCCACTCCGGTCCGCCACGCCACATTTCCCCGTCACTCCACCCCGCCTCCCCGTTCCGCAGCCCCCCCGCTCCGTCCGCCCCCCCGCTCCGTCCGCCACTCCACTTCTCCCCGCTACTCCCCTTCAAAACCCCTCTTCCACGCTCCTCACCATTCCTAGCCTTCGGCCACGCCCCCTACCCCACTCCTCTCCATCCCTAGCCTTCGGCCTCCGCTTCCCTTCTGCCCCCGCATCATCCTGCTCAACTCTGCTCTGCCTTCTCTGTCCCCATCTCTCTACGGCCCCCTTCGCCCCGCTCCTCCCTTCCCTCTCTGCCACTCACCGCTCACCCCCATTTGCTAACAACCTGTACCCTGGCTCTACCCCGTCCCTCACTCGCCACTCCTACTTCACCCACCTAAACAGCCTGCCCGACCGTTCTCCACCGAGGAGGCTGTAGAGGTGGGCGGATGGCCGACGGACGCCACATGTGTCCCCCACTCCGACCTTACCTCTCTGCCACTCTCCTCTACTCCTCCTTTGCTACCACCCTGTACCTGGCTCGCCACACACCAACCATTCCGCCTCTCACCCTCTTGGCACTCCCACACCTACTACACCGACCCAAACAGCCCGCCCGACCGTTCTCCAGCGAGGGGGCGGTGGGGGCGGGCGAACGGCCGCCGTCCCATGAGTTCCCCGCGCGTCGGTCGCCTCTTTGCCACCCCTGCGCCCCCGCGGCTTACGCCTCTCTCTCTCTCTCTCTCTCTCTCTCTCTCTCTCCGGCGAATCAATTAATGCGATTATTTATTTACGCTGATCCGATTATTCGGCGGTCGTCGGGGAAAAGTGTCGAACGCGGTTGCGATCGCTGTTTCTTTCCGACGATGTGGCCACACGCTCCGTCAAATGGAAAAGTGCGCCCAGAGCGCGTCTGCGAAAACTCACGGGAAAATCGTCTTGGAGATAATCTTTCGGAAGCTGGGTAGAGGAAAATGGTCAAAGAAAGGAATAGAATATTTATTATTCTAAATAGGATTACATATAAACAGAACTGGACATCCAAAAATGTAGATTCCGGAACGCACTGCAAAATAATTAAAAATTTAATATAGTTACGTTTCATATAATATAATAACTGTTCATAAGTATTAATAATAAAAATACGAAGTAACAATGATAGACTTGCCGTACGAAAATGAAACTATATAATAATGGTAATAGTTTTATATTAAAATAATTGAAAGTATTTTATAGGTTATTTATTGATCATTTTATTACAGATATGAGGAAAATTATTAATTTTGTTTTTACAAAAGTTGGATAAACGTACTGTGGTTACTTTTCTATACACAATTACTAAAATTCCACAAAATAACTAATAATTACATGTGTGTTTTATACAATTTGACAAATTTTATATCATACCCTTATCGTGCAAACACCGACACATACAATATTTTAATAATAATGTAAAAAATTAATTTTAATGTTAACTTATTGTAAAAAGACGTAATTGTTTTTATTTAATCTACTTTGAATCTTTGACGTCCTAAGGCAATGGTGTTTCTAATTTCATCGCCAGAAAGATTGTGTATTGAATTACACTGATGAAGAATGAAAGCTGAAACGCATGGCTTGACGTTGCAGCACTTTAAGTTTCTGTAATTTAGCTATTATTTTCTGGACCTATTTTCCATTATTTTCTCCAGTTTTTCTGATATACGCTTATGAAAATAATCATTTGTTTCAGTTATCTTATGTTATGTTGTCAGTTAAGTTGTATTATGTATTTATACATGATCAAAGTAAGAAATAACTACCTATGTATTTATTAGAATTCTCTTACCTACACATCAGTCCTTTACGTGCTATAAATCCACTTCAAAACATTTTTGTTTTTACAAAAATATTTACCGATATTTTAATTTCTTGCCAGAATTCCGAGAATCTCCTCGTGATAAAACGAAATGCAATTGGAGGTTTAGCTGGTCGGCACGTGGTTCGCGGAAGAGGCGTTTGACGGTGGTAGCGCTCGCGGCGATTGGGGGGGGAAGGGGGAGACAGGGAGGGGGGGGGCTACAGAGGGCGCCGCTTTCGCGAATGCGTCTTCACTGGGGGCCTCCGCGGGCGCCGTTTTAACGGCATTCAGTCTCCCCGGGCGCCGCCCCACTCACCCAGCCCACGCTCGCTCGCTCGCTCGCTCGCTCACTCGCTTGCGCGCTAGCTCACCTGCCACCTCACGAGGTCTCCCGCCTTCTCAGGTGCCCACCCACTCGCACACCCTCTTGCACACCCACTCGCACAACCAGTCGTACACACACTCGCGCACACACTCGTACACACACTCGCACAACCACACGCACACACTCGCGCACACACTCGCACATATACTCGCACACACACTAGCACACACACTCGTACACACACTTGCACACACACTAGCACACACACCCGCACATCCACTCGCACACACACTCGCACACACACTTGCACACACACTAGCACACACACTCGCACACACACTCGCACACCCGTTGATCGCTCGCCATGTCGTTCACTCACTGGATTTCCTCCTCGTCAAGTCGCACGCTTTCCCACTCGCCCACCGCCCACCGATTCCTCCATCCTCTCTCCGCTCGTTCATTTGCTCACTCATTCCTCCACTCACACGCTCACACATTTACTTTCATCCTATGCCACCTCTCCGCTTCCCAGCCGTTGGTCACACCACTCACGTATCGTGTGCCTTGCCCGCTCTACCACCTCGTTCTTTCTCTCTTCTTCCCACGCGCTCGCCCACTTCCTCCTTTGATCGCCTACTCGCTCTCCCTTTGACTCGCTGGCTACTCTACATGTCCACCTCGCCTTCCGAGTCGCCCACATGTTCACCTCCTCCACCACTCACCCCGTCTCTCCGATAGGGTCATCCTCATCCATGGCTCATCCTCTCCCTCTCGTCTACTTCACCGGCTCATTCGGTCGCCCTCTCACTCTGTAGCACCGCTCTCGTCGGCCGACCACCTGTGCACCGTACTGGCCTCCCCCCCTCTCCCCGCCCGCCCGCCCCTCCCCGCCCGGCCGGCCGGCCGCCCGCCTCTCCCCGCCCGCCTCTCCCTGCCCGCCTCTCCCCGCCCGTCTCTCCTCGCCCCGCCCCGCCCCGCCCTGCCCCGCCCCGCCTCGCCCCGCTCCACCTCGCCCCGCCCCTCCTCGTCCGGTCCTCCTCGCTCCGCCCCACCTCGCCCACCCCTCCTCGCCCGCCCCTCCTCACCCGCGTCTCCTCACCCGCCACACCCCGCCCCGCCTCGCCTCGCCTCGCCCCGCTCAGCCCCGCCCAACCTCGCCCATCACCCCGTCCTGCATCGCTCGGCCCCACCGCGCCCTGCCGATGCTCGCTGCATGTCAGCTGGGCGGGCGAGCGCTGTCGCAGCGCAGTTGACGGACGTCAGCGGCCGACACCCGCCGGGAGCCCTGGCGGCGGCCAGCGCGCGCTCTGCCGGGGGGCGCTCTTAGCGGATCTCGCTCGCCGCACGGTCACTTCGGAGCCCTTTCCAAACGTCTACAGCCGCTTTTCATCTTTCACGACTCTCAAAGTAAAGTACCTGTGAAGGAAAATATTATATTGAACATGGGGCCGATTAAGGTTGTGGGCAGTAGGGTGTCCCACAAAAAAAAAGGCTTGTTTTTCTAACGCTTACTCTCTTAGTTTCTTTCGTTTGATGTGAAAACAATTGTAAAAGAAATTCGTGTAGGACCACGGCCACCTATTCCCACTAGCATCGAATCATGTCAGTACATGCAAAAACAGCCCGACGTGTGGATGGCGACGGCCGCTCCCCACTTCATTGTTACCCAACTCCGGTTAGTGAATCCCAAGTAGGTTATTTTATTCTTACAAGAATATTTCCATTCCATGAATTTCCCCATGAATAATTTTACGTATGTATAAAGCCAATTTTAATGACCTTTCTAAATTTTGCACAAAAATGTCTAACAGTACTTGGATGCTTGCAATACTTTACTACTAATGAACATTTTATTTTCGATTTCATTCTGATGTTTTTATGTTACATTTTGGAACTATCATCGTCCTGAAGAGACTGCTACTTCCGCATAAAATGTTATAAATGAACTTAAAACTCCAAATCGAATTGGATAATTAGAGTACTAATATCACATGGGCATAGGAGAAGCTCCGGCGAGTCGCGTCACATACATGTGCGCGCGACAACATGTGTGCGCGAGCGAAAAAACTCGCACTCTAGATTGTCCTCTGCCCCTCTCATTTGCCTCTCAAAAGGAAAAACGAGGCAAGCGCCGCTGTAGAATTTAACTCGCTCTTTAGAGCCACCGACTCATCGAAGCGTACCGCAACGCGGCTCGCCTTAATTAACAGGCTTTGCGACTCGCAGGCTGCACATGTTGGTACGCAAAGACTCCGACCGTCGCGTCACGCGGTTTTGCCTGCTCTGCACGCCCCACCCCACCCATCTCTGCCCGCACCGCCCTGTTTCGAGTCCATCCCGCCCCTCCATTCGGCTCACTCCCACCTGTCCGACTGTTCGCTCAGACATTTCCGACCAGCCTCCAGCGCCCGCCTCAGCTCTTCGGCGATGGCTCTGTGTATTCTGCCCGTCTGTCCTGACCATTTACCCACCCGCTGGTGTAGCCATCCCACCTCCGCACAATCCCAGCCGCCTAACTCCTACCACTCGTCCAACTTGCCGGCCCCCACCCCCCACATTTTTTGCTTTCTCGCTACGGAGTAGAGGGAAAGTTACGTATTGCTGCGTGAAGAAAAAGGCGAATTTTCGGTTAAAAACTCTTATTAAAGAGCCCTGGTAACGAAAAAGTGGATAAATCCAGTTACTGAATTTAGAAAAAAATATCCTTTAATACCAGAAGCCATTTTTTGTGGGTCCTTGATAGCGAAAAATCGACTGACGTCTCTCTCAAAAGTCTGTCTGTCTCTCTGCATCTTGTGTCTCTCTGCCTGCCTGCCTGCCTGTCTGCCTGCCTGCCTGCCTGCCTGCCTGCCTGTCTTGCCTGCCTGCCTGTCTGCCTGCCTGCCTGCCTTCTTGTCTGCCTGCCTGTCTGCCTGCCTGCCTGCCTGCCTGCCTTCTTGTCTGCCTGCCTCCCTGCATGCCTGCCTGCCTGCCTGCCTGCCTCCCTGCATGCCTGCCTGCCTGCCTGCCTGCCTCCCTGCATGCCTGCCTGCCTGCCTGCCTGCCTGTCTGTCTGTCTGCCTGCCCTGCCTGCCTGTCTGCCTGCCTGCCTCCCTGCCTTCTTGTCTGCCTGCCTGCCTGCCTGTCTCCCTGCATGCCTGCCTGCCTCCCTGCATGCCTGCATGCCTGCCTGCCTGCCTGCCTGCCTGTCTGTCTGCCTGTCTGTCTGCCTGCCTGCCTGCCTGCCTGTCTGCCTGCCTGCCTGTCTGCCTGCCTGCCTGCCTGCCTGCCTGCCTGTCTGCCTGCCTGCCTGCCTGCCTGTCTGCCTGCCTGTCTGTCTGCCTGCCTGTCTGCCTGTCTGCCTGCCTGCCTGTCTGAGAGTGGCGAGGTGAGAGCGAGAGTCAGCCCTCCTAACAGAACGGAGACGCGTATTTGGCGGGAGGGGTGAACTGAGTGAAAGAGCGATGTGCTGCGCTTGTGCTGCTCTGCAACCGAATGAGGAAGAGAGGTAGATAGAGATGAGTAATTTGCAGGATGCAAAGGACATTGCATAACGTCGTAGGGGGTTGACACGGTGGGAAAAAGAGTACGGGAGACAGATTGAAAGAACTTGTACATGCAAATATGCCTCTTATGAGGACGGATTTCGGATTGAATTTCGAGGGTGGAAGAGGAATATATACCAGAGGCGAAGTGAGCGCAGTCTGGGACTAAGGATACATACGGAGCGAATTCTCTGTGTATTGAGGGCAAGGAACAATTTCGGAATGGTGAAAAACCACAGTTATCATAATTGTCACACAGTAATAGCCATATTTTTCTTAAAGAACAAAGCAAAACGTATAGCGTGTACATTCGAATCTTCAATTATTCACATCCCCATGAAGCGATGGAAATACGTGAGAGTTGATTTTAAAATATCTTCAAAAGCTTTCAATATGCTTCTCAATCTATCAGACCTGTACCACACAATAGAATTACGCGCATTACTCCTGCAGATGACTCCTCATCACTATGTCTGAAACGTTGGCACCAGTGCTTTCGAATGTGATGGTGGTCGACGTCGATCTGATGGCACGATCTCCGGCCTTGGAGGCCTTTATTTTCGTTTTAAA